>MOOZ01002260.1:449887-466785 GCA_002930495.1 Cecropterus lyciades
CGCCGCCGCCGCTGCCGCCGCCGCGGTTCCCGGTCACCGGCAACGTCTGACAATGGGAGACCGCTGCGCGTGCGCCGCTAGTCGCGCCGATCAAGGCCGCCGCCAACTTCTTGTTTCATGGACTGAAGCGTCAAGCCGCGGGCCGAGCCTCTATCACTACCACACAACAAATGTTCTAAATCGATGTGATTAGGTTAATAAAACGAAGCTAGTCTGTAAGTCACGGCGTAAAGTTAAAATAGTTCTTTAGTCTGTCATTTTATGACATAATTTATGAAATGCATAGGTACCGTGTAAAGTGCCATCGGTTTCTTGTACCCATTTTAATTAGGTCTTCATAAAATTTTACTAAAAAATAAAGAATTAATGAAATTGATGATTTAAGGAGATCGATGCGAGTAGGGCTATGTTAAAATACCTACTTTGATTGTGAGCTGGTCGAACGAAAACTGTATGCAGATTCTAGCTTCTGAAACTGATTCAGACATCACGACGCTAAATAAAGTTCAAGCGTGCCGTTTGAATAAGCAGCTGTAATGTTTTAGATGGCGTTTTGAATAGTCGTTAACGAAACTTGAGTAGGACGGTACTTAAGGTGAATTATATTTTATCTAACCACCATGATGAAAAATTATTTTAATTCACATACGCCTAAATACAATATGTTATTTTTCACGTTTTTAATTTTTACTTTTAAATATGAACACTTGCAATAAGTAAGTCGTTATATAAGATTAAAGCTACCCACAATTGCCCAAGAAGATTAAATCAATTATAAAAAAATAAAACATAATTTCCTACCAGAATGGCAGGGAAAATAAAATACAAATGTGTCTGTACGTAAATAATTTGAATACTTACCTATTGTCTTATTGCCAACAATTGATAAAATAAATACCTAAAACGAACTATGTATTTACGATACTTACACTCTATATCAAATGGCATACTGACTGACACCCACACTGAAATCTCAGCTTTATTTCATTCTCCCGCTTACATAAATAGCAAATATCAATAAAAACTTCTATTGTTATGAGAAATTCTGTCTATTGCAGCTGCCTACCCAAAGTGCATAAATGCCCAAATGACTGGACTATTATACCTATTCATAAAACTTACTGATAAGTATAAAACGGAAAGGATTATTCATTATATAAAATATAGTAGATTTTTATGAAATACTTCTAGAGTGCAATGACATGAGACGAGAACCGGGAGTGTACGGAGGCCGTATCTACTTCTGTAAAGCACGGGTCATATGCCAACTAATATGTAGAAATATTAATGTAAAATGGGTACGACGAGAGTACACATTTGTGTTTAAGACAATGATAAATATATTGTCACTGACATGTATAAAATACAATGTACATACATGCTGTGACTTTATTGTATTAATTTTTTTATACATAATTATATTATTTTATGGATGTTTTGATTCTCCTTTTACTCATTATTATTACCTAAAGATAAATTTATGTCATATCTAAAATGACCGAGATAATTATAATTATTGTAATTACAATATAAATTAATATAATTAAAATATTATTACGATCGGACACATACAGTTTATTTGCAGTCGCGGGAATTGATTATATAAAGGTATTGTTATTTATTGAGAGCAAAATATTAGAAAAATTTACATAAATAATTTACACAGTTCGCATTGCTTATTTTTCGTAATTATATCTATGTATATTATTTGTTGCCACATATAGAATAATTTCATTTATAGTATTAAGTGATAATAAAAAAACATATTATTATCTTTTTAATTGATGAAAAAGAATAGATTATGGTAAGTTATACAATTTGTGAAGACTTTTAAGAATGTAAAGCTTTTAAACTTATACGCCCCTAGAAGACGAACTAACGTTTCATTATTTATTAGTTAGGGTTCAGTAGTTACTACAGGGTTGTAGTCGATCTGTTCGTCCGTGCATCTCTCAACTGCTCAATTCAATATTAAGACTAGAGGTTCCGTAGCCTATCGCGGTCGGTGAAGGTAGCACGGCCTAATATGTGTGACTAGATTAGCGTCGCAACGATCACTTCTGATATATTTTATTACTATGTACCTTATTTTATCATCTATTTATTGTCTTGATCCAACGAAAACCTCGTCCGCTACGCAATTATAAGTCTAAAAATAAATTATAGACTAACATTCTACGTGCATTTATTGCACGAGAATGTGAAATTATTATTAATCATAAATTTTATTCGTACAAATACTTGTGCACAAATTAATCACCAAATGATTTATACATAGTCGCACAAACTATTCTATATAAATAATTAAAATGTAAACATTAAAATACATACTTTCAGCCAAAGTACATATTTGCATATAAAAATTAATACCTACGTAATAAATACAGTAAAAGGATATTCCCGCACTTATGTTTGTATTTCATTAGAATTAAGATAATTTTATATGTATTGTATTATTTTACAGGATTCGTTTTCTGCGTTTCGATTTAATATTCGTACAGTAGCGAATAAATACAAAATGTATCAAAAATCGGTACTGATTGCATATTACTTATAAACGTGGATGCTTATAAATTCATAATCGACAGAAATGAAAAAGGCCAAGTCTTACAACCATTATAATCCAAAAGGGGTGCCGTTTTAATTGGTGTTAGTAGAGTTTACAAGTCACGTACTTATCACTGCCTTTTTGAAGAATGATATACTCATTCCTGTGTAATGATATAAGACAGACAAAATGTTGTTAAGCTTCACGTCTTGCTCATATAGAGGTTTTTATGTAAACATTAAGCTATTGAAATAAAATATCAATAGTCCCTTTACTATCAATATCAAATGAATTTCACATTGTTGTAGAGCCACTACGTTTAAAGTTGTTACTATAATATTTCATATTGAAATCTGAGAAACAAATGAAGAATATTGTGACTCGCGACACTAAATGTTGTGATAATTATGAAGTACAATTAATAAACATTAATTCATAAAATAGGCATATGTATATTATTACAAGTGATCAAACAGGCTGGACGTCATTTTTAACATGTTACTTAAATGAGTAAAATACATGAGTGTTAGTTCATAAGTTGATAGGTAATAGGGCGTATAAATGCGATATTGTAGCTTTATTAAAATAAAATGGTGTTTATTTGTATATAAATTAAGATGCAGAGTCGTGGCGACGCTGGATGCACGGGGGGACAGGTTCGTGGGAGCGATTCCCTTCGCTAGTACATGACCCTAAATCCTTCTAAAGCACTATCCACAGTTATGCCACTAATATCTGAAATGCATTTAAGTTTCAATACGCGGAGGTTACTCCGCACTTGTACAAAAGGAACTTGTAAAATTTTATTGGAACTAATACTTGTTATAAAAATATTAAAAATACACAAATGCGTATTTTTATTTTAATCACCACCTACCATTTAGTACTGTTGTATGTATAAAAATGAAACATTTCAGGAAGATTAAAATCATGGTATATTTAGATTAAAAATAAACAATCTTTACATGGATCGACAAAATCTGTCAAAAAATAATTCTATAAACAAATTAATTATAACTCTTTATTTAATTAAATTGAACAATACATAGAAATACTTTCAATAACTAAAATGCAACCGATAAATTCAATTAAAACTTAATCCAGATTGTTTTTCTTAATTATTCTTGAAGTTATTGTATAAACATAATATAAATCTAAAAATAATTAACTCAAGAGGTTGGAAAAGTTGCACTATTCTTGATATTTTTAATATGTAACGGCTCACAAACCATGCAACTCATTCGAAATATCTGCAGCCTAGATTAAAACTACTTATCATAAGAACCCGTCATATATTAAAATGTATCAACACTGCGATAATATTAGTCTTAAAATCATATTCTTAATATCTCACCTATATTAAGACATCAGATATTTTCATATATTACATATATGATCACTGTACATACATACTAAAATATGAATAATACAAAATTTGCATCTGAGTTGACACTATAACAGAACAGAAGATTATTATTCATTTTACATTTTCGAAAATATTAATACATTTTTAACACAAAATTGTGCAATGCGCTAAAAACAAAAAGTTTGGTGATATACATACAATTTAATAACATTGATAAAAAGTGTTCTTACCAAAATCTGTTAATATATAAGTAAATAAAATTATATTTGTACAATAACGTTTCCTAACGTACCAATTTTATTATGATTCTATTGCATTTAAGCTAAGAACAACAAATGTCACATAATTGAAATTAAAACAAATAATTAATAAATAAATAAAAAAATATAATTATGCAACTATTAATTGAATTCACTTTAGACAGTGTGTTAGAGTAAAAGAACATATTTAACTCGTGATAATTCCGAAAAAATATGTTATGTTTAACCATATGATCAGACGTTGGTCGTACTGTTCATAAATAATGCGTTTTAATTGTTATTATTATCAAAAATTAGTGAAATGTTTTTTATATATTTAGGAAGAGTATTGGATACTAAACATCTGGTAAAATATGTTACTTGATATACCTAACACCTGTAAATTGAAGATAAAAAATACCTTTTATATTTGAGGAAAATATGATCATTAAGAAAACATAACATCCTGCGTCAATATTTAATATTTATATTTATACACATCAATAGGACTTGTGACTAATAATTGCAAAGCCAAATTGAATTGATGATATTGAGATTTTTTTTTATTTTTATTCAATACCCTGAGGAGTTTTAATAGAGATTAATTGTTTGCATTGCTATGCGGAGTTGAGGGCAACAATAAATTATAACCAACTGGTAAGTTGTAAATGCTCCACACACTGACTCTACACTAGTTGGATAAGAATTTTGTGTATTTGCCTTGGTTTATAAGTTATGATAATGTCATATTATGACAAAAACTCAGATATAAGACAGATCCCTAAAATGACAATTAATTAAATCTTCCTGGCCAGCTGTCTAAACCTGGAAACATGAATATTTACTACAAACTAAGTACCTACATATTTGAAACAACAGATTTTGTTTAGAAATACTAATATTTTAAAAGTGATTTATGTGTAGGATAATTTCCCTATAGATTCAAATTATTAACAAATGTGTCATTTTCAAAAAATATACAAGTACATGGCTATTGTATGATACTCATTTCATAGGTATTTATTACATATTGGTAAATATATACATACATAACACCTACATGACACGAAGCTACATGAGGTCATGAATAATTTTTCATATGTTTTGTTGGTTTTTGTATTTATTTACTGTTCTTCGAGTTCCTTATAGCGAGCCCTGAGCTGCTTAGTGTAGCTGTCCAGACGGTATGCATTTGCTTCGAACTGAGACACTTGTGCATCAATGTGATCAATTTGCGATAGCAACGGCTTGATTAAGACATGGTCTGAAAAAAGAGAAGTTCAGATAAAGAATGCTGCAAAATTAGCTGCTAGAACGTATCTATCATTTTTCATTTTTGGCCTAGAGTGAATTTATCAAAGTTCTATTTTTCACTCTTCTAGTTTATGTTTATAAACTTGTTAGCTAAGTAAATTGTAGAAAGATAGCTGTAAAGTTAGGTGGAACTCTAGTCATGATCCAAATTTATTTCTTGTGTCAGGACCATGTCTACCCGATCTTTCCAATTTAATGATAAAAATAATATTTAAACTTACATAAGTCATTATATTCAGTCAATGTTTTGCTAAGATTGGCTGCCAAATTCCTTAGATCGGCATACTTGGTGATCGCCATTCTGTTGATCTCTTCAAGCAATGTGTAATGATCCTGTTAAAAAAATTGTAATTACATAAATGTTAAGATACTAGTTAAATGCCCCCCTTGATTTTTCTTTTATTATTATCCACCCATTATTGTGCAACTGCTAGGGTAGACCTTACACAACCATAAAAGCTTTAGTTTTCCTCTTAGAACTATTAAGGATCTAGGTTTAGTTACAATTTTTACCAAAAAACATAAAAAACTATTTTGGTTTTCTTCTTTTGGTACGTATTGAATCTTTGAAACAACTGAATTGATTTGGCAACACACCATCAAAAGATGTTTCATTGAGCGTAGCCCAGCCAGTTTCCTATGTGTTAGATATTTTGTGAATCTTTAGGGAGGCAGCAGTTGTCCTAAATGTCTCCACCCCCATTGCGACTCTCTACACTGAATGACAGAGCAATACCAAATGTGTTTAGGGTTCTTAAGGGTTAAACAGAAATGAACATGCTTCAAAGAAAAGTTTTATATTAAACAACAGATATCTTTACTTACTTGTCCCGCAGCCATTTCTCCTTGCAAGTAGTCATTGGTACGCTTAAACAACTGAGTTGCCAGACGACTTATAGTCGGATCATGTGGATCTAACACTTCAAAACTGGAGCAACTCGGAGAGAGGTGAAGATCTGCAAAAACACGAATAATAAATTTAACAAATACATATATCGTGTACTGTATGCATAAAGTATTCACATACTCAAAGTACAATAGTCCACTTTCTGCCATATTAACTTCTATGTATATTTGTTGTTAAAGTTCTATCATCGCGTAAGTCATTTTTGGAAAAAATTTTCAAGAGACAAAAACCGATTAATTGTATGTAGATGCAAGTAAAGTTCCATTTTGTACTTTTAATTTTCCATAATTTAAAGATATTTTTGTGTTGTACTTTGACTCTGTTTGGACGAAATGACGCGTATTTCGATTTCAATGACGACAATTTTCAAAATGTCATTACTGCCAAAAATGACTTACGCGGTGCTAGAACTTAAACAACGATATCTTGTGATCATTGATATTCCCCAACAACAAACAGGTGATATAAGACACATAGAGGGCAATAAAATCCTGATTGAATTTTATTTAACAGGCAAACCAAATAGTAACGAAGTGTAGGGGGTCAGGGGGTCATGATCTTGGGCGTCATGTCTCACGTGGTGATAAAATTGCTTTTTATTATTGAATAAATTATGTGATTATAAGAATATGAAAATATAAGATTGATAGGTATTTTTAAAAAGGGTGACACGGGCAAACGTTCTTCATGATTTCAGGTAACCTGGACATGTTAAATCATTAATATTATACCTGCAAATAATCCTACGCATAAATGAGCCTATATAACGTAAGAACTTAAGAAATTCATGTTCATAGCGACTGAACGATAGAATTATCGATTCAATTTTAGAGATTGAAATAATAAAATAGCATTGATAACAAAACACAAAAAACGCCATTATGTACAAGTGTATTTTATTACCTTTGGTTCGCCCCTCAATGTTCCACTTTTCGTGTTCTTCTTCCATTGCAACAATCCTTTAAACGATACTGAGAATTTATTATTTATCAATGGATTCGTGTCTTGTGAAATTCTAAATTGAAAATTGAATTGAAGATGAATGAGAATAATATTGTCACATCTGTCCAGTACTTCCAAATCGTAATTATAAAATAACAGTACTTTCGACTGAAAATTGCGGTGCTTTGTACAAAATTACAGTAGATGACATTTAAAAAAATTTGAAGGCAAATTTTGGTAGACGAAAAAAGAAAGGTCGTCTACTGTACCTGGGTTTGTGCAATTGAACGACCACCAAAAAAAGTCATGCCTCGATCATAATCGCAATAAAAATTTACAGAATATTGTAATGACCTAATGTAGACAGTAAAAATGTTGAAAATACAGTAAACTACTGTAATTACAGAGCATCTAGAAGCTCTGTATCTGTCACGATATTTACTGACATTCAAGTCATTCAACAAGGACGTTAATATTTAGAAACGTACTTAACACGAGTAAAGATTTCTAGCATATAGAGCTTTGGTGTAAACTGTTAAAAGAAAATACTGTCTAATAATAATTTAATTTTAATTCAACCTGTTTATGATTAATTTTTATACTACTAAATTATGATCATTTATCTTTTAATTCATCGGCCTGTGTCTGCGTTATGTTAAGATAAGCCTTTCGTTTTATAATACGCAGTTGATGGATGCCTTAAATTATCATAGTATGTATTAGACAATATTTAATGTTGTTGTTGTTCTTGCATAGTCGAAGATTACGCTTCTCTTTATGTTTTTTACAACGGAGTCTCACAAAGTTCAGGGTCCGTGCACATTACGTCAACCCGACCGCTCTACTGTTCTCTATAGCTACTACAATTGCAATTTTGTTCATTTTTTATGTACTTAAAACGATTTCACCACAATTCATTTGCTATCATCCCAGATCGAAAAAGTCATCACAATATTTTTACGACCAATACCTCCTCCACAGACCAGTGTCCATGTGTAGTAGTAACCACTTCCCATCAGATGGACCGCGTACCCGCTGGCGTTATAAAAAAATGTTATAGGATGCCCACACTTGTAAAATTTCATGAACAATTTGTCTGAACTAAGACGGGCTATAAAATTGCATGATGTGCTTTCAAATTGGGGCCAGTTTCCGGTCAATCACGTAGGGTATTGTCAGTGGCAAATTTAACAGTAGGTTGAATAGACTGGAGCCTAGAACTTTTTATTATTTATTACTTTAGAGGCGGTTTTATAAGATTAATAAAGTGATGACTGTTTTACGGGGCGGCAAAACGAATAAGAATCAGTGGCGTAGAGTGCGCAGGTCAGACGGCTCAATGACTCTCTCAGGTGGTATGCCCTGGGGGCAGGAGAATATTTAGATCTGGCGACCTTTTTTTTTGCTTTCTTAAATACGTTAATGGGTGGCAACGAATTCAATTTCGGCCACGCCACTGAATATGCTAGCCTACTGGCGGCATATATATATAAATCTGCCACTGGGTATTGTGAACATTACTTTTATTTGTTTCTTTTTTTTAATTTATAATTTTAAAATCTGAATATTTTAAACATGACTACTTTACACAAATCTTTATGACATAAATTTGTCTACACGAAAAAGAAATATAATAAAATTTTAAAAATGGAATTAGTCACTATTCAATTTTTATTTCAAGATTATCCAGTGTCAGTGTTCACCCGCGAGGATAGTGCATCATAACAAGCATAATTATTATAAATAATTGAACAGATAGATTAAAGAATAAAGTAAAACAGTGAAAAACAATGCGTGAATGTATATCTATTCACGGAGGCCAAGCAGGTGTACAGATTGGTAATGCTTGTTGGGAATTATATTGTCTCGAACATGGAATCCAACCTGATGGGCAAATGCCATCCGATAAAACTGTTGGAGGGGGCGACGATTCTTTTAATACATTTTTCAGTGAAACTGGAGCGGGAAAGCATGTGCCCAGAGCCGTTTTTATAGATTTGGAGCCTACTGTAGTAGATGAAGTCCGAACGGGCACATACCGTCAATTGTTCCACCCTGAACAATTGATTACCGGCAAAGAGGATGCAGCCAACAACTACGCTAGAGGTCATTATACAATCGGCAAAGAAATAGTTGACTTAGTATTGGATAGAGTCCGTAAGTTAGCCGATCAATGCACAGGATTGCAAGGATTTCTTATTTTTCACTCCTTCGGTGGTGGCACCGGATCTGGCTTCGCGTCACTATTAATGGAACGTCTGTCTGTGGATTACGGTAAAAAATCAAAACTAGAGTTTGCAATTTATCCAGCTCCGCAAATATCGACGGCTGTAGTTGAGCCTTACAACTCCATACTTACTACTCATACAACTCTAGAACATTCCGATGCTGCTTTTATGGTTGACAATGAAGCTATATACGATATTTGTCGACGAAATTTGGATATCGAGAGACCTACTTACACTAATCTAAACAGACTAATTGGCCAAATCGTTTCATCAATCACGGCATCCCTTAGATTTGATGGTGCTCTGAATGTAGACTTAACTGAATTTCAGACTAATTTGGTTCCATATCCGCGTATTCATTTTCCTCTAGTAACATATGCACCAGTAATATCAGCAGAAAAAGCTTACCATGAACAGTTGTCTGTCGCGGAGATTACTAATGCCTGCTTTGAACCTGCTAATCAGATGGTAAAATGCGATCCAAGACATGGAAAGTATATGGCGTGCTGTATGCTCTATCGTGGAGATGTAGTTCCAAAAGATGTGAATGCAGCAATAGGAACAATAAAAACGAAACGAACGATTCAATTTGTGGACTGGTGCCCTACTGGATTTAAAGTGGGTATAAATTATCAGCCCCCCACCGTGGTACCAGGAGGAGACTTGGCTAAAGTTCAACGAGCCGTTTGTATGCTTTCAAACACGACGGCTATTGCTGAGGCGTGGTCCCGATTAAATCACAAGTTTGATTTAATGTACGCGAAGCGTGCATTTGTCCACTGGTATGTAGGTGAAGGCATGGAAGAAGGAGAATTTTCTGAAGCCCGCGAGGATTTGGCAGCTCTCGAAAAGGATTATGAAGAAGTTGGTATGGACTCGGGCGAAGGTGAAGGAGAAGGTGGTGAAGAATACTAATTTGCAATTTATTTTATTAAAAAGTATTTTTCTTAGGTCTCAAATGTTACATTTATTAATTATATATTATTTTTTGGTGCAACATAATAAAATTTCAAGTAGATCCAGTTTATTTTCTCAAAAATCTGAACATTTTATATTACCTCATACAATATATGAAGGAAGGAATAAATCTATACATATATATATAGCAGCGATACCGTCGCCGCTGTATTGCTACGGTACTGGGTTCCCTTGCATTTATAAAGACATGGCGCCGTGACGGCGGAGGCGAGTCATGATACCGCAGCGGTAGCGCCTATCGAATGATACTTGATCAGTACTGTATATGCCACAATTGCGTCGCAGGTTCTACGGTAAAATGCCGCAATACCTGCAACACCGCGCGAAGCTATCTCGCAAAAACGAAAAATTACTATTTTTTAGATCAATAATCATACAAATAAAACAATAGGAATATAAGGTTCATACAAAATTAAATAAATTTCTTGTATTCGCATCCACCGGGACACTGAAATTCATCAGTATCTTCCACCGACAAACCAACACACTCTTCGTGTGTATACCACTTAAAGCATTGTCTCATTGAATCGTCCATCCTGCCTTCTTTGCAGGCATGACAGCACCAACTGACTTGCTTTTGTAAAGTGGCTTTGATGGTGGTAAACCTTTTGGCAGGTATGATTTATATTTCTTTGGATTTGAAGTCTTTTGGATTTCCTCTTTTCCGTTCCATCCTTCTTCCCTTAAGTTGCCTCTCTTCCATTGACTTCTTCAAAGTTCTTCTCTTGATTATTTATCTTTCTATTGTTACCTTTAATTTCCTTACTACTTCTTTTCTCTTCATTTTAATTATGAAATGTTATCTTTTGTGATTGACTTACCTTGATAATCAATGGCTACGTCTTACAGTAGATGTTTTTGTCTAAATTTTAACAGGCGTAGGCAGGAGATCATAAAATTTATTTCTGTTTAACTGATTGATTAGCAAATCATCCCATTAGTCTAAACTAAAGCTTGAACCATAAGTTGTGTGATTGAAGGGGTACAAGCCAGTCACTCTAAAGCCACTCGCGATTTTGCTGTGTGTCATACATTTTGACCATGGGTTTGAAAGAATGATATCAAAACATGTTTTAGTAAGTTATTTATCTCTGTTTTGGTCCAAAAATAATAACACTACAGCATCTTAATAGCGTTCGAACGATCTATAAACGGCTTTGACGAAGGGCTGCAGTTAGTGTGTTGTATTGGAAGATAAACAATACAAATACATGCCAAGTGAGTCAGATATATCGATATGGAATATTTAAATGTCATGCTGCTCCGTCAAATATCAAAATGCAGGGTGCCTCGCTTTTGTATCTAGCTAGATGTCCTAAAAATGCTTTGAAAAATTCATTGGTTATGTACCCTTTTGCTGACTTTTCTACCAAAGATCCAGGTACATTATCTTATAATTCGGGCTTCAAACATTTTCCCTTAAATATCACCATAAGTAGTAAGGCAGTACCGAGAGCATTAACACAACCTGCAATCGTAACGCTTTCGGCGTATTCAGGAGACTGCAAATGAACCCTTTTAGCCCCTTCTCCAGCCAAAACACTTTGCTGGTAGTGGATAGTGAGACGACATCCTTTCTCGTCCATGTTACATATTCTTTCGGGAAGATCGTTCAAGTCAAATTATCATAGACATCTTTCAATTTTTTGAAGTGGTCGTCAACAAAAAATTTATTAAGTTTTTGGGCTCTGGGTTCATGAACTGAGCTTTTCTGACCGATATTTCAGGGCGTCCTTTTATAAACGCTTTAAACCAGTCCTTACTTGCGAGTTTGCCAATATTATTTAAGTTATGTTTCATACTACTTTGCTCACAATAATTGTACACCAATCGACGCAATATTCTTGGTGTCAGAGGCAAGCCTATTTCAGAATAGGTACCGGATTATCCTTTGCACAAGTTGAGTTTTCTCTTGAGTATTCATTATAGGTTTACGTCCTAAAGTTTTCTTTAAACTGCCAGACTGCAGATAATTTCTGATTGTTCTTCTAGGAACTTTATATCTGCAGCCGTATACGTACGCATGGTTTCTCTTTGTACTGTTCGAACAACTCAGATCAGATCGCCTTCTGACCACAATGCCCGTTTGGGAGGCATCGTGGCCGTATAATCTGAAAACAATCATAACCAAATTAGGCATACATACCCACGAATACACACAAACATTCTAATAACATTCCTCTCTTTAATTAACAGTTTAAAAAAAGTAGCTTAATAAGGCCTATAGTAAAATTTTATAGGCCTTGATATTGTGCGTAGTACGACCATGTGCGTACAGATAATAAAATAAAATAAAATTTTGATCTCGACACATCGTTTAACATGATATGTAGGGACAAGCATACATTAATTAATAAACAGACAACCATTACAGGTATGTAAGTGTAATATTTGTAAAATAACTTACGTTTTACTGGAGCCCATGGGCGTATGCTTATGCATATGTTTTTTAAAAATTTGACGTTGTATTAGAAATTTTAAAAATTATGTGACTAGAGTCCCCCTCAAATAATAACTATTTCTTGTCTTTTATTTGTCATTTTTACCTCCACAACTAATGCGAGACACTCATTAAAACCACGATAAAAAATCACATATTCTTAATCTGAACACATGATTGAACAATGAATATTCTTGACCTGCAAGCGTGCTTGATCTGCCCAACCTATAGAGAATCCGGTCTACGCCCTTGTTAAAGCCAATTTTTATTATTCGTGACGCGTGACCGCTCCGCAGAATGTTTTCGACGACACTGGCGCTTCGCAGCTACTCATCAACTACTGTATTTAGTACGATTATTTTTACTTAGGCCATATTAACCGACACGCGTTAATACCCTCAGGTACCTTATAGTATTTTTGCAGTCCATGTGTGAATATGTCTAGGATTGAAGATATGTCAGAATAGAACGATACCCCGCGATAATACTATACCTTTACCTACGTAAGTCACGCTAGGTATGATCGTACTTTGGAAAAATACATAAAATTGTAGATGATTCGCTAATGAAATGAAAAAGAATAGAAGAAGTAACAAATATAATCTGAAATGTGTGCGAAGTATACTAATCTGCACTTAACCAGCGCGATGAACTATTGCCTAAAACTCGACGAATTTGCATCCTACAACGCATTGAGTCTTCTGGTGCTTGGTTGAAAAATGATATAGGTTAATCTTCATGACACGCCGCCGCGCGCCGCCACGATCATCGCTCGGCAGTGCGCCGCAAAGTTGTATAGGTGCGAAATAATTCTCAATCAATGGATTATGAACAGAATAGATAACATATTAATTCTCTTCGGAAAAAAAAGACTCTGGCAGATTACAAGGTAACGTGGGGTATATCGGCACTAGGGTAACTGTCATTTAATTGC
The DNA here is from genome assembly GCA_002930495.1 of Cecropterus lyciades. Taxonomy (NCBI): domain Eukaryota; kingdom Metazoa; phylum Arthropoda; class Insecta; order Lepidoptera; family Hesperiidae; genus Cecropterus; species Cecropterus lyciades. Next base: position 463,784 of record MOOZ01002260.1, read on the forward strand.
CGGTACATTTTTAGCGTTGTTTAAAGGGTTAACCTGGAACCGGGACCCTATTACAAAGACTCCGCTGTCCGTCTGTCGGTCACCAGGCTGTCACCACCTATCTCCCGTTGCGTAAAAGTTAAACAGTTGAAATTGTCAAAAATTTCTGTTGCCGCTATAACAACAAATAATATAAACAAAATGAAATCAATATTTAAGGGGGACTTCCATACAGCAAACTTGATTTTTTTTTACTATTTATAATAGATAATGATTCAAAACCCTTCGTGTGCGAGTCCTACTCCCACCTGGCTGGTTTTTCGATGTTATCTGTGAGCAACTTCATATAGATCACCTGTAGCCAATCACGAGTGTAAAGAGTATTTACTATTTCCGTAATTAAAAGTGATTTTTATTTATTTAAAGTTATTTATATGTAGTCTTTCACTAAAGCATATAGTTATAGTATCCATTGAGAAAGTTAAATTTCACTAATTTAGGAATGAAATTAAACTTTCCAATGGCTTTGAATTTGTGTCCGAATTTACACATTTATGATCAATTTTACATCATGCATAACGAAAGTAAATCTTGCCTTTACACTCCCTCAAAACACAAACCGATGTTGTTACAAAAACAAAATTAATATTACGTTTATTTATTAACAATTAACAACTTATACATTACAACTTATGTTATTACATAATTATGATGTTAGTTTTATGATACACTCGAGAATTTTCGAATATTCTCAAGAGATGTTGAAGATCCGTCCGACTATACCCCAAATAACCTTAGTACGTGTAAGTAAAAACAAAATGTTATTTTTGAAACAATTAAATGTCATGAATTGGATAAATTTAATAAAGAAAATTCGGCGTAAGAAGATTTAAATTTAAAAGTTATATTGAAAAATGAACTAGCCATTCTTATTATTTGCAAATCTTGATGCGTGGCATGTTTTGAAAATAAAAATTATTTGTCAATTTTGGTGCGTGGTATGTTTTAAACACAACAATAATGTAAGTTGATACCAATTTTTTTTAAGTATATGACGAATCTATAATTCATTAATTATGTAGCTATTATCTACTGGAATAGTTAGTACTATTACTAAAATATTAAGTTCGAAGTGGTAATCACAGTCAAATAAGTAAATGTTTAAAAAACTTAAATACCTGCGATACCGAGTTTAACGTGCAATGAGCACGAAAAAGAGATCTAGTTATCTTAGATCAACACGGAGATGTTAATTGACACTAGGCAATGTAATATAGCTTGCTACATTAACACCATGCCATGAAACTCACACGATAAATTAGGAAACAAAACTTGTTTTAAGGTTTTATTTTAATTTTTACGTTTATTTATACATTAAAGGTCTTAATGTAAATATTTTTTTTAGCCCGTGATACTGAAGTTTTAAAATTTTTAAATATAATTAAGTGTCGTATATACGACAAAATCTTAAGCAATATGTACAACAATACTTTAACGCCTAACCCCATGCATGATGGTTACTATCTTTCTGACGAAAAAAATGAACAGAACAAAACTCAGAATTGCAACAAATTAACATGTAGCAGTTATCACAAAAAAATGGCAGTACACAATACTTTAAAACACGATGAATACGGAAGTAAAAAAATAAAAAGTGTAAGTATTACTCTAAAAAATAAAGAAAAATATAAAATATTAATATATGCCAATAAAAATTCGAAGAAGAAAAGTAATAATGTAAACAAGAAATGTGATATCTCGAGTCAAAGTTTAAAAAAACAAATCAGCGCACCGGAACTGATTCAAAAACCGTCTGGCCAAGATAATGCCAAGAAAAAAAGATCCCCAGCAAAACGCATAAGTAAAGTAATTCAAGGTGATACCCCATTTAATACAAAATTTATTGTGAATGTTATGCCTGACAACGAAACTTTAAGATATCCCTTTGCAAACACACGTTGCAAAATTTACCGCTGCCAGTTAAACACGCACGAAGAGAGCTGTTGTTGCTCATGCAATTCCGATGCAATGTTCGAGGTCATGAAGAGCCTTTATGATTGCTATAAGAAAAAAAATTGTGATCATTGTAACTGCATATTGTGCGGACATTTACCAAGGGAAGAAAGACAACTGGGTGAGTTAAGAAAATCTGGTATCGAAATTACTCCTGAAGTATTAGAAGCGAAAGAAATTCACAGGAAAAAAATGAAAAAATTAAAAGAGGCTGGATTTCTTACGCCATTAGAAGGAAAGACGCTAGGGCAAAAAGAACAAATAGTACGTGAATTAGCTAAAGCTGGGGCCCCAATTCCAGAAGGAAAAACGAAATCGGAAAAAGAATTAATAAAAAAAGTAAGAACAGAATATGGTTTACCAGCCGAACCTAAAACGGCCGTTGAAAGAGATAAACTAAGAAAAGCTACAGAAGCCGGTTTAATAACTCCATTGGAAGGTAAAACGGTAGCACAAAAGGAAAAAATATTAAAACAACAATTGGAACTAGGTGTGCCACTTCCCGAGGGAAGAACGCCCTCTGAAAAAGCATTAATAAAAAAGGTAAAAACAGCAGCTCGACTCCCTTCCAAAAGAAGAATACCTTCGGACAAACTTCGAAAAGCTGAAGAGGAAGGCCTTTTAACGCCCCTAGAAGGAAAAACACAAAAACAAAAAGAAAAAATATTAAAAAGTTTAGCTAAGAAAGGTTTGCCTCTCCCAGAAGGAAAGACTGCATCTGAAAAACAACTAATTGAAAAAGTTCGTAGTGAAGTTGGCCTCCCACCAGAACCCAAAACGCTTTCACTAAAAGAAAAGTATAAAAGAGCTGAAGCTGCTGGTATAATTACACCCCTAGAAGGAAAATCTCCATCACAAAAGGAAAAAATTTTGCAAACTCAAGCAGATATGGGCTTGATTTTACCAGAAGGACGTACAACGTCTGAAAAAGCAATAATAGCAAAAGTAAAAGCTGCAGCTGCTCGACCGCCATCCGAAGTAAAAGTCCCTTCTGAAAAACTACGAAAAGC
>MOOZ01002261.1:5272-16991 GCA_002930495.1 Cecropterus lyciades
GCCGAACGCGCCGCCCGCCAGCGCCGCCTCGCGTGCGCCCAGCCTCCGCGCCGCCGCGCTCCGCACCGCCTCGCTCACGGCCAGCAGTCCGCGCACCTCCAGCGTCGCGTGCAGCGCGACCGCGACTTCCTCCACCTGGCGACAAAACGAGTTTTCTTCGTCGCGATTGAGACACTAGCGACCGGGAGATATCTTCCGTCGAACACGGGCATGAATAATTTTACGGCTGTTTCACAGTTATAAGAGAGGTAGCCGAAATATCAGTTTGTGGCAAAAAATTCTTCGTCTGTCTGTGCGTAAATAAAATGTATGTAATTTTAAATATATAGAGCGGAGACCTCCTTGGGCTGGAACTCCAGAAGCACCTGATGCAGCGCGCGCGCGGCGGACGGCGTGCGCGGCGTGCGCCACACGGCGGCGGCGGCCAGCCAGACGGCCAGCACCACGCGGTCCGCGCCCCTGCGCGGCGCCGCGTCGGTCGCCGTCAGCGCGCTCTCCACGCTCCGCATCAGCTGCGGAACACAAAGGACCGCCACCTTCCGTATGGGAGCTCACTAGCCATCACTCATTACGAAAACGAGAGGCCGACCTCGTCGGTGATGGACTTGATCTGGGAACCGTCGTGCGAGACGAGTACGCGCAAGTAGTCGTCGAGGAACCGCGTGTCGTGCGTGGGCAACGCGGCGGCGAGGCGCGCCACCAGCGCCGAGGCGTCGGGCAGCGCGGCGGCGGGCGCGGCGGGCTCGCGCAGCGCGTCCAGCGCGCTCGCCAGCAGCGCCTCGCTGTCGGCGCCCCACGCCCCATCCGCTTTCTGCGCCGCGCCCTCCTGGAGATTCCACTTTTTTACTCAAAAAAGCATGATGATAGTTTTTGTAATTTATCTACAATTGGTTATTATTAGATTCGTTGATACCGGGGATGTTATGTTAGCTTCATAACCATAAGTATTAGATATCCGAAATATTATTTGTAACCATACCTGTTATAAAAGTTTTAGTTAATTTTGGATATGTTTCCAGGCATGTTTGTTTTAAGTTTTAGTAAATAACACTAATAATAACTGATATGCCTGATTTTAATAAATAATAACATAGATTACCAATTTGTAATATCTATACTAATATTATAAAGCTAAAGAGTTTGTTTGTTTGAACGCACTAATCTCAGGAACTACTGGTCCGATTTGAAAAATTCTTTCGGTGTTACATAGGCCATTTATCGAGGAAGGCTATAGGGTGTATATCATCACGCTAAGACCAGCAGGAGCGGAGCACCAATGAAGAATGTTTCATCATCGGGGTTTTTTTTCTAATGAGAGCTTCCGCTGCATGCGCTACGTAAACGGTTAAAGTTTCGTAAAAATTATGTATGACAGAATTGATCCCCTTTAAAAGTTCTAAAAAAAAGTCAGAGACAGCATATCTTTTCAGGTAAACTCACTGTACATACTTTTATATGCTAACCAAATTTGTTCCAAAATAATGCATTATTTGCGAAGATGTTCTTATAAATATAATATTTATTCTTATCCAAATAAATACATAAATTAGTTTTCTTTGTAGTAACTAATACGCGGGTGAAACCGTGGGGCGCAGCTAGTTATTCCTATATCCGTATCCATAACCAGATCTGAAATTTCATATCCATAAAATCCCTGGTATATACAAGTTAAAATGCCTATTGATAAGACATTCTCATATTTTAAAAAATACCTTTTTTATATTATGGGAGTAGCAAAGGAGCATGCAGTCCACCTGATGGTAAGTGGCTACTGCCGCCCACACCGCCTGCCTGCCACAGATGCGTTGCTACCCCGGAGAACCAAGATGGAATGCCTCGGAAAAGTATGTCTCCCTTACCACACCCTTCAGACCAGAACACAGCAGCGCATAGCACTGCTGCTACGATGCAGAAATTGGTGGGGCGGTGGTGCTTCCGGAGTCGAACCATAAGAGTCCTACCACCATCAAATCCCTGCATCCTACTTGCAGTAATCAGTTAAATTTGACACAGATAATTTATGGCCTGGATTAACACATAGGATACTTAAACCGTGGAAACATGACATAAGCGGGTAAAGTCGCGGGAAAAAGCTAGTTTATTTATAAGTTTCATGATATATATAAGTATGAAAACTTGAATAAAATTTAATGTTTTTAAATCATATTCTACCATTATATTTTTAATTCATTTATCATTCAATTCAGTTCGAAGTTAGCAGCAAGTAAGCTTTTCATGAAACATGAGCACCGCAATTGGCTTCTGTGTTCAATGCTTGTGTTACTTGTGGTGTATTAACCTTATGAAACAAAGTAAAGTGATTCCTATTTTTAAATCTGACAGTACTTCTGATCCATCTAATTTTCGACCAATCTCTATACTAAACAACGTTTAGTAAAATTATCGAAAAAATCATCTTAAATGATTTGTTGAAGTATTTTAATGAGAACAAAATACTTCACGACAACCAATTCGGTTTTAGACGGAATCGCTCTACAATAGATGCAGGAATTCAATTAATGAAAAGTGTGTTTGGAGCCTGGGATGAATCACGCGATGCCCTCGGTGTATTTTGTGATTTATCTAAGGCTTTTGATTGTGTCCACCATGACACACTTGTCAGGAAATTGCATCACTACGGGATCAGGAACGGGGCTCTTAGCCTTTTGAATTCTTACTTGAGCGATAGAGTTCAAAAGTTTATGATAAATGGCACCAAATCGCCCGGCGCTACTGTTACAATGGGCGTTCCACAGGTTTCGATACTCGGACCATTCTTATTTTTAATTTATATCAATGACTTGCCTTACTATGTAGGTGGCACTCACAGGACTGTATTGTTTGCAGATGATACCTCATTATTATTTAAAATTAAAAGACAACTGGACAATTTTGACGAAGTAAGCAATGCTCTCTCGAGGGTCGTGCATTGGTTCAACATAAATAGCCTTCTTCCTAATAAGAAGAAACTAAATGTATTAAGATCTCGTTGCCTAACATAAGGCATGTTGAAACCAATGTTCAACTAAATGGAACGGACCTGGACCTGTGGAGTCAACTGATTTCCTAGGCGTTACTTTAGATGCCAAACTGCAATGGGGTCCTCACATTGAAAAATTTTCAGGTAGACTTAGCTCTGCAGTATATGCTGTTAAAAAAATCAGACTATTAAAAGATACAGCTAGAATAGTTTATTTTAGTTACTTTCACAGCATTATGTCTTACGGTACACTGCTGTGGGGGTGCTCTTCAGACCTCAATACTCTCTTTGTATTGCAGAAGAGGACTGTACGAGCCATTTATAATCTAGGCCTAAAAACCTCACTTTAAGAAATGTTGTAACCCAATTTATATATGAGAATTTGATTTATGTTAAGAAAAATATTAATAAATTGAATAAACGGTGTGATACACATGATATAAATGCAAGGAACAAGCACAATCTCTCTGCACATGTTACTCGTCTTCACAAAATTAATAATTCCTTTATGGATCAATGTATACGCTTTTACAAAAAAATGATAAACCCACTGAGTTTCGTGCCGGATCATCAGTTGGAGTTGTGTTCCGGTCCGGTAGTAGTGTAAGAAAAAATATTGTAATTGACAATTTGTAAGTGCCACCGTATGCCAATGCAAAATAAAGATATTTCATTTCATTTCATGATGACAATATAAAGCTGGGTCAGCACCGAACAAAAGTTGCCAACTTGTACGGTGGCAATACAAGTTGGTGACAAAAGTTTCTTTAATTACCTCATGTTGGCAACAAATTTTTTCATCAAATGTTGGAAACCGTGTTTCTGTTTTTCGCGGTAAGCATCAAAGGAGCGCCACCTGTTGCCAACATTTATTCGCACGGTGAATATGCATGTTGGCAACATAAGTTGGAAACATGAATATTCAATCATCATGAAGTCCATCAATTCACAAAGTTTAGGTATGATTTTTGAAATTGCCTGCTTTGAAATTCTAAATGAATACATACTTTAGTGAAGTATATGAATCCCCAGTAGCGAAGAATCTTAAAGTAATTAATAAACGTTCTACAGGTATGATTGCTTTTCTATAATTAGTACTTGTTTTTTTAATTTTTGGGTCAATAAAATTGAGTAACCTTTCAAAATCAGAATCGGTCGTATGAAGAAAATTTCAGATTTGTCCATCTTCAGTTTTGCTTGCTAACATGTCATATTGCCTTTTAATATTTCAATACCTCCATGTATTTTCCTTCTCTTGAGGTTTAGGCGTAACAATTTATGTTTCAGCTTCTTTTTGCTTAAAACAATACATACTGTGGCTACCTGCATAATATGATTTTTATTCAAAGCGTTTGTTGGCAACATGGCCAACAAACGCTGGTGGAAATAGCTTGTTGTCAACTAAATTCGATTCAGTGGAGACACAGCTGAAACAAAAGTTGGTGACATTTCGGAGAGTCGGAAACACAAAAGTTGCCAACAATTTCAGTGGATATGCGCCTTAAAATATGGGCTATTACTTCACAAATGATTGTGTTTTCTCTTGTCGCTTTTTTTCTATTCAAATTCTTAAACATAATTTTGCTATACTTTGATCTAGATTTTTTTATATTTCTACATTACCTGGTTACCTCCTACACCAACTTATAATACAGCACTGTTGTATGCAAGTACCCAATTAAATAGCATGTTATAATGTATGAATATGAATCGTGACAGCTAAGTTCCAAGTAATTTTTAAAATTTCCCTACATAGGTTAATATTAAGACAAACTGGCTCTAGTATATTTATTTTTTAATCAAGGAGTTATATCTCAATTTGTTCGTTTGTATATAACAATAAAAAACGCACATTTAAGTTTGTACAAGAATTAGATTTTGTGGTATGTTCTGATGGCGTGTCTGTATGTTGCCAAATGTTTTACATTGATTGTAATAATATATAAACGATGCGTAATACTTTTAACACTTACTGAATTCGCCACACTTGCTTGTAAACCACCAGGTTGTGAATCTTCCTTCATGTTTGCAATTTATGCACCAAACGATGTGTTAATGTTGCAACAATATTTTTTTTAGTTTTATTTTAAATGAGGATTTTATTTTATTTTCTCGACGAATAATTATCTTATTCTGTTGGTATCCTATGTACCTATCTCAGAAGCGCAAAAGCGGTATCTCAAAATATCACCCCTCCTTTTGCGTCGGGGGTTAAACGTTTTATTTATTTTTATGGCTTCGAATACCTTAAGAAATTATGCACCTTATGACCTAAGCTGAATGACGGTAACTTAGTTTAAGCATATTGAAAATCTAGTTTGAGAAAAAATCTTTCTTTTAATTTACGATGCGATATAAGAAAACGGCTTTTACAAAACATCAATTTTCTCGAAACTTACTTCAAGTCTTCAAGTGAGATACCGCTTTATGCTTCTATGGGCATTACAGGGACGTAGGATAATACAAATAGTCCAAATATTTCAATTTATCCTATTTCACATCAATACAAATATGACAAAATTAGAGCAAAATTGTAAAAATCCAAAAAAATATTGAAGTTTAACGCCTCATTCAACAACACAGAGCTGGCTAGAGTGGCTAGGATAGTACATTCCGATTTCCGATACAAGTAAATACAAGTATGTACTCGATACTTTTGTTTCGATACCAAATACTTTCAACATGGATATAACTCTGGCGATACGAACTACTATCGAATCGAATCGAATCAAACTGTATGAAATGTTATTTAACATTTTTTTTCTTAACGCACCTTTCTTTGTGAATAAGTCAGACACAGACTATGGAATAGGATGTAATGAAATTAATGTTTCCCTGGTTGTATATGTTTGCCTTAAAACATTTAATTGTTGTTGCAATATCAGTTCCAAGTGAGTACTTAATTTCTAAAGCGGGTGCTACAATGTCACAAACAAGGCCGTACTCGTACCGTTACTCGTAATGAATAAATCTGTGGCTATTATTTTGGAACTTGTTAAACATCCAGTACCAAAAACGTAAAAATAAAATTTATCGATATGAGTAAGTATCGATACTTCAAGGGTACTCATATGAGTAGTATCGAGAAACAATTCGAGTTCTACTTAAATGAGTAAGTATTGAAACATTATGGGTATCGGAACGTCTCTAGAGCTGGCTTTTATTTTAATGCCGCGTCCGCACGCTTGCCAAGGATCACCAATTTAAATATGTGGATGGAGCGTTTACCTTGACTTGTATAGGCTTGCAAGCGCTTGGAGCCAATCCGATCGAGTGTCGGTATTTTGTCGCAAGTCAAAGGGAATTTGCCTTAAGCGCCTGTAAATCGTCCATACGTTTGCCCTCAATCAATCTCATTTGTGTACTGGTAGTGAATAGACGTAGGCTCGTCTTATATAAGAAATGAGTGACTGGTAGAGTGGAACATCTTGAACTTTTTGGAATACCCAGAAAATACTGATCATAAGGATAAAAATAACTGGTGCATGGAGTATATCATAGTTTATCATTGAATAAGCCAGTAAAGGAATTGAAAACTAAGAAGGAAATTTTTATGGTCATAATAACGCTTTCTACACTCATAGCCCCACTCTAGGATTTAATAATACAGTATATAATATTAATAACTTATGCCAAATTTTATAGCTGAATGTTCATTAGGTCCGTCATGCTTTTTTTAAATGCAGAACAATGCTTTTGGGACCCAGGAAATACTGTTCATAGTTATTTATCGTATTATTATTATATATAGTCTATTGTCTATGACCCAATTAAATAGTACAATTTTATTTTATAAATAATTTGTTTGACATCATTAAAATCACTAACTAGCATGTAATTATAACAAATAATTCAAAGCCTAAAATTCCTACGTTATGGTTTGATCGGCCAGTTGGGCATAGTATTCTTGAATTTTTTAAATTTGTAATTCCCAGGAAAAGCATGGAGTCAGATTACTATACACCTCTGCCTACACCTTTACGAAAATATAGGTGATGTTATGTTTATTAATTTAATTAAATGATGATATCGCGATTAATCAAGTATCGATCTTTTAATGCTCGATTTAATCGACAATCGATTCAAAAATGTTCGATTTGAATCGAATCGAAAATCGATTTTTTATTCTTCAAGAAAATCGACATGCCTAGTTTGAGTTCAATACTTCAATGTGTGCCATGTATCCATACCATGAAATTTAATCGTCTACATTGCTAAATTGCTCATGAAATAAAATCGCGCGGACGACTCATGCTCTACACAACCCCATGGATTCTGCTTTGCATTTTAGGGATTTTTCTTATCTATGCCAATGTGGTTGTTCGACGATTTTTAATTTTGTTAAGTCGGAAACACTATACTATCTCCTATCTATCTTTGTACCACTTATTTTCATGTTCAAAACTTAGAAAATAATTAAAGGTAAAGAAAGTCAGTGAATAATAGTGTACGACTGAAGGCCGATTTTTGGCCTAGGCCAAAGCCACAATTCGGAAATCGTCACAAACTTTGGCCCAAGTTGAAGGCTTAAAAACCAAAGAAATTAAGTTTCAATTAAGTTCCAAATACTATATGCTAGAAGTGAATATTTTAACGTTTTAAAAAACTACCAAAAACGACGACTTCTGCACCTGGCAATATACAACACCAGGACACTGCGAACTGATGAGAAGACACAGGAACTGGAAGAAGAGCTAGACAAGTTAAACTGGAGTGTTTTGAGATTATCTGAACTTCGAAGACAGGGGGAGGACACGATAATCCTTAAATCCGGATATGTGTATATCACCAGGAGGGCGAACATCTGTCCCAAGGTGGTGTCGGGTTCTTCGTCCACAAGTCCCTCGTTAACAACGTTGTAACAGAATATCTAAACGGTATTCGCTGAAGGTCATACAGGTATACGCACTGACATCGACACACCCAGACGATGAGGTTGAGGTATGAGGACTTAAGTAGAGCCATACATACCTCAAAAACCCATTTTAACGTTGTCGCGAAGCGGGGACGAACAGAAGGTGGGGCCCTTTGGAATTGGACAACGGAACCTCCGAGGCCACTTGCTGGCTAACTTCCTGGAGAGGGAAGACTTCTTTATGATGAACTCCTTCTTCAAGAAGAAGGCACAGCGAAAGTGGACTTGGATAAGTCCCGGTGGTTCCAATAAGAACGAGATAAACTTTATTTTGGCAGACAAACGGTACATATTTAATCATGTCTCTGTGATCAGCAGAGTGAAAACCGGAAGTGATCACCGGATGGTAACAGGCACATCAAATATCAATGTAAAGCTGGAACTGTCACGCCTGATGAAGCTACGCTACCGCTACGCTACGCTCCGACCAACACCTGTCCAAATCCAGGGCTCCAAAGACTTCCAATTACAACTACGAAACCGTTTGGCGTGTCTCGATTCTTCCGTAGACGAAATTAACACCAAGGTAGTAACAACTGTCCACGAGGTGGGGTCTAAGTTCTTCAAGACCCACTCCAGTGGTAGGTCTCAAGTTCTCTCAGAGCATACGCTCAGTCTGATGAGGGAAAGGCGAGAACTATGTGTGCTGTCTCCAACCTCAATGTTAAAATACAGGCTGTTCAACAAACAGATCTCTCAAAACAGGCGACACAATTGGCGTTCTTATAACGCTAATAGCGTAAAAGACACTATTGAGCGGAATCGTGACTCAAGAGTGTTCGCAAGGGATCTGAGTGATGGGCAGAGTCTGTTGACGAGGTTGAAGACCGTATCGGGCACCATAGTTTCGTCTAAGCCCGAAGTTCTTAGGGAAATTGAGAACTACTACGGACAGTTGTACGCTTCCGCACGAGTGCCCGCTCGTGAGTCGGCGGGCGACAAACGTGTCAAACTGACCCAACGTTACACCGAGGACCTCCCGGACGTCACCTTGTACGAGATGAGAGAGGCTCTCAAACAGCTTAAAAACAACAAAGCACCGGGCAATGACGGAATCACAACAGAGCTGCTAAAAGCTGGCGGTAAACCCGTACTGGTGGCGCTCCAAAAGTTGTTCCATTTCGTCATCAATAGTGGAACCACCCCGGAAGCGTGGAGCAGAAGCTTACTGGTACTATTCTTCAAAAAGGGCGATAAAAACCTCCTGAAGAACTACAGGCCCATTGCGCTTCTGAGCCACGTGTATAAGCTGTTTTCGAGAGTGCTCACGAATCGTATTGCACGCAGGCACGACTTCCAGCCTCCCGAACAAGCCGGATTCCGAAAAGGCTTCAGCACCATGGACCATTTACACACGTTTAGGCAGATTAAACAGAAGACCGAGAAGTATATTCTGCCGGCTTTAACATCATTGGCAAACATGTCACACACTTCGATTTGTCGATGACATAGTGATCTTGACAGATTCTCTAACGAACCTCAGCACTATGCTGTGACCTCAATAATGCCTCACAACGTCTTAAAATGAACATGGACAAGATGAAAATCATGTCTAATGTCTATGTCACACCCGTACCGGTAGTTGTTGACCGTACTCCTCTCTAAGTTGTCGACGAGTACATTTGCCTGGGACAAATGATCCGGATGGGTAAGTCCAACTTTGAGAGGGTCACTCGAAGAATCCAACTCGGCTGGGCTACATTCGGGAAATTGCGTAGTATCTTCTTGTCCGGATTTCGTCAGTGCCTGAAGTCGAAATTGTTCGAGCAATGTGTGTTGCCACTGATGACCTATGCCGCCGAAACGTAGTTCTTCACTATAGGCCTTATACGAAAGATCAGAGTCGCTCAGCGTGCTATGGAAAGGGCTATGCTTGGAATTTCGCTACGAGACATGACAGGCCGGCCACATCGCTCGAAGGACCGATAACCGATGGGGAAGAAAGGTCGTCGAGTGGTGGCCGTGTTTAGGCAAAAGGAGCACAGGTCGTCCCCTGACCAGGTGGACCGATGACCAGAAGAAGACAGCAGGAAACCGTTGGATTCAGAAGGCATAGGACCGGTTGGAGAGGCGCCGTTTAAGGGAGGCCTATGTCCAGCAGTGGATCTCAAAGGGCTGATGGATGGATGAAATACGGGTTCCGCACAAAAAATTGAAACCTAAGAATCCGCGCGCACTCTACGCACACGCAGTCTCCTTTACTGCCGCTAATATCAGTTGCTATCAGTCCTCACTGAAACAATGTTATAATTTTAAAATTATATAAGTTACATTTTTTAAACGCGGGTATAACCTCGGGGGTCAGCTAGTCTGGCATATAATTTGAGATAAGTGGCCAGCGTATTAGGTTTGTTAAATAATCGGAAATCCTCGTATATAATGTATCATTCGGTCGATGGCGAAGTGAACGAATTAAGGTTTCGCTCTTCCACTTCCTATTTGATTCGTCCATGAACAACTACCTCAAACCAAGTTAGGCAGATTTCAATATAAATTGACCAACTCTAATTATTTATGTACCGTTGTTTTGTTGACAATATTATATGACATGATGATGTTGTCAATGTCAATTGTCATAACAAATAATACAAATATTAGACTTTTATTGCATAAAATTCACAAAATATAAAATACTTTTCTTTGCCTTTAATAGGATTCGGGTTTAGTGAAATATAAATAATCTATATAAATACAAATAAACAAATACGACATTCATAACAACTTGGTATTATTTCATTAAAGCAAGAATACATGCAAGTAAGAACTATTATCGGAACCAGTTTTGTGTCTGTTTAAATGTTTGTAAGATTCCTGAGAACACTACACTAAGTGTAATGCTCTTGTTAATAAACGAAATGTAACACTGTCGTCGATGTCGCATAGTCTATATTGAAGTGTGTGATTGCAGAGAAGATAACGTGTTGAGGTGAAGGATGTGCGAGGTGGAGGTGGTGGTGAGGCGCGCGCGCGCGGCGGACGCGGCGGCGCGCGCGGAGCTGGTGCGCCTCGGCTATACTTCTAACATCTGGGAAACCTTCTGCTACTTTTTCTTTCAGGAAGTATGCCATACGCAGTTATTTCCCGATTGTTGTATAATCTTTTTTTTCAGACTGAAGTAGCAAATGAGCATGCATTCACCCGATGGTAACTGCTGCCCATGGACATCCATAAGCATCTTCATATAGAACAGGGGCTCTATCTGAAGTTGATCACAGGAATGTTACTACTCCTGAGGACTAAGGTGGCTACCTCATATATAATTAAGCCAGCGACCACATTCTTCCACTGAAATGCAAGAACTGCTCCATGCTAGAAGTAGGTGTGGTGGTGGTACCTTCCTGGACAAACTACACTATTTCTACCATATGGTATTGTTATTTAAAGGTTGATTCTTCATACTTCAATTGTAGCACCATTGCCACATTTAGTTGTGCCTCATAGCAATGGCGGAATATAGGGGATGAGATAAATTCATGTTCGTGATGCAAAGTATTTGTGTTTGATCAAGGGTGTGGTTGAAGGTGGTAGAACTCTTTGTGGTTCGACTCCGGAAGCACCACCGCCACACCTATTTCTGCCTAATAACAGCAGTGTTACGCGGTGTTGTGTTCTGGTCTGAAGGGTGTGGTAAGGGAGATATACTTTTTCAAGGCTTTCCATCTTAGTCCTCAGGGGTAGCAATGCATCTGTGGCTAACCTTAGGTGAGACTTTGATCTTACCTAGGGTTGAATACTGCCACCCATGGACACCTGTCCATGGGTGGCAGTAGCCACTTACCATCGGGTGGGCTGCATGCTCATTTGCTACTTTCATACTATAAAAA
>MOOZ01002261.1:50308-63315 GCA_002930495.1 Cecropterus lyciades
ATAAGAGAAGAAGACATTTTATATGGTTGTTTGTTTTTTTTTGATCGCATTTTCGACAATTCAGATTTAATCTATCATAACCAGTTAGATTTTCATTTTAAATAAATGTACAAATAAATTTAGTTTATTAAATTCGGTAATCCAAAATAGTCATAAAAGAAGACCTCTCAGTAGCACGGATACTTACACGTAAAGGAGGTCTATTAAATTGATGCCTCCGGCGTTTCCAAGGGTGTAATGAACCATATGGTTATGGTAACCATACATACATATGGTTTCCCCTGATCATCACATATAAGAATAAACTAAACTGTATATGGAATTTATCTTATTATTTGAAAATATGAATAGTTAGTAGATAATAATGTCAGAAAAGCATATCTTCTTGTTTCATTTTTTTAAAGCGCTATTTCGCAGTCAGTCTTGGTTTTTAAACTATTTTATATAATGGTAAACTTGTCGAGTTAATTTTTACTTTCCACGGAGCAATACCGCTAAACGATTCAGTGACCAGTGAAAGTGCGATGACGCAGATGACCGTTGATATTTGGACGAACTAGTTCAGAACATATAGTACAATCACGTTATCCGATCGCGTTGATGCATTTACCGTACGGTACCATATTGAATAGATGTTGTACGGTCAAATATTTTAATAGGATAAGGAGTATTTACGAAATATAAAAGGCAGTCTCTTCTAATGTAGTTAACTAGTATGCACTTCGCTTGATGATTCGCATCGGCATAATTTAATTTAGATTACATATTAAAGTAAAAAACGAGCCGCCTGATGGGGTAAGTGGTCACTGCCGCCCATGGATATCTGTAAACAACTCCATACAGTATACGGATTCTACCTGTAGTCAATCATAGATGCGCCACTTCTCAGGACTAAGATGGTCGCGTCATATGTAAATCAGCCAGCATCGACACCCTTCCACCGAAACCTAAAAACTACTTTACGCTAGATGTACGTCGCGGTGTAGAAAAATATTATGGTTCAACCACTTTTTTATTATTTCTTTCTAAGCAGTGTTTCATGGAGTTGATATAGGATTAAAGTCTTATCTGAATTCGGCTACAGGTGCCTTGCTATATCTGAGATCTAAATTGGAATGCTCATCCTCTCATTTACACCCTCCAGAGTAGAAAAAAGTAGCGCTAAGCATTTCTGTAATTAGCAATAGTTATGGCAGTGTAGCCAAACGAATTGAAACACGAAGGGTGCTTGTTAAAAAAATGTTATTGTGCTTTCTAAAAGAATTCGGTGATTACTCGCAATATTCGTTACAATTAGTAAAAAAATACATTATACATTACATCATCATAATGTACCTATATATATATTACTGGTATTAATAATATTCTAACATAAGGGTACCTAATGAGAATGTCACGAACAAGTTGTCTCATATAAAAAGTATGTACCTCGTTAGCGACTATTTGGATTTTCCTTCTATACATTATTATCTGAGATAATTATTTAATACCCGTACGGAGTTAGTGATTCTTTTCTAAATCGATGCATTCCGAATACCTTCCGAAACGGTGGTTAAAAAAGTTTTATTGCTGAGGTAAAATTGAATATCGAACACTTGAATATGTTGAAATATATGTATGTATTCATGACATTTCTACGATTTGGATTCTCCAAAACATTTTAATCGACAAGTGTATATTTCTAAGGTTTCGTTACCTGTTTATTAAAAAGTCTCATCCATTTATTTTTTTATATCCATTTTATATCCATATTTTTTATATCTATTTATTATTAAGGTACTTCTAGGTACTTCAAGGGTACTAGAGCCCTTCGGAGTTTAAGTCAGGAGGCAACAGCCCTCCAATTTCTGCCTTATAACTCCGGGTAAGCAAAGAACCAGAGACCGACATATGGACAACATACTCGTTTGTTACTTCTATAGGTAATATACAACATGTATATCACCTATAGAAGGGTTTTCTTAACTATTCCAGGCATCATACCCTTCTTCCAAAATGAACTGATACTTTACACCCACATAGCCAAATTACTTAAAAAAATCCTATCTATAGATTTTTCCTAGTGATACAATATAGGTACTTACCAAATTTAAAAACTTTTTTCGGTAATCGATTCTATAAGCTTTAATATCGACTGCTTTCGGAATACCTGGTATAAAAAAATATCCATTAAAGCATTATAAATAGATTTCAAGCGTATTCTGGTTCACGTTACTTATAGCCAGTGTTGCAACTGCCTGAAAGCCTATTATTTGGAAGCGGTGTCTTATACACAAAGGCCGTGCAGATCACAGAGACGGTTATCTATCACTTAGTTTGTGAGCTTGTCATCTTTGTGTGTAGACCCAACAATTGTGCAATGTTCGTATGTTTGTAGAGTTAACGATAAGCCGTGCGATGTCAACTGCGTCCACTAGAGCGTGCATTTTATCTTTTTACATAGCCCCTCTTAAATACGTAACATTTCAGAGGGGGCATTATCCAGGGTGGTACGTCTTGGGGACGGCATCTGCAATCCGCTTTGTACATATTATATAACTGGCATTTTCTGTAGGAAAACTTTGAGATTCAACTTCAGTTCCCAGGCGGTCGATTTAGAGACGGCAACATATTTGGATTTAGCGACCTTCTTTTTTTGTTGTCTAATTGAGATAAAGGTGTTAAAACCTATTTAGATTTCATCTTTTTTTGCCGACTAAATTCTAAATCGTTGGCGACTAATTAAACTTCTAAATTTAGTGGAACAAGTTATCGTCTACTATTGCAGGAGTCTCCTGTTAAAATCTGATTTTGTATAACATCAAATATAATCGTGGTATATAAAGGGAAAAATATGTTTTTAAAAAGTTTTTAGTAGAAAACGAGCTTGCAGTCTCCCAGGTGGTAATTGACGGTTACTGCCGCTCATTGACATCTGTAACTAACTTCATACAGAACAGAGTTTCTCCTTGAAGTCAATCACAGATGCGTTTCCCTTTCTGAGGGCTAACCATCAAAATGTAATAATTGCTTCACGCTAAAAAAGGTGTAGCGGTAGTCCGCTACACCTTTTTTTATCCTTTCCGGTTGAACCATATTCGATCTACTACTTGGCAAAACTTAATAATTTTGGATTTTTATATTTGTATAATTGATATGTACCATATTTTATTCAGTTAAAAGTAGCCAGCTAGCAGTCCATCTGAAGGCAATAGGTCACTGCGGTTCAAGGAAATCGGTATCCAATCTCAAATAGGATTAGAGTCCTAATCGATTTTGGTTACAGATTAATTGCTGCCATTTGCAGCGGTCAGCCTCGGACTTAAAGACATCAGCGCCCACTAACGTGACATAAATAAGTCAACACCTTGTATGACACTCAACTGATATGCTTAGAAGGTGCGTGGGACAATAAAAAGATATTTAAGCAGTTGTTTCGTAAACCAAAATCTCATCAGACGAGCGTTAAACAACGCATTAAGACTTGCATAACAGTACATAACACGGGAGGAGGTGATGTAACTTCCTAAATACGAAAAGCAAACAGTTGCACGTTGCATTGTCTTGCAGCCCACAACAGTTGTGTAATGATGATGCGCCACTCTCTGATTACTATCTCAATAATTTAAGTTAATGCGTTAGGAACATCAACAATTGTAAAAATCTCTCGTGATTCGACCGCGGACCCATCGTCAGTTATTTCTTTTATAATAGCAGTGTTATGTAGGTATCTGGTCCGAAAGGTGGTGTATATGTTGGTGGTGGTGGTGGTGTATATTTCTGAGCATTGGGGTATTAACACTTATATTCTTTTTTAATCGATTGTGTAGTGATAGCTGAATGCTTGAAACTTGGCTTCTCAATCGAGGGTCCGAGGTTAGAATCCCAGGCACGTCCCACAGATTTCTAAAATTATATGTGTATTAGAAGTTAATTGTCACTGCTTTAGGGTAAAGGAAAACATCAAACCTATACATCTGAAAATCCATTAAAAAGTTGTCAAAAGTGTGTGAAGTCTACCAAATTGCACTTGACCAGCGCAGTGGACTATGGCCTGAAACTCTCACAATCTGACAGAAGACTCATGCTCAGTAGTGGGACAATAATGGGTTGATGGTATATAATGGCGGCCCATATTCGGACATCTAATTTCGCATTTACCAAATTTGAGCTTTTATATAAACTACGAAATAGAATAGATGATTGAGAAAGGGGTACAGCGCCATCTTGTTGTAGCGCCGACAACTGTTTTCGTTTCATCGAGTTTCAAATCACAACGATTTTAAAGAATTTTCACATCAAACACAAATCAGAATTTGAATCACAATATATGCATTCCAATGTAGTCCTCGGGTAACAACTCTATGACCGACCTTATTATATAGTACTACAATTTAATTCGTAGATTTTAAACTTATATTTACCACTCAGTAGGTAGTGATCTTTGATCACATACCATCAGGTGTACTGTATCATTGTTTGCTACTTTTATTATAAAATTACATTGTAATCCTCAGGGTGAACAACGCACGTGTAATCGATCTCAGGTCTATTGTTTCAGTTTAGGTCGCTACATAATATATTAACAATAGTGATAGACTGTTTACTTGGAAACAACATATTGTGCATACAAACTCTGTGCAAAAATTAGCCGTTTTAATTATCCCTTATGGCGACTCCCTAACATTAGCAGTGTATCAACAGCACTAAAAGCAAATCACGGCTACATGGCTTCGAATCTAAGATACGGTATACGGTATCCTATGGGGACAACTTTCATAGCACAATAACGCTGTATACGTGCTACATGTGTCGTTAAACAAGAGAGATCAGTTGCAAACTCCTTTTTAAAAAATTGAAACTGTTAACACTAACTGGCGTATATGTACATCTATGAGACTTGCATTTTCGTAAGAACTCATATGCACCTATTTACAAAAAAAGTGACAATTGTTATTTTGATAGTCGATACAAGAATAAATTATGCATAATACCTACTCGTACAGTGTTGCGATCTAAAAACTCAACTAGTATGTGTATTAAAATATATAATAAAATCTCTAACAATTTGAAAATATTAACATTGAATATATTCAGAATACAATTACGTGAGTGGTTAATTGAGAAATGATTTTATACTTTGGAAGAATTTATTCAATGACTGGTACTGTGACTTCTGTTTTCTTCAGACATTGATTTTTTATTTTAATATATTTTATCTTAATTGAATTTCTATAATTATGACAATAATCTTGCACCTAAAACACTTAGTTAAATTCTTTATTAAATGCTATTAATTCTATTTGTACGCTATTATGTGGCAAATGTGAAATGTTTAAAATTACGTACTGACCAACTTTGTAACCACATTTCAGCAAATAAAGATATTATTATTATTATTACAGATGTCAATGGGCGGCATATATAATCTTACATGAATTTGATCTTAGATACGACTAGTTTTGTATTTGATGTCGGTGAGATTACCATAGGCATTTAAAATCAGATGGATTGAATGTTTATTGGATGTTTTCTTTACGTAATAAATTGTTGCTTATATTGAATAATAACATAAATCACCTACGAGTCTGGTAACAATTAACCCATGCTTTTTGTTTTATCTTTGTTATGAACGAAGTTAACTAATGATAAAAAAAAAATTATAAAAATACATAAAAACTAAAAGGCCATTGCCTAACCATGGTGCAGTTAGAGCACAAGTTTTTAATTCTGGGCCTTTTTTTAGATAAAACTGTTTATAACTTAAAACTAAATCATAAATAAATAAGTAAATCATTCTTTATAACTTAAAATTGATGAATTTTGAATTGTGCGGTTATCCATGCAAAACAACAAATTTTTATAGCTGTCCAAGAAGAAACATGAACTTCCTCCTGAGATATTCCCGGAGCGTTATGACATGGGGTTCTTTAAAGAAGGTGCGAAAAGAGCTCTCCTTCACAACCGGCGATGCATTGGCGACTCCCCTGGTGTTGCAAATGTCCATAGGCAACGACGACTACTTTCCATCAGGTGGCCCGTTTGTCTCATCGTTAGGTTTAAGTATAAAAAAACAGATACTAGTAATAATTATAGACAAAAAATAACTGTGCCCAAGAAATATAGGTTGTTACTAATATCTCTGTTATCTATTTATAAAATACATGAGTGTCCGAAAATCTATATACCGTTAATGGGGTAATTTTTCCTCATAAGCGAGCTGACTAATAACTCGGAAAAGGTCCTCTCTGTTTGTGTTCGGACAAACAAATATACTGCCTGAGAGCAGCAATTTCTTTAGTGCGATGTCATTTTTCTTCATTAAGAACCATAGCTCTTAAGGCGACTTTTAACGATATACCTATCGTACTAGTAGTCGTAGATTTTTTTAAATTATTTTATTAAGAAAATAAGGACTTATTTAATATTATACCAACTGGTAATATGTGGAAATTGGTACATATACAATCGATTTTTTTTAGGATAATCATAAACCGTTATTACCGAGATTAGAAATTATGGATTAAAAATGAGAAATAAATTTTATCTATGATTTTTCTAAAGTATGTTAAAAATATTTAACTGATAGTTTTCAAAGAGTGAAAATTGAGTGAGATTGACTTCAAAGTAATTAGATAAAAGCATGTAAACGTAAACAATTCCATTCGCTACGTCCATGGAGCACGGTAACTGTAGCATCCCAGCTTCCCAATCATCATCAGCATTAGAAGATCGTTAGTTGCTTTGCATAACTTATGCGCGCGCGCAGCAAAACTAGTGCGCGGCGGAGAGTTCGGGCAGTCTAGCGCCGGAGACGATACCCGCGCCACGCGTGTGAGCGGCCGCGACCGGAACTAACTGTGTTAATTTAATTTAGTGACTATAATATATCGTGATGTATTTCGGAGCAGCGGCGGTGCTGCTGCTTTTTATAGGTACGTTTCGTAATTTTTATATATTTTTTACAATTAACATTGGTTAAAAAAACAAAAAAAGTAACGAAATAAAGAAAAAATTAACGTAACTTACGTTTGTTTTTATTTTACGTAACGTTAGATACTTTTTTAATAGCTATGATTAACAGCTATTCAATAATTTATAATGACCCTATATGATATTCTTATTCGTTAAATTTTCCACTTTAAACTTGTATATTTCTTGAATTTAAATTCTAGGTACCAGGAATTCTCGTAAACCATAAAGCTAAATCATTTTCCACCCTAAAATGCATATAATGTACTGTTCAAATATTCTATTGGTACGTGCAGAGCTTTTAAAGCTCTCAGAGAGCTTTAGCAAAGCGAATCTAATTTAACAAAATTTTTCAGCAGCAGTTTAGAAAATTTAGTCGGGCTTTGCTTCGCACAATATTTTTCTGGTTTTTATATAATTTATTCTTAACATAAAAATTTTATTCTTAACATGAATAAAATAACGTTCACTAAAAGTAAGCTAACGCATAGTGTTAACCCAAATTTTATTCAAAAAGCCTTATACCCTAATCTTCGCTCGTAACTGTACTCAGAAAGTTGGCCGATCCGCAATTATGTGTAAACTCGTTCTTTTATGTATAATTGCGGCAAGCACGAGCGCTTGTATAATTTGTATACTAAGTCTGATAGCAGTTTCTTACAGTATAATAATAGCTTTTGTGTTACAAGGCTTTTTTGAGCAGCTTTCCCTCACGTGCTGAGAGTACGCGTAGAGTAGTTTTAGTGCAGTCAGCATTCAGCTGGCGCATTGGGAAACCCAGATGTCTTCGTCAATTTTTGTTCTACTGATGGACACTAATCTTCTCTTAGAGTGAGAGAGGTTTAGGCCATAGTCCATTATATTGACTAAGTGCGAATTGGTAAACTTCACACTCCATTGCGATTTTTTTTCAAAGAACTCTTACGTGAAGGTTTCCTCACGATATTTTCCTTTATCGCCAAATCATTTCTAATTGATGTTAGAACATTAAAAATTAGAGTAGCGTGCCTGGGATTTGAAGCTTGAACGCAGAGGATTTTTTCAACCATATTAGATTATTATTGATAATACACTCGATTGAGACGAACTAGCTTAACATGGAAGGGATAAAGTGGGACGTTTTTTTTAATAAATATACGAATTATATTATATACATCTATATAATTATATATTGGTATTTGTATCTAGACTTCAAACTGCTAGTTTGAAAAATGCATTATTTTTTATTACCTAAGATTTTTAGGGGACGATAAAACAGGTAAATCTCAATGACAAATTAGAGGTAAGGTCACTGCTAGAGTTCATAGCATAAGCTTAAACAAATCCTAAAAAATATATCTCCCAATCAAAAAGTTGCAATGTTTTGTTTGTCATAATAAAATTACAATAAGCAGGACTGGAGGCAATTATCTTCTGATAACATTGTCAGATTTTTTCACACAAAACATACGATTGTTTATTTGTGTGTCAAATGCGGTATTAACTTATCAACTACAGGGTAAAGATAGCAAAAGGCCGAGGAGGCTTCTATTGTGTCTTACTTGAAGCAGTGATAGCTTAGTCATTGAATCTCGAGCACTTAAGAGTTCGAGGTTCGAATCTCAGGCCCATGCTGAAGATATTTTAACATGTTTTTCTCTAGCTATATTATACAATGCGATAGGATTAGTTGAGATAAAAAATTAACACGAACTACACAAAAAAAAATCTTGTATTTCTTTACTTTTCATAATAATTATGCGAGAAAAGTTTTATTCGAAGTTCTCCTAAATCACTTACTCCTAAAAATAGTAACTTATTCGGAAAACATCAAAGTAAAAGAGTCGACAAACAAATTTATTTTCATAAAATCTGAAATTTAGAGATGAATAAACAAGAGTATTAACCCAGTTCACACAGTGACTTCCTCCAAAACTGTGTCAGTGTTACATCCATCATGTTATTGGCAAGAATAGTTTTAGAGTACAAATATATATGTAACAAACGGTCACACAGTCTACCAGTTTAAAGGTGGTAGAATACTTCGTATTTGGCTCTAGCATCAACGTCACAATAAGAGAACTGTATGTAGTGTAAATGTAGAAGTAGTATAGTTCCACTGAGGAAGTATACAAATCTTGCATTTCGATGGAAGGGTGTGCTATCCGGTTGACATATATGTATGTATATGTTGCGCTCATCTTAGTCCTCTGGAATAGCAACGTATCTTTCTTTGAAGCTTTGGTTACAGTGACTGCCATCAGGCTCCCTGTGTACTCGTTTGCTGCTTCAAATATATATAAAAAAGACTATTTCTGTTATGATTTTGTTTTAGCTTAGCTCTTTAAGTGATAACTCAGTCAACTTATTCGATGCGTTATACATAGTCTTCGGCAGTAGTAACGAACCTGATGACGGCCCATGTTAGGAATAAAATAGGATTAATTCATTAAAAATAGGATACTCTGTTACTTCGTAAAAAAAACTGTTCTGTCTAAGTCATTATAACGTCACGTTAAGCTAAATATGCTTGTTTGAAGTGTAGATTTTATAGCTTTTAACGATTTTTACCAAAAATATGCTAAAGTTTACACAACGCGTAGGTATTCTAAATATGTCAAGTCGCCAATTATCAGTATGTGGTAGACATCACACGGAGAGAGAGAGCTTTGAATCGAACATATAATTTATTAAACAAACAACCTTTCAAAAATGATCAATACCGTTGAACTTTACACAAGGACGGTAACCTACTTTGAAAGCATTGCCTCACAGGGCTAATTCACAGTATTTATTTATTACTAGCCATTGGCACGCGGCATCACTTGATTTTATATAACGACTGATGTTCTCTCAGATTTTACTTTTAACCGAAATTTTAATCTTTCAACATTTTTAAGTAAGAAAGTTTTTTTTTTTTTAATAAAGAAGTATATTTTATTTTTATGATGTGAACTAAATGCCAGTGAAAGTTCCGTCAAAATCCATTTAGTCGTTTATGGGATTAGTCGAAAGAAGCAACAAAAAATATTATACTAGTTTTTTGTTATACTAAAACTGTTTACTTTCACGTGATGTATGTATGAGTATAGCTGTTATTTTGATTTTGAGTATCTTGTTTGCAATGAATTAAATTAAACTGACTTCCATCTTCTCTGAGTGGAAGAGATTAGGCAATAGTCCATTACGATAGATAAGTGGGGATTGGTCGACTCCATATACCTTGAAAACCTTGAAACTTTGAAAACGTTATTTACCATTTAAAAAGAAGAAGTGAAAATTAGTTTTTAATTTATGCATAAAAGGAAAAGGCAGATTGACGATAACAAACGAAAAACAGAGAACGCGTTGCATAAAAGTAGACAACGTTTGACGGTAGAAGTCCATGTAGATATAGTCTGTGATAGTATCGTTACATTTAATGCAATAATATACTCTGGTTTGAATGGCATAACATATGAATAGATCAACTTGAAGTTTTCTGACATAGTCCCTGGATATACTTGTCGATTTATGAACAACAGAAGCATATTTGTGATCTTCCTGTTTAAAATTGGTTTTGGATGTTCGAAAGGTGCTGTGGTTTCTTAATATACAGGGTACGTGTATATACATCTCAGTTTGTAGATACCTCTTACCTTATACTATGCAAATCAGGTCAGCAAGCGACCTCATCTCCTTAATGTGTGCCATATTCGCGCGACGGCGCCGGTGGTCAGCTTAGAGCCTCGTGTAAAAAGTGTTATTTGGCGTCCGGCGGAATGTTGGCGCCGGGCGTTGGTGCCAAGTAATGAGCGGGAGCGAATAGAATGTGTTTATTACAGTATAATACGTTTATTCCAAATTTTAAAATGGCTTTACTGGTGGTTCCATATTTTTTGTTGTTTTTATGGAGGGCCTTGACGATAATAGGCTTTCCAAAAATTTTATGGCAAAGAAAATATAAAGAGGTTAATGGTTTTTTATTTTATTTTTATCCTTCTATTTGTATAATATTATTATCGTTTATGTACATATGTATTGTTTATCTTGTGTGAAATAAAAATAAATCCTGTTTTAAAATTTATTGACGGTTAGTTCTTCCTAGTTTTGAAATTTTGCTGCAGTCTAGAAGGTTACGAATGGAATTAAATACGTGCATTTCGAATATAAGCGGAAGAGTTTGACCCTCATTGTCCTCTCTTGGATCCGCTTGAACGCTATTATTAGACGTAGACGCACGTTAACTTACGTGTTCTTATGTAGAAAGTACGTACAACTGATTACATTTTAACCGATGCGGCACAGTCACAGCGCAGCTATTTGGTACAACAAAACAACTTTTTGTTGAATGCATAAATCAGATTCATTAATTCAAAGTTGTTGCGACGTTAAGTACACAAAAACTATCTTATGACCGAAAAATGTTTACGATGTATATTACAAATTTAGTTAAGTATGCATGGTGTTAGCCCCAATAGCATCACACAATTTTTTGTTGATTTCATAAGTGGCATTTAAGGGTTTCAACTGGTTTGGCAATAGACACAACAAAGTGCGGTGACTATGACAATACTTCCTGTACTAAGGACTGATAGACTATTATTAAGTAATTTCTATTTTTATTGAATATTATTTGATTGCCTCAAAAGGAGCGTATGTATTTTTTTACGTTTACTCCATTGACTCACGCTATCCTCAAATGGTTTGACAGATTGTGACATACGATATATCATTAGAATCGTCTCAGTTTTCAGAGTGACAAAGGCTCTATATTATAACTTTTATGGGTATCAAATCCCCGTACCGTCAACCATGTATTGTCTCACTGCTGGGCACGGATCTTCTCTCAGATTGAGAGAGTTTCAGGCCACAGACTATCGCGCTGGCCAAGTGCGAATTGGTAGACTTTACACTTTGAGAACTTTTGTAAAGGACTCTCAGGTGTGTAGATTTACTCAAGATGTTTTCTTTTACTGTTAAGCAGTGATAATTAACTTCTAATACGCACATAATTTTAGAAAAACCAGTGGTGCATGCCTGGGATTTGAACCTCGGACCCTCGATTGAGAGACCGAGTTTCAACCATTCGGCTATCACTGCTCCGGATCCTATTCGGGTATCAAATGAAAGCTAGTAAATAGGATATTATATATATATTTATATACTATAACAGTACAACAATAACATGTTAAAAGGTGCTACATTATAAAAAAAGTATCAAAAAATAAAATACTTGACTGCCAATTTTAGTTTCAGCACTCTTTTCATAATATGTTTTGTTTTCAAGTAACATTGTCCATAAATATATATAGTGCCTGAATATTTTTACCATCGTAAGTATAACACTTGGGCCAAAATTAATCAATTTGCATAAGATGACATTTAACGGGTCCTTTTAAATTAAGATATGCATTGTTACCATCGACTGCACGCTACACACCTACTCATTAACCTATTAATGTATTTTCTCCACGAGGCACCTTCAGAATGTCATAAAAAGTTGTTATTCATATATTAATAGCTTGACTTGATAATATTAACGAGTTTGTCGACGTGCTTCAAAATACTCTGAAATTTATTGTAATTTTATTAATGGCGCCTCTATTTCGTTTATATTGTCTCTTATATTGCGTTATTTTTACCTTTTTCTTTGGGGAATTATTTCTCTTGTAATTTATGTTTTTTTTACTCAGATAACGTTATTTTTCATAAGTTATCTGATCTGTTTACGATTAGCAATGATGCATATAACTTGGTTACGTTATTTTTTAAACCATGGCCATTGCTTTAAGTTTGTTAAGTGGGAATGAAACAAAAAAAGGTATTCCTTTCGTCTTTGATTTTTCAAAAGTCAATTTTTCTTTTTCGCCTATGTTAAGTTAGGAAAGGGTGGGGACGCCCAGGTCCCTTCTTGCTTATATATTACCCAACTAATTACAGAATTTTTCTCCAATATTCAGTGGTCACCATTGCACACGTTTGCCAGATGGTAGGACCAGTATCGTTTGACTGAGGAGAGCTCCCTCCTATTTCTAATGTAAAGCAGATCTTGCGTTTCGGTCGTAGGGTGTGGTTGCTGGCTCACTTATACATAA
>MOOZ01002261.1:101404-111964 GCA_002930495.1 Cecropterus lyciades
TTACGTGATATTAAATATAATTATAATATTTCCTTATTCGTGCTAATACATATAAACTAATCACGTATTCAACGTGAACTTCTAATCAACACACCTCAACATAAATATCATGAAACAATTTTTCTTATGTCTTTATCCGTACTAGTTGCCCTTCGCAGCGGTCGAAATTCGACCGTAATTAGACCCAAATATTTTTTTTTCTACTTCAAAGTTTTTATTCGTATTTTCCTCTGTACATTATTAAAATTATTTCTTATAGGATAATGAGATTTAATTGAGTAAGCTGCATTTAAAAGCAATAACATACACATCTGACATATGACAATGTCAGCAACAAAGTCAGCGTGTAACAAATACATATACGTTTGTTTGTGTTAATGTACTTTATAATCATTATTATTGAAAAATAAAACCGTTCTGCACTTCTCCTACATATAAACTATAAGTGTGCCAAATTTCATACTCCTCCGTCCGCGCAATTTTTGTAAAAAGGGGTCCAAAGTTTGCTTCACTGTAATATAATGATTAACACTGTTATTCGTTGTTTGAATGACATGGAACATTTCATAATTTTTAAGTGACAATTTTATTTGTTCCATTAATATCTAATGAAAAATATTCAATCCGTTATCAGAATTAATAATCCATTACAGATATTTTTTGCACTTCAATACAGCAGCATTAATAAAAACTGCTGTATTGTATTCTCAAACGAATTTTAATCTGTTAATTACTTAAAATACCCTGTATTTTCTTCGCTCCGTCGCTGGTCCCTTCGTTTCCCAGCGTCTGTAAGAAGACTACCATTTGTTCAGCCATAAACGTCCAGATGTAGCGGTGGAACGCTGAAGGGTGCTTAAGTTTTGTGTTCGCTAGATACATCTGTAAATACCGCAAACACTCCCCATTACTGCGGCGCCGTAAAGCGTTATTGCAGCGTCGTTGCGAACGTTTACACTGCACGACGTTCGAACCTCACCACATAAGTACCCAGATAAAGATCAACTCGTACTAAGGGTACAGCCCTCGGTACGAGTTTATTACGTTTCAAACGATCACCGTTTATGTTGTTGCCCAAATGTCATGTATAATGCACGTATACGTATTTGTTCTCGGCCATATCTTGCAATGATGGATGAAAATGTAAACAATGGGTGTTTTGAGGAAACGTAATAAACTGTTACTTAAAGAGTAGTGCCCTTAGTACGGGTTTATTACATTACAAATGATCACTGTTTATGTTTTCCTCCATTCGATGCTATTTATAACAAGGTATGGACAAAAACGAATACTTAAACATGTACCTAATGTACATTGCAATGTAGTGCAATGTAATGTATGGAAAAACGTTAGCGGTGATCGTTTTGAGGAAATTTACTTTAAACTCGTACGAAGGGCACAAATTAAATAAGTTCTACACCTATTTCTGCCTAATAACAACAGTGAAATGCGTGTGTTCTGGTCTGAAGGGTGTTGTAAGTGAGACATACTTTTCCGAGGCATTCCATCTTAGTCCTCTAGGGTAGCAACGCATTTGTGGTTAACCTTGGGTGAGACTGTGATCTTACCTAAGGTTGATTACAGATGTCCATGGGCGGCAGTAGCCACTTGCCATCAGGTGGGCTGCATGCTCGTTTGCTACTTCAATACAATAAAAAAGCAAGTTCCGTTGTGTAGTTATTGTATGATATTTTTGGTTTGTGTATATTGTTTATTGAGTAATTTGTGTTAAGTGAACGTCGTGATTGATTTGGTTTTTAGAGCGGCTTTAAGAAGCACTATTTATTTAATTATTTTTTAGAAAATATAAAGCAAAAAATATTTTGGCTACAGAACAAATATATTTCTTACAATATCTTTCACTGTGATTGGTTCACCATCTATCAGGTTGTTTTACATTACACCATAAACTTAAAACTTATAAACCGACCATTATAATGAATCATTAGAATAATTCATTAATAATGATTTCAGTAGTAACTAAATATATTATCATAACTATACAACTTCACGATAATATTATTTTTAGGTGTAATTAGAATTCGATTGAATATACATTTCTTTTAATATTCATTTTCTTCTACATGTAAGATTACATAAATATTACATTAATATGTACATATTACAACTAGCTGACGTCATATTGAAGTTTACAAAAGGTCAGTTGGCTGACCTTTGCAGTAGTCAATCGTGTTCGCCGGTCACTCATTATAAAGTCACTTTTGCTTAACACTCGCCTGCACTAAAGTCATGAATACTTGGTTACGTACAATAATTACAGACTAGATTATTCCCGTGGCTCCGCCCGCTAAGTTTACGTTTATTACGGTAATGAGTATCCCATATGGTAATCCGGGTATAAACTTGATTGAAGTAGCAAACGAACTTGCATCCAGATTGTAGCTTATGTCCACTGCCACACATGCACTTCTGTAACTAATTCCATATAGAACGGGGTTCCACCTGAAACCGATCACAGTTGCGTTGCACGTTGCGTTCCTGAGGACTAAGATGTAAGTCAGTGGGCATTATCATTGTTCAACCGCAACGTAGAACTGCTTGACGTTAGATGTGGTGATGGAACCTCTTGGTCGAATCAAACTTGTTTTAATATTTTCTACAGCGATGTCTAACTAATTCCCCCCTCTTGAAATGTATGAAGTGCGTGGCTACCACTCGTGACAAAGTACTCGTATTTCCTAACTCTGTGCAATTACCTTAATTACCATAATTAATTAATTTGTGTGGCATCTCTTTTAAGCTGAAATCGAGGAGTATCGAAGTACGAAAAGTTTTAACACCAAATATCGCAGTTTTGGCTGCAAAAACTGAATTTTGAGTTACTTTTGCTAAAGTTGTAAGAGATTTGCCACTGAAAGGGTCGGAAGTAAAGGTGTAGGTGTTCGTGCAATCATTTGTGTGCATCTATTGAATCTATACTACCACTTTAGAGGGCAGCGTGAATATCAGCGCACAGATGTGTTTATTTTTGTTTTCCCAAAATAAACGAATTCAACTTGAAATAGTTTTCTCAGTGAAATCGTACCGTATAACAAGATTCCCCAATTGCTTCTGGTAAATTGGTTCTCAGCGAGTCCTCGACGGCTCCGGCGGACCGCGGAGCAAGAAAGATCGTTTATTGAACTGCCCTCCAGCTTCTCACAAATAACTTTAGTACAATACAATCATATTTGTTGCACGAGAGGAAGCTTAGTCTCCTAAATATTAAACCGCTTTTCTGGTTAAAGTTTGTTTAGAAAAATTGAGTTTGGAGTATATTTAACACATTACATAAATCACACATGAATCCGGTTCCAATCCAAATCTATTTCAGACCACAGCAAATTGTCCTTGCTTCTCTATTAAAGAATAAGTGAAATATAGTATAGAAACCATTCTTAGTGTGAATCATGTTATATTTGAACCATTTAAAAGGTGGTAGAACCCTTTGTGGCGAACCACAAAGGGTTCTACCACCGTTCTACAGAAATAGATATAGCAATGATGCTTCCAGAGTCGAAACTCTGGAAGCATCATTGCTATATCTATTTCTTCCCGATAAAAACACAGTTAAGCGCTGCTGTGTTTTGGTCTGAAGGGTGCGGTAAGAGAGACATACTTATCCGAGGCGTTCTAACCTCTCAATGGTGCAACGCATCTGTGGCAAATCTGATTGCATCTGGGGTTAATTACAGATGAGCGATAGGAGCCATTTACTGCCAGGTGAACTGCATGATCGTTTGTTATTTCAATATTAAAGAAATAAAAACTAAGTTTTCGGATGTAACTACGTACGGGAACGATCTTAGCTAAGACTTTAATCCTATATGGGATGAAATGTAAATGTTTTGCAGTGACGCGTAGGTGCGTTCGCTACTTGAATAATTATTAATTTCATATCTAGTCCCATGATTATAAATTAATAGATAATTATTTATTATGAATAAATAAATATTTATCTATAGTCATAGGATATTCACGAAAGGAAAGATCTAGTATTAGTCGTTAATGTTTTTATCTAGAAATTATTTTGAGTTGCATCTTGCACTTAAATATTACATATGTTTTTTTTTTCATATTATAGAAGTAGCAAACGAGCGTAGTCCACCGGATAATAAGTAGATATGATTAGAATTCTACCTAAGGTTAACCACAAATGCGTTGCTACCCATGAGGACTTAGTTGGAATGCTTTGTATAATTTTGTCGCCTATACCATACCCTTCAAACCAAAGTATGGCACCACATAAAATTGCTATTATAGACTAAAAAGGGTGTGATGATGAAACCGCCGGTGTCGGTTCAAATAAACATAAACGCTTTCTACACTCATAGCCCTACACTAAGATTTTCTCCTGTGTCGTGGGTACCATGGACACACAAAGACAAATACACAAACACCCAGACCCAGAACAGAAATCTAAACTCATCATTCCGATGTCTGTCTGGCCGAGGATCGAACCCGGGACCCACTGCGTGTCAGACCGGCATGGTGACCACTCCACGTGGGACGTCCACCAAATGGTTCTACAACCTTTAAATTTATTTCGAATATATTGCAAGGTACACGTTGAATATGAAGTATGAATATTTGAAGTAACTGGAGTGGTATATTCGTCGCTTCAAAACGACAAGTGTCTCATAAAGTACCAGTACGTTTGCCACGTTTTAAAATAACAAGTGTTTCACGGCAATATCTGCAACGTGCCAGAAAATGGCTCGTTTTGACTCCAGTCCATGAACGGATAATTTTTTTCGCGCATCTATTTGGACATTCGTAATATTTTTTTTATTACATCATGTCTTCTAAACCGCTTAATCGATTGAATGATAGTTGTTAGATTGTTTTAATAACTCATCCTAGCTCAAGTGTTAAAAAAGCAGAAGTCGATTCGTCATCATGGATACGTTAACAATTCGAGTAATTATGGACCACGAGTACCGTCGTGGCAACAAAGCGGCACGCAACATCAACGACGTTTACGGAGCGAAAACTACAAACGAACGCACCACCTGTTATTGGTTTGCTCGCTTCCGTTCTGGAAATTTTGAACTGAAAAATGTATCCCGTGGTCGTCCGAAAACTTTGGTCGACAATGACGAATTAAAGGCGATTGTGAAAGCTGATGATACTCAATCTACGGCTGAATTTGCAGCAGCTTTCGAAGTTAGCATCAAAACAATATTGGTCCATTTGATCCAAACAACCGCATTGTTACTTGTGACGAGAAATGGATCTTGTTCGACAATCGTAAGTGCTCAGCAAGTTGGTTGGACCCTGGTTTAGTTTACTTAAACAATGCCCTAAACGAAAACTTACCCCTAGAAAAGTGATGGTTACTGTTTGGTAGTTTAACGCGCATGTAATTCATTACAGCTTCTTACCAAACGGAACTGAACACAATGATGGAGAAGCTCGCACGTCTCCAACCAGCTTTGGTCAATCGTTCGGCTGCACTGCTCCTGCACGACAACGCGCGACCTCATACTGCACAGCAGACGGTCTCCAAGCTACAAGAGCTGGGGTTGGAAGTNNNCCGTCATCCACCGTACTCACCAGACCTTGCGCCTACAGACTTCTACTTTTTCCAGAATTTGGATAAATAACTTCTTGGTGGGAAAAAAAAAATCAATACCCGAGAGGCAGTGCAAAATGCCTTTGAAAAATTTGTTGCCTACCGTCCAGCTGATATTCTTCAAGAAGGGCTACCAATGCGTTGGTAAAGATGCATTGATTGTATGGTTGATTACTTTGATTAATAGAAATAAAAATATAGAAAAAATACGCTTCATTTATTTAATGAAAAACGGCAATTTCATAGATTAATTAAGACCTATTATTTTAACATAATATTACATCACTGCATAAGATGTTTCATGAAATATTTATATTTAATTTGGCAATTTGTTTCTTTTTACATTTAAGTTATATTTTTTATATATTTTATTAAAATAGTTAATATTTTGTTACATCCAATTTTATAATAAATGAGTTCACTGTGACATTTAATGAAATATTGGTTACTTCGTATAAAAAACATTTTCTGTTTATAACGTAAATCTATTAAACATTGAGAGGAAAGAGAGCTTTTGATGGTAGTAGAACTCTTTATGGTCCAACTCTGAAGGCACTGTCACACCTATTTCTGCCTCATAACAAGCATTGTTAAAAGCTGTTGCGTTCTAGTCTGAAGGTAAAGTAAGGTATCCGAGGCGTTCCAGCTTACTCTTCAGGGGCATCCGTAGCCAATATCAGGTTGGACTTCCAACTAATCTGCGATTGATTACCGATATCTATAAGCGGCAGTGGTCACTTACCATCGGATGCACTGCATGTACGTTTAATAGTTTCATATTATAAAAAAAGATAGATCTGAGGAGTGGTAACGCACCTGTGATTAGCTTCAGGTAGTATCCTGTTCTGTATGACTGTATGTTTCAAGTTTAATAACATATTCAAGTTTGCCATAGATGTATATATACTATCAGGGGTGCTATGCTCGGTTGTTACTTCAATCTTCAGAGAAACTCAATTTATTTAAATTACTTTGTTGTTGTTGAGCGTCTTCATTCTCGTATACCTGGATTACATAAAGTACACAAGAATGCTAAGGCAACAAAATATTCCAAACTAAACTGTACGGGTTTATACAACAATACACGTGTTTCACAAAGTACCTAACGCCGAGTTTCCAAGTTTTAGAACAACAGGCGATTCGCCGCAAAATTTCGAGCCGGGAAATAGCTTGTCTGCCAGTACTGCCAGTCATTTCAGTTAACGTCGCACACGTTGAATATATGGAAGACAACATACGACGGGTACTTTGCATCTATGAGAGAAAACTTGATTTATATCCGACTGAATTTAATAATATTAAAAAGCGTTTTAATATGAGATACATTTTAAACTTAACATAAATAAATTATATTTTGGTTTACTTCATAGTTTGACGTGGCGTCGGCCTTGGGAATACAGAATATTTAGAAGATGGCTATTCCTAACAGATACGTAAAATCCATGATTTTTTCATCCATGATAAATGTTTTTTGTTTTTAATTTATGATCACTTGGACTTGAAGAAAATTTACATACAAATGTTAATTATTAATTACAATAAGTGCTTATAAATATTAAGGATGTTGTATACTAGCTAAATTACTTAATAATGTTTTGAATTAAATTGAATATTTTTTTAAAAATAATAATTTTTACTTCAGTAGCTAACTCATTATGTAGAGATACGTTACATAAAATTATTTATATTTGCATGTCGTATAGGTATAATAAGAGGATTGCCAATATGAAATGAGATCACTATGTAAGGTACTTTCTTAAAATTCTTCATAAATTCCTTGATGTACGTATATAATTCATACATAAGTTACAATATATGAAGCATGGTAACGTTCTACCATTATATTAAATAAAATATTTAAAAAATTTGGAACGGTACCGAGGTCTACACATACCTGTTATTATTCTGCACTAACCTAAGATATTTCAATTCCCATTCTTAAGTCGTACCAAATTTAAGTAAAACCTTACTACAAAAATCCAACTACCTATTTGAAAAATGGCACAAAATCGATTCATCATAGAATTTAGGGCACTTTCTTCCGAACTTGTTACAATGATTGACAGTTCAAATTATAGGCAATCTTCCATAATGGATTATCGTCTTACGGCTAAAGCCTTAACTTAATAAGACAAGAATTAGATAGAAAATATTTAACCTACATACTTCGCGGTTCGACTTCACTCGCACCACCGCTTTATCAACTTCTGCCTTATACTAGCAGTGTTAGGTGATGCTGATTTTACCCAACTGCGTCAGAGGGAAGGTAATGTTTTTCTAGCGATTGTATGTATGTTACCTAAAAATGCCTGTCGATGAAAGGATCTCTGATAGAAACGAAAAACAATAAAAAATAACCAACCAGAGTTGGTTGTAACGCACGCTACATTACATTTTTTCGTTGTAGTCTCCCTTCCCCATCCAACATAAGCGATAAGGAAGTTACTTGCGAAAAATATAAAAGTAAGTCGTATCGGGAATTTAATATTTTTGGAGTTTGTTTTAATATATTATAAAACGAGCGTTTTCCGCGGTTCTGAACGGTTCAGTAAGGTTTATAACAGTAATGATTATTCCATGTGTTAATCCAGGCCATAAACTATCTATGTGCCTAAAATTAAAACATAAACATGAACATAAACGCATTCTACACTAATAGCCTCACAGTAGGAGTTTCTCCTGTGCAGTGGGTGCCATGGACACACAAAGACGAATACACAAACACCGTGACCCAAAACAGAAATCTAAACTCATCATTCAGATGTCTGTCTGGCCGGGGATCAAACCCGGGACCCATTGCGTGTCAGACCGGTATGGTGACCGCTCCACCACATGGTTCGCGTAAGAGTCACAAATACACATACCTCCTCACAAACTTTCTCATGTATAGTAAGATTTAACACAATATATACATGTAACAAGCTAGCATGTACATGCACGTTAGTATGTGTTTATTACCTTTAATCAAAACAATTATTGCTTACGTTTTTGCCCATAATTGCAAAGTACATTGCAAGGTATAGTATAAAAAAAAAACGTAAATGCACTTGCAATGTAGGGTGAAAATGTAAACATTTATTGTTTTGAGAAAACGTTATACTAAACGTAATACGTAACGTAGACTAGTACTAAGTAATATGAATAATAATTAGGAAGTTGACAGTATTCTATTTTTAAATAGTTTTGAATCAAATGTAGATTATCTATTGCTATTGTATATCATATATCAAAACACAACATACATATGTAGACTAGATATTAAAAATGATACAATTTGGGTGCATGTAAGATGGATGTGACATGGACTGGATATGACTCTTTGTAGTTCGAATCCGGAAGCACCACCGCCACACCTATTTCTGCCTAATACCACCAGTGTTATGCGCTGACGTGTTTTGGTCTCCGAGGCGTTTCAACTTAGTTCTCACGTGTTCATCTCATATGGGGTTCATTACAGATGATCATGGGCAGCAGTGGCTACTTAGCATCAGGGGGACTGCATGCTCGTTTGCTACTTCCATATTATAAAAAAGTAATATAAAATAAAATACAGTATAAAAGTATTAATTGTCAATACTGACAGATTTACTTCAAAATCCTATACTATCGAAAATTGATTAATTCTCAAATCTGTTCACTGACTGATCAATTAGCACTAGAAATGATTTGTGTCATCATTTTATTACAGTAGCATACAAATTTGAGCTTAAAGCCCTAAGTTTAAATGATAAATTGATTTGATAACTGCTTCATTGAGTAAATTTCATACTTCTCCCAGTAAAATAAGGTTAGTTTTTCAACGAAGACGTGCTTACTTTCACTAGTTCCCACGCTTGATTAATTGCCATAACAGTAAATTTTATTGCATTAATTATAAACAAATTACGTTTCCTTTCCAAAGTTCGTTCGTTAACAAATTTTGGTTTAGTTCAATGCTCTCAATTTAATTTTTGTTTGATTTTACGATGGAGACTATGATGATACTATTTTGATATATTTTAAATTTGCAGACTGATATGACATATTAAGATTTATTTAGAATTTTGATTCATTCACGTAGAGACCGTGTTGAAAGGACAATTGGAAATATAAAAAAATACGTTCCTTCAAGAACATCAAAAGTAAAACAATAATGCGCCTGAATTTAGTATCATTTAAAACAGTTTCTACGTCGTATGAACTAAATATTTAAAACTAAAGAAAGTCTGGTCTCTAAACTCTTAAATGCCGTACTTAAATTATTTCTCACTTGACACTGATTGCTTAAACTTATTACCTGATACTACTAACTGATGTTATCTCAGTTTCAATGTTGAAGCCGTTAATGAATAAAATCCTTGAAAAAGCATGAAAGAGTCAAACTTTCCGGTTTCAATATTCTAATATGGAAGTTCAGTACCTCAATCCGAAGTGTACTTCAATGCTTCGTGAAGCGTCGGGAAGCGTGCCAAACTGCTAACGACGGCGCGTCGAAGTCTGGCTGCATAATCTAGAACTTGGTTGCCTTCGATGTTTTGCGAATGTATTTTGAAGAGTTCGTCTGGCAATCTGATAGAGAATTTAGTTTTACTAGCTTTTCTTTGAAGTTTCTTTTGGTCATTGGAAGATCCTGATCAAACAACAACACATGAATAAGAAATATGTATCAAAAGTATAAGACACAACTGGTGATTGCTCGTGAGAAATTTTAAGCGTGGAAAACAATCTCGAAAAATAGATCTTTTCTGCAATTTTGTAACTAAGTGAATCTATTTAGAGTTCAGCAAATAAGAACATAAAGCACATGCATACATGACCTTTACCAAGTAATTTGCACCTAGAATCTAAAAAATATCGCTAAACAAAAAGTAAAAATGAAAGACGATTTGATACCGATCCATATCAACGTACATTAAAGATAAAACAGAATACAATAGCCCATACAAAGAACACGTAAAGTTATGATGAATTGGTTGCAACGTTGCCTGACGTGCCGCCTCGTTTAC
>MOOZ01002263.1:13877-25947 GCA_002930495.1 Cecropterus lyciades
GACTCATTCGTTAATATTACAATACACACTTAGTTGTTTTAAAGAAACTTAAATGAAACAATTATATTATATAAAGTATATAATATTTAGCCTACAAATCTATAAAAGGTTTTAGTTTGTACTGAGATACCAAATAGCTAAAATAAAATGATAGACATCTAAATTACTTACAAAACTATACGTGTAGCACCAGGAACCAAACTTAAAGCATGCAATACCAGGAGTCCTGTCCATGGCTTTACGGAATCTGTTGTTAGTAAAGCCGTAGATGAGAGGGTTGATTGCACAGTTGACGTACATAAGAAAGCTAGCTGAGAACCATATAGCTGCAAATCCACCGTCAACCTGTAAACGAAGGAAGTATAACTTTATCAAAATAAAGCAGCTAAAATATAATTGGAATCTAGGATGGGTGGCATTTGGACGGGTCCTCCATGTATTATATCCTCGTTAAGAATCTGCCCAACCATCAAAGAATACATTAATCCTGCCAATTCCAATGGTGAGCAGTGATAGCGAATGGTTGAAACGCGACCTGGCAATCGAGGGTCTGAGGTTCGAATCCCAGACATCACTAATTTTTCTAAAATAATGTGGGTATTAGAAATTAATTATTACTGCTTTAGTGTGAAATAAAACATTGCGAGGAAACCTGCATGCGTGAGAGTTCTTAAAAAAATCAAAGGTGTGTGAAATATACTAACGTGCACTTGGCCAGCGATGTGGACTATAGCCTGAAACTCTCTCAATCTGAGAGAAGACCCGAGCCCAGCAATGTGACAATAATAGGTTGACGAAGAAGAAGAAGAATCTCACTGTCTACAATCTATGTTTAATCGAAGGCAAATTGACACAAAAATAATAATACGCTATAATACGCTTAATACGTTTTCCACACTCATGGGCCCACATTAAGATTTGTCTTGTGTCGTGGGTGCCATGGGTGCCACACACAAACATCCACACCCAGAACATAAATCTAAATTCATCATTCTGATGCCTGTCTGGCCGGGGATCGAACCCGGAACCCACTGCGTGTCTGACCGATAGAGTGACCGCCCCGCCACGCGAGTCGTCAAATATCTCTGATGCATTAGTATTGGAATTACGTACCGAATTAATCTCCATGCTTAGATTGTTTCTCCAATATATCATCACAGTATACGGAATCCTGCAGAAGACAGCTACTAACAAAACACAGGCTGTGATCCTCATAGCGTTTCCCCTCATCTTCTTGATTGCTTGACCACCTCCCCGAGAAGAAAGAGTTCGGCTGCTGATTTCCAAACGCCATATTATTGCTCCGTACTGTAATATATAAGAAAATGTAATGTCAATGCATCTTTAACGTTTAAAGATATTTTCTGAAAAATAATTTAAGTGGCCACTGCCATATAATATCGATAGATGTAATTTCGAATTGAAAATAAGTTTGATCCTACTAATATTATAAATGTGAATGTAAGTTTGTTTGTTACACTTTCACGCCAAAAATAGTAAAAAAATAATTATGAAACTTTACACACATATTCTTAAAGTTATTAGAAGAACAAAGGATTTTTTACGAAAAAAAAGTGTAATAAACAAACATACTTGTTTTTCGAAAAATTGGAAAATTTTGCAACTGTTAGCGTTCAAATTAATATCTTATTGCCTATATCTGCAGCTGTTTTGAAGTTTTGTATATTTCATGTTGTTTTGTTCTGTCACTTATAAGCAATTCTAAAACTATTTTAAATTGTAAAGTTAAGTGCAAGTTCATTGCTTCAACGCGAACAAAGCCGCGGTTAAAATCTAGTAACATATAAGGGCGAAAGTTGTGTTCATAACACTTTTTCTACACTCATAACCCCACACTAGGATTTTCTCCTGTGCCGTGGGTGCCATGGATACACACAGACGAATACACAAACACCCAGACCCAGGACAGAAATTTAAATTCATCATTCAGATTTTTGTCTGGCCGGGGATTGAACCCGGGACCCACAGCGTGTCAAAGTGTATGGTAACCGCTCCATCTCATCGAATCCATCTCATCCATCTCATCTTCATCGAATGAAATTTGGCACACAGATAGTTTCGCCGTCAACCCATTATTGTCTCACTGCTGCGCACGGGTCTTTTCTCAGAATGAGAGAGTTTTAGGTCATAATCCACCGCGCTGGTCATTATATATATACTATATAATATAGAAAAATCAGTGGAGTGCCTGGCGTGCCTGGGATTCGAACCTCGGACCCTCAATTGAGTGGCCGAGTTTTAACCATTAGTATATCACTGTTCCATACAATCAAATGCAAATTGATAGGTAGTTTCATATCACATATTATATACTTAGATTAGCACATGGCATACTCTTTGCCGTACCAAACAAAGTCATCACACAAACGGGCAAAGCCACGGAAAAAGCTAGTGCTTTTATAGACATATGTATAAGTAAGGCGATAATCCCGCAACAGACAAACCATCTTCCAACCTCTAAATACATACAATATCTATATATCTATACAAATAAATAAAATTGAAGCGTCTGTTTGTAATAAAACAGCTTTTTATCAAATGAATGTCGAAGTAAACTGATAACAAAACATCAATTACCAAAATTTGTCTATCTGTCTGTATCTGTTTGTTCTGGGTAATATCCAAAACCGTTGGACCGATTTTGACGGGATTTTCACTGTTGTATAGCTAATGTCATAAGGCGTAACTAAGACTACTTCTATTTTGAAAATACAATAAGGGTTCCGCACAAAAAATTAAACCTAAGAAACCGCGCGCGCTCTACGCGCAGGCAACCACCGTCACTGCCGATAATGTCAGTTGTTATCAGTGTTCTCGGAAACAATGCTCTAATGTCAATAATAATTATGTTTGCATAAGGTCTAAAATTTCGGCTATATGTAACTATGTCATGTTACATTTTTTAAACGCAGGTATAACCGCGGGGCTCAGCTAGTATGCTATATAATTAGTTTTTATGTAATAAATTAGTACATACCGTAAAAACCATGACTCCAAGTGGTATCCACACAAGAAGTAGAAGAATGAAGTGCCAATAAATGTCAAGAAAATCTCTGTCTTCAGCGCAGAACATTTCCAGATGATCTAGCCACGGGCGCTCCTAAAATATATGTTTTTATTTTAATCGTTTCAATCTTCTTGTAATATCTTTTATGCCAAGCTTTTACTTGGTACAAAATATATTATTATTTATAAAATATCAACGCATTTTAAATGTGGTAGCTCTCGATACTAAAAATATTTTGAGTCGAGAGCTACCACATTATAAGGCACCAATGTATTTTAATAAAAAATGTTGATATTACATTTTATATATGTAAATATATATAATTATTATATATAAAGGAATGACCGTTTTGTCGGTATAACTGTTTGAGAAGAAGAATTATCATGAGTACCAAATTTTGTTCTATCTAGTCACCGAATATCTTCGTAAAGTGAAAAGAGAAAGAAGACATGGTATAACCGCAAAAAAGAATTTCGAGAAAAAAATATTTATTTATTTACTTATTACATAGTACACACTACCATAACAGGTTTCGCCAATGCGGTAATGCGGTTACCCAAAAATAGTCCTTAACTAAACTTATATATAACACAATACATGCAACGTCACATAAAATACTTCTTTTCTCTAAATTGGCTACATTTTGATGCTAGGTTATGATTTAACGACAGCCATAACAGTACTTACTCTGAACTCCCTCTTAACAATCCAGGGTGAAGATAATGCGAACGAAACCAGCCAAGATGCTATAATAAGCTTAGGTGCTACTTTCTTGGTCACCCGCGCTTCTGAGGTCAATGCTGCAGCAGCAAGTCTATCATACGATACTAACATCACTGCACCTATACTAGCCAAAAGCATCGATGCTGAAAAGGTTAGAAAAAACATACATCATAAATATTTTATGATATCGTATCATTTCAGTAAGAAGTCAATAACTGTACGAAGAAATGTACTATACAAGTGAAACGAAAACTGGCCAAGTGTGATTCGGACTCGCACACGAAGGGTCTCGTGCCATTATCTACAAAAAACGGCAAAAAAATCACATTTCATGTATTATTGAGCCCCCCTTATAATTTTATTTTATTTTGAAATGTGAAAACTTTAAATTTAATAGCTATCACGGTTCATGAGATACAACCTTGTAACAGACAGACGGACAGACGGTCAAACACGTATAGACGGGCAGACGGACAGCGGAGTCTTAGTAATAGGATCCCGGTTTCACCCTTTGAGTATAGAACCTTAATATTCGATTATGGGAATTTCCATATTTTTACTTACAGAGATTGCAATATAGAGCAGAGTTAAGACATGTTATGAGCCAAACCTACCTATTTATATCAGGGGTTTTGATTTAGTATTCTAGCAGCAGCGCATCTTACTCCAATTTAGACTCGTATGTCCATTCAATAAAAGATATAGACTTCTTATTTATTGGCGACATTGCCTAATGATTAGCTATGCTAATTATCTGCCCGAGGTAAGCGCCAGCCCTTTGACCATTGGTGCACTCAAAAGTCCGTTTGATAGATGTATTAAGAAAAATCGACCGTCTATCCCCCTTCCCCCTGCCCAGTCACGTCGTTTCAACGCCTTGCGGCAGAAGAAATTATAAAGCTTAAAAATAATTATTGCACTACTACTCGTAATTACCTTGTAAGAATCCTTCGAACCGGCATCCAAAGTGCCTCAAAACATAATTCTGGTAGAAATCCCGGACAAGCATGAACCAGGGGCAGAATACTAATGTCACTAAGTCAACAAGAGCAAGGTTTCCTATAAGATAGTTACTAGCCGTCCATAGCCACCGATTCTGTATAAGGATGACCAGGATGACGGAGTTGAGGAATATTCCCACGATGCCAACAAAGAGCATGGCTGTGCTCTTGATTGCTATTTCCTTCGCTGGCTTTATATGCCATAGTGTATTTGGGAATGGGTATTGAGATGTATCGAGCTGTAAAAATGAAATAAATGGTGTCAACATTAAAGATATAAGAATTACGATTGATTTGTCAACACTTAAAATATTTTATAGGGGTTTACATGAATTAAATATGATAATTGTATAATTTGACGTTTACATAATATGACAGCACTACTCTATTATATACTACGAATGGGTACTTACATCATTCAAGTAGTCAGTGCTCCAATTTGTCAAATATTTAGGAATTTCATCAAAGTCCAGGACACACATTTTGGCTTACTTAAATAAAAATCTTAAAACAGAAACAATTTAAATCACAAAACATATACTATGGCACTCGTCACAAAACGCACGTGGAAATTGAGTGATGGTCAAAATAAATGAATGGCAACAGGATATTCATAACACTCGAGATAACGTCACAGGTACAGTAGTCCATTACGATGAAAGCATTTTTATCACACAAATAAAAAATGATTGATAGTGGAAACATAGTAGATAGAGGGTTTATTTGGAAGGTTATTGATCAGATAGCGATAGGGTAATTAAAGAGTTTTTAATGAGAATAAAAGGTGGTAGAAACAATGCAATTCGACCGGATTCGATGCAATTCGAGTCACTGCTATTTCTAACGTGACGCAGTTCTTGCGTTTTGATGGAAGAGTGTGTGTGTTCTGTAGGAAGTTGTTAACAGTAGATGACCTGTTCTGTAGGAAGTTGTTAACAGATGTCCATGGGCGGCAGTAACCTGATTCTTATAAAGAGGGACCTGATGCAAAATTAGCATTTTATAGAGATAACAAAGTTGTGTTCGCATTTTGGGGATTTTTTTAAAACACGCCGATGTAAAAGGGACGTTAAATATGTTTGTCAATTTGTATTACGAAATCGTCACTTTTTAATTCAACTACGAGCTAGACGATTACCTACGTTATTGGGAATTGCTTCAAGTATTTATTTAAGCATGCGTAATAACAACACGCATAAGCATGCGATTAAAATAACTACTAAGAGTTCATAAGCCATTAGGTTACGCAAATCTTCTTACTAATAAACACAAGATAGATCTTTCAAATTATTACAACAGGTTCATGTTTCTCATCGACCATCACGATGGTCTCATGTCAAGTTTGCCATGACATTAAAATTAAAGTTTTAGCTTGCTATTAGGGGACGAAAATATCACTAAGAAGCTGAAGTGTCGCGTGTGAGGACAGAAGAGTAAGAAATCTCAACGTAAATGCAGTGTGAAGTGATAGGTGTTCAGTTGATAATGAGAATGATTAAGCTCATAATGATAATAACGACGAACTAAATAAATATATAAGGAATGTAATTAAAAATGTTCAATGTTTCATAATAAACAGGTGGTAGATGCAAAGTAGTCGACCGGGGACGTACCACCGCCACACTTATTTATAATGTGAAGTAGTTCTTACGTTTGGGTGGAAGGATGTTTGCTGGCTCACTTATATATAAGGCGACCGTCTTAGTCCTCGGGAGTGGAAACGCATCTATGTTCGACTTTAGGTAGAGCCCCTATTTTATATCAAGTTGCTTACAGATGTCCATGGACGGCAGTAACCACTTACCATCAGGTGGACTGCATGCTTATTTGCTATTTCAATCAGTAAAAAAATAAGCGTCACACTATATTATCATTTAATAAACTATCAAATGTGTTAGTTTAGTATTGTATCAATTTCTTACGTACAACAAAAGCATAGA
This sequence comes from Cecropterus lyciades, assembly GCA_002930495.1. Classification (NCBI taxonomy): domain Eukaryota; kingdom Metazoa; phylum Arthropoda; class Insecta; order Lepidoptera; family Hesperiidae; genus Cecropterus; species Cecropterus lyciades. The sequence goes on from MOOZ01002263.1 coordinate 20,570, forward strand.
AAATAACTATTTTAAAACCTATTTTACTCATTTACAACTAACCAACTGCCATCTATGTGAATTTTGGGTAACTATAACAAGCTTCAACGGAAAGGGAATCTTTCTATTCTTGTGGAAAACTGTACAGTTCACGGCGTTCTTGAGGTTCAGGAGTATTCGTGTAGATGGCGCTGATTTCAATACACGGTTTTTAATTTGTTTATTGAAATAAATATCATGTAAGAATAATAAATAATATTTGGTAGGTACGTTAAAACACTATTTATGATACGCTTACGTTTTATACAGCATGCTGAGTTCATAACGGTCGTAGTGGGGAAAACTCTTTGTTGTTTGATAAACTACCTATTTCTGCCTAATAGCAGCAGCACTATGCATTGTTGCGTTCTGGTCTGAAGGGTATACTAATCCGAAGCGTTCCAAATTAGTATCATAGGTAGCAACGCATCTGTGGCTAGCTTCATGTAAGACTCTGAACTCATCTGAGAGTAAGAGGTTATAAAGAGTCTGTTTCGTTCACTTCGTCTCTTGCCCGGTTAGAACCCCGGAGACTTCGTGAATACACTCAATGTAAACATTATAATAAGACCCAGTAAAATGTCATTTAAAATTTTGTGTTTGTCAAATATAATTTCTCTATTAAAAGATTGTTTGGCCGGAAGTAGAACCTGGAGAGTATCACATATATAAACCGCATCTCCACGCAGTAACTTGAATTTTATACTATCTTATTAATATTATAACGTGGAAATATTGTAGGGATGAATGTTTATTACTCTTTCACGCAGAATCAATCGGTCGGATTTTGCTTAAATATGGCGTACAGATTACTACTGTTGTTATTAGGCAAAACCAAGAGGCACTACTGCCCCCTGTAGTGTCTACTGTATTACGACCTTCTTTTATAGATTTTGGAAGTACAATAAAACCTTTTTCTTTTGTTTTTAGGTTTGGCCTTCAAAAAATTTCAGGCGCCGTGAGAGGAATGCTGGGTTAGGTATGTGTATTTATACCGCACTAAAATGGCTGACCTCGGCGCTGCTAAGAGCGCGTTGCCTCATCAGGCTCCATACAAGTGAGCTGCTAGGCTCATCGCATTTATATGACGCGTGATCTATATGATGGTATGCGACCCCACATACCGCCGTCCTTCCCAGGGTAGCTCGAATGGAAGGACCAAGCTGCCACTTTGGCCGCCCACAACTCCCTTTAGTTCCTTCTTACGACAGACGGAATACCGAAGCCATATTCTTATCCCGGAAGTAGAAGAACTTGGAAGTATTACTTAACTACCTACAGTTTAATAAAAGCACTGACCGCAAACGTATCTCCATATCATCATAACACATCAAATTACATCGTAATCTCCATATTTTGTCCACTTTCTCATGTGTTTGTATTTTCCACCCAAAACAATGGGTATCTCAACATTTTAAACGCAATTTACTTGATAGTCATGATACGAAACATACGTCGGAAGGAATTAAAGGTGCATTATCGTCGTTTGGCGTGTTTTACTTAATGACGTGCTACCGAAATAAATGACGCGGTTTGAGTTTACGATGTGATACGAATCGGCAGTTGTAAGAAATATAACTAATACCCTATCTGAAGATAAGAAATGGAAACACTATTACTTTTTATTTATAAAGTGTTCACAAGCACGTCTGCACACACATACACATGCACGCGTGCCCACACACACACGTACACACACACACTCACATACACACACACATTTAATAGCACGCACGAACACATTGATCTTGTGTATTTTTCTATTGTTTAATCCTCTTTTGGTTTAATTTAATACCATAAGATGTATAAAGTACATATTTTCTGTTTTGCTGTTGGATTACTTAATAAATAAATAAAACAAAAACCCCACCGCTAAAATTTAAATTGGTAGTCGATAAATTGTAGTTATTAGTTATGATATTCTAATTATTTTACGTTTTTCATGAGTTAACTTCAACGTGGTAACATAAAAGAGTTATAATATATAATGATCTATTAATTAGCATCTATTACCCATACTATCATAATAATAAAAAAGTCACCCCTCCTCCCCCCACTTTTCCCTCTATTTTCAGACGAATTTTTTTTTTAAATTATACATATAGCCTATGTCACTCTCCAAATTGAGACGATTCCAATGATATGCCGTTTGACCTGTAGCGTGCCAAAGAAATCGACACGTACATTCATACATCAAAACATACGTACATACGCTCGAAATAAGTAACCCTCCGTCTAATGTAATCGTCAAAAATAGACAATGTAGGTAAAGACTAGCAAAGTAGCGAGTGATATACGATTTTAGCTAATTATCAACTATACAAAGCCACCTCAGACAAGCATACAATTTCACAAAGCATGTAACGTGACCGTAATTGTACTAATTTTATTCTGTCTGCATCAACGCAAATTGCATCTGGTGTAAAATACAAAGCCTGGAAATATAAAAGGACTAGATGAAAACGCGGTTTCGCTCGGGTGAAATGTGACTATAGATAGGTAGATAATTTTGTAGTTATAATCAATTAAAAGGTGTTACACCTTAGACGTAGAAGCAGATACTCGTAAAAGCTGCCAGTTCGCTAGACGCTACCACTTGTAGTAGCTAGTTTACAGTTTAATATACTGGTCCCAGTGCTAGCGACACCCAAATTCAACTTCCGAGCATATTTCAACAGCGGGGCAGTGTGATGCAGAAATGCGAGGTAAAATTTTGTAACGCCATCTAGTATAAAATATCAAAACTATCCGAGTGGCCAATATGGCGACTGTTTGCACCATTATAATTGAACAAAATACTCGATAATCCGAATTTTGGGGATATATGTTGTCGACTCGAAATCAATATATTTTTTTATTATTTAGGTAAGGTTTCAATCACGTCTACTGTACCTTGAATTATTTATATAGATTTCTTAATAAGGGTGTCTCATATTCGCAGTTTTACCTATAACAAAGAAGGTCCAAACGGGTATGCAATCCAACTGATGAAGTAGCAACTGTCGACCATGGATATTTGTATTCAACCCCATATAATAAAATCAGTTTTACCTTACCCTATGTACTAGCTGAAGTACCCAGGAAACTTAAGGTCGTAGTCAAGTAGTCATCATCTTTAAATAGTAAAAATATCGATATCAAAAGTATATAAAATAAGTTGACCAGGTAAATAAGGTAACTATGTACAAAATTTCATGTAAATCGGAAGGATATTAGTATAGATATACAGCGATACGATAGCACAACGATTCACCGGTTGTTGGTAATTAAATAGGCATAGAATTAATACATCAGAATGCAATTACGAGCAAGGGATATATATGTATGTCCTATTTACGTAAAAATTTGCATGAATGTCCCCTACTTAACTGGTCAGTTTGTAGGCTACTTTTGATTTTGATAATTTTGACTATTTAAAGATGGCGACTATTATAGTAAAGTCAGTACACCCTTTGATTTCAGACTTAATATTTGGATTAAATAAAAAGAGCACGCTAAAAGTAGCAAAGTTTTGATAACATACGAGGTAAATAATTAATTTTCTATCCGGAAAATCCATATCACTTTTCATGTACCTAGCTGTTTCATCTGTTTTCATGTACACCTCTATAGCTAGCGAGTAAATCCTAAACATTTTGTCACGTAGCGAAGTAAAAGGGTAGCCATTCTAAATAAAATAAAAACAGTGAGATAATATGCGACAGACAGACGTGCAATCTCACACGACCGCCGGCTCATTTGCTTAACGGTGTTAATGCGTAGCTGTGTTTATTATTTTTTTCTCTGTGTTGCAAAACACAGGTGGTGGTAATTCTGGATAGACAATGTTTTGCTCGATTTAGTTTATTATAATTTATTATGTGTTATATATAACGGGGGATTACCTTTTTAACCCGTCTGCCGTCTAAAGGATGGTGATGTCTTAAGGGTATGTATGTATGGCGCGTGCCATTTCCTTGGCACGCGCTTCAGCCCAAACAGCTTGACGGATTGTGACGTATGACATTTCATTAGAATCATCTCAGTTTGTCCATTGACATGGGTTATATAATTAAAAAAATGGGGGATGGAAATGATGAGAGGAAGAAACGACTTTTTTATCATGACAATATGGGTATGACAACATTAATGATAGTTAGTAAATAGACCATTACAATAATATACATAAATTATTATGCTTATATTTTACTGTACAAACTCGTAAAAATCTTGAAATTAAATTATTAAAAAAAAAACCGGCAGCCAATATTCGTTATAACAGTCTGGTTATTATTTTCATAATAATTTCTTATCACACTTAATTACACTGTATTTGGTAAATTGTAATAACCTTTTTACCCCGTTAGCGTCCAAACGTATGCCTATTAGTGTGCCTTTTGCTGCAGAAAGTACCCTCAATAAGGTAATCCTCTATTTACGGGACACTTCATAATATATATCTGTCGATATAAGCACGCACTAAAGTTGTCTACTTCAATCTAAATCCTCGAGTAAGAGTTTGTTAGTACATACCTACATGACATTTCATTAGAATCGTCTCAGTTCGTCCACTGACATGGGCTATATAATTTAAAAAAATGGGGGATGGAAATGATGAGAGGAAGAAAAGACTATTTTATCATGACAATATGAGTATGACAACATAAATTAAAGTTAGTAAATAGACCATTACTATACTATACATAAATTATTATGCTTATATTTTACTGTACAAACTCGTAAAAAGCGTGAAATTAAATTATTAAAAAAACAATCCCGGCCAATATTCGTTTTAACAGTCGGGTTATTGTTTTCATAATAATTTCTTGTCACACTTAATTACACTGTATTTGGTAAATTTTAATAACCTTTTTACCGCGTTAGCGTCCAAAAGTATGCCTATCAATGTGCCATTTGCTGCAGAAAGTACCCTCAATAAGGTAATCCTCTATTTATGAGACACTCAATAATATATATCTGTCGATATATGCACGCTCTAAAGTTATCTACTTCAATCGAAATCCTCCAGTAAGAGTAAGTTAGTACATACCTACATGACATTTCATTAGAATCGTCTCAGTTTGTCCATTGACATGGGCTATATAATTTAAAAATAGGGGATGGAAATGATGAGACGCAGAAACGACTTTTTTATCATGATAATATGGGTATGACAACATTAATGATAGTTAGTAAATAGACCATTACAATAATATACATAAATAATTATGCTTATATTTTACGTGAAATTAAATTATTAAAAAAACAATCCCGGTAGCCAATATTCGTTTTAACAGTCGGGTTATTGTTTTCATAATAATTTCTTGTCACACTTAATTACACTGTATTTGGTAAATTTTAATAACCTTTTTACCGCGTTA
>MOOZ01002263.1:73327-83979 GCA_002930495.1 Cecropterus lyciades
TATTCGTCTTTGTGTGTCCATGGCACCCACGACACAGGAGAAAATCCTACTGTGGGGCTATGAGTGTAGAAAGCGTTTATGTTTATGTTTATGGTATATTATAACACAATAATATATCATAACTAGCTGACACGGCGAACGTTGTTTTGCCATATAAATGATTAAATTACTAAAATGGCTATTAAAAATAGGGGTTGGTGATAAAAGGGTAAAAAACTTAGGGTTGTATGTATTTTTAATGCCACATTATAAAAAAATAGAACCAAAAAAATGTCTAAAATTAAAAAAAAAAAAAGTCAAGTGTGACCAACCCTTATCACTTAGCGGTATGACAAATAGATAGTAGCCGATTCTCAGACCTACTGTATATGCATATAAAATTTGGTAAAAATCGGTAAAGCTGTTTCGGAGGAGTAACTAACATTGTGACACGAGAATTTTATACATATATAAGATAATGTGCCTACATCTTCTGGGAATCAAATTGCCCAAATTGAATTTCATACGATCCATAATTCCAAAGCGCCATTGTCCGGTCCGTCTTATTCAGATGCCCAGACATCTTGGACCTTACGTAATTCAGTTACACAAATGTGTGATGAATTTTGATTGCAATTTGCATTCGCCTTGGCTCGGATAGAAGTTACTTCGGAATTCATGTTTAGGGAATGGAACTTTATGGAGAATTGTAAAGTTATTAATGAGTTACGACAAAATTATATGTAAAGTGATATTAACTTATAAACATTGAAAAGACAAAGTATAAAAAATTAGAACTGAAATGATATAAAGTTTCGTTAAACGGTTATCAAATTAAGTAGCTATATCAAACAGGGCTAAGTTGCTTACTTTCATCAGTTTCACTCAAAGATTTAAGATTTAGGACACAGTACCTTTAAACTTTGAAAATTATGAAATAAGTGTCTATTAAATGATTGATTTTAGATAAGCTATAAAATCCAAATCAACACAATAACATTATATTTCCAATTTCAGTGACTAAATCAGTTACCTAATTTTCTATAAGTTTTATTTCATTAAATATTTGGTTTTTTATTGGCTAGAATGACCAATGCACTAGTCAGGTAAACGCTTTCTACACCCATAGCTCCGCACTAGGATTTTCTCCTGTCGTAGGTGTCATGGATACACAAAGACGAATACACAAATACCCAGATCCAGAACAGAAATCCAAACTCATCGTTTAGATGTCTGTCTGGCTGAGAATCGAACCCGGGACCCACTGTGTGTCAGACCGGTATGGTGGCCGCTCCACCACGTGGGTCGTCAGTCAGGTCATACGATATTGTAATTATGTATTTAACTACATGTGTGTGTGTATTTCTGTGGTTCCGCCCGCTCCAGTCACATGTACCACGGATATGAGTATCCTATGTGTTAATCCAGATTATTAACTATATGTGTGTTCAATAGCAGCGTTTCCGTCGGTTAGTTTGTGAATTACAAACACACATTCATCCTCACAAACTTTCGTATTTATAATATTAATAAGATTATATAATAATTAATAATTGACGACCCACATGGCAGAGCGGTCACCATATTATCGGTCTGACACGCAGTGGGTCCCAGGTTCAATCCCCGGCCAGACAGATATGTGAATTTAGATTCTATTCTGGGTCTGGGTGTTTGTGTATTCGCCTTTGTATATCCATGGCATCCATGACACAGTAGAAAATCCTAGTGGGGGTTATGTGCGAAGAAAGCATTGAAAGCGTTTAATAAAATTGTAAACATTCCAGTATCGAATAAAGATTAAACGTAAATAAATAGTTAGACTTAGAATAGAGATACATCCATCTGTGGCTACTGAAAACTAAATTGAAATTAAATCCAATCTAGAAACGTATCATAGATTTTCTAAAGCGCAAGTCAAACTCTTTATCAGGTAACAAAATCTAGTAGATAGCGTCGAAGCTTTCTAAAAGCTCCCATTTGAGTCCCACCGCAACTGTCTTTAACTCGCCGAATATGCACAGATAGATTTATTAATAACCAGCGTTAGAGGGGTGGGAGGTGGCAGGGGTAGCCTTAGGGGGTGGGGGCAAACTTGGCAAACGTAAGCCTTGCACTGGACAGGATTGGTCATAACTAAGATGTTTTGACCGTCAAGCAATTTCTTGGCCTCGTATTTAGGTGGTATGACAGAGGGTGTTCAAGTTATTGTTTAGACGGATTAGATGTTAGGCAGTTGGGAATTAATTCTGCGATAATATTAAGTGTTATCTCGGGTTTTCATTGTTTGGCTTGAAAATTTGGTAAATTTTGCAATTTTTGTTATTAATATTTTTTTAGAGTTTCGTATATCACAGAAGTCACGAAAAACATAATAACGGACGTTGATAAAATGAAATAACTTATTGAACATGTGTAACTTATAATATACAAGCAATTTTCCAGCGGATCTGCCCTTGCTGCCCTGCCCTGCCAGCGGATCTTGGGTCTTGTACCATGAAAAACTATCTGTGTGCCCAATTTAATTCAAATTCAAACAGTATTTATTGCGTGGATAGTAACAAACACACATACATCCTCACAAACATTTCCATTTATAATATTAAATAAAAAAATATTATTATGTTAAATTAAAAAAGTTTCCCCTATCATATATTAATTTTAGTAACATCTTTGTCTTTAATAAAATGAATTATAGGTATATTATTTTACAAGTTACTAAAATTGGACTTCTGAAATTGATTTCCTTTTAGCGATATATAAAGTTGATTTATTTATAAACTTAATATTTGGTCAATTTAAGATCTATTTTGTGATCTTTTAGTTTTATTTACATAAAAATATTTATCATAATATAATACAAGTTAATTAAAAATATACACTTATTAAAAATATGGAAAATGTACATTTATATAAAAATAAAAACAAAAATTAACAAAGAAAAACTCTACCATAAATTATTATCGGCATCGCAAAGTCTTTGTGCAAAGTTCTCAAGATATGTGCAGCATTTAATAATTTTTGTTAAATTTACTAATTGATGATTACAAAAGTAACTCAAAATTACTAACGCCGTTTATAATATTACAACACCCTGTATTCACAAAGTGAACCGCCAAAGAGCAGATAGGATTGCCCCGGCTCTGTGTGTGGAGATATTAAATTCCAACAGAGCGTTGTATCATTGCGCCTCACGCCACGAATAATTAGAATCATTTAGACGCGTTTACGGAATTAGGCTATCTTCTTATTATAATTTCATATTAACAAAAAATAATGTGATAATTCGTGTTCTATTTAAATATTATTTAAAATCAAAATAGAAATAAAGATATGTGTATTTTACGCGATACGTAATACATAGGATATTTGAAGGTGGTAGAACTCTTTGTGGTTCGACTCCGGAAGCACCACCGCCACACCTATTTCTGCCTAATTACAGCTGTGTTATGCGCTGTTGTGTTCGGGTCTGAAGGGTGTGGAAAGGGAGACATACTTTTCCGAAGCATTCCATCTTAGTCCTCAGGGGTAGCAACGCATATATATATATATATATAAGATTAGTGTTTCTTCTTGAAGCATAAAACAACAATGTGATTCGTCTAAAAGGAAAAGAGATTTTTTCATTAAATACAATTAATTTTCTTTTACAACAAAATATCAATTAAATAGTTACTTATTAACCTAAAAGGAAAAGAGAATTAACAATTAAATGTCCATGCTTTTCTCACAAACTTACTAAACTGAACTAAATAGTTAAACACCGTTTGTAGATTTATTTTATGTTAATAACGACTGGAAAAAAACATATAACACGTTTTAAATGATACAAAATGTCAAATGTCAAAGCTGTCATATATATTGTAATTTAACTTAATTTAATCATGACAGTAAGTTAACAATTTTGCAATTTTGGAATTTTGTAACAAATTCTTTGGTCATATATATAGATAGAAACTTCATGTTTTAAGTAATTATAAATTAATCAAATTATTTTAATTTAATTACTTAATTATAAATAAATTGATATAAATATAAATTATATTCACTGGATTAATTACGAGTACAACCTAATATTCTCACAGCTGGGAACAGTTTTGTCCAATGTGGTGCAATAAATTTTACAAACTTTTGGATATGATTTAGAATTCTAGAAACTGACCCTCTAGAATCTTAAGAAGTTAAACATGTAATAAGATTTCTACCCTATATAATATATCAAAAATATATGAAATTGAAGCTACATATCCTACAGTGATAACAAAAAAGAGCGAGCTCAAAATTTCGGCCATTTGATTCTAATACTTGAATGTTCAAACTGCTCCTTATAACTCTATAATATACTAATAATCGTTTAGCGAATTAAAAAGTGACAATTTCATGCTAGAAAATGATAAACATAAATATTACGCATTTTAATAATCACGCGTTTATTATTCCCGTGCAATAAACGAGACGTTACTACTTTTAATTATGCCCATAAATCTATAGAATATTATATACTGAATCTATCATACAACCCTTTACTAAACGAGGACCTACGAAACTTTGCTGCCTAAACTACACTCGAATACACGTGGAACTTTCGCCTAACCGTTTAGGACAGTGGAATGATCGAAGGCAACTTACCATTAAATTAAGTAATTTGTACACTTAACTACAGTTTGGAGATTCTTACTTACACCGCTTAAGATGATTATAGAGTTAAGATAAGATAGACATGTCAATAAAATAAGTGTCCAAAAATGTTAATAAATATTTTGACAAATGTTTAATAGACTCAATACCATATTTAGTAATTTAATCAGTATAATACGAGTACTACGTTTTCTTAATTATGAAAAAATCATTGATTTTAATTATAATTAATCTTAAACGGCGTGCCTTCACAGATGCAAGCTACGTAAAGCCTTAAACGCTAATATCCAAAATAAAGTACTCACCATTTAATTTAATTTAATCAACAATTTATTTTTATAGAAATTTCAATAGTAAGAAGGAATTAAACGCACCGTAAATAAATGACCACGTAATGGTAAATGACCACTGTCGCTCATGGACCTTGGTAATAAAACCCAAACAAAATTATAATTATAGCTGATATATATCAGTAAAACTGTAGCACATAAAATAGTATTTTTTTCCTATGTAACGTATAGTAATAATTATCGTCAATTATTACTTCCAAGGACTAAGATGGTCGGCTCATATTCAGATGAATCGGCAACCCCATCCTTTCAACAACACATATGAACTGCTTTACGCTAGAAATAGCTGTGCCGATGCAACCTACCTGGTCGAAGAACCTCTCCTTCTACCACCTGGCAAATAATAATTTATTTTTACGGTTCCGTATCCAAACGGTTCCCTATTACTAAAACACCGCTGTCCGTCTGTCCGCCTGTCCGACTGTCCGTCTGTCCGTCTGACCACCTGACCGTCTGACCGCCTGTCTGTCTGTCTATCTGCGACCGCAATAGCTATACAGTTGAAAATTTCGTAGATTATTTATGAATTTCTATTGCCGCTTAACAAAAAATACTACACATAAAAAAATATACATTTAGGGGGCGCTCCCATACAACAAAACTGATTATATGTCTTTTTTCTTAATGGTACGGAACCCTTAGTGCGCAAGCCCGACTCGCACTTGGCTGTTTTTTTTATTTCTCTGTGGTATATCTAGACTTTACTTATGTCTGCATAAAGAGTCAATTTCAACTCTACGTCGGCTCAGGCTCGAGTGGGCCTCTGCTAACGACTTTCACTCCGCTTCAGGTGCCAATTGCTCGTTAATCAGTTGCCAATACCTAACTAGAGTTCATAATTTTCGAAAACCGTGAAGTTTTTGGAATTTTTAATAATATGATATGGAGATGTTAAATGCTATGTGTCAGGGGAAGTAAATTAATGTGTTACTATTTAAACATAAACATAAACGCTTTCTACACTCATAGCCCCACAGTAGGATTTTCTCCTGTGTCGTGGGTGCCATGGACACATAAAGACGAATATCCATACAGAGAACTGAAATTTAACTTAACTCATCATTCAGTCTGTCTGGCCGGGGATTGAACCCGGGACTCACTGCGTGTCAGATCGGTATGGTGAGCGCTTCACCACGTGGGTCGCCGATTACTTTGATGTATTTACAAATTATTTGAATGTGGTGTTGTTATTGAATAGCACCATTCTCTCAGCAACTACCGGAAAATCCAGGAGAAGGGCAGCAGCGTCTTCCTCACCGCAGTCACCAGTGCCAAGAGCCACGCGGTGATTGGCAAAATCAACCATTACATGAGGCATTTGTCCAACAGAGGACCTAAAAGACTTATAAATGTATGGAAATATTTGAGTGATGGTACCAGTACGTTTCAGCTGAGTTAATATCACCGTCACATCTATCTGGAATGCCGTTCATGCCTTTCGTTGAAAGGGCCAAGTCCTCAGGAGTCAAAACGCATTTGTAATGTAGAACCCCTGTTCTATGTGGAGATGATTACAGAATGATGTCTATGGGCGGCCGTAATCACTTACCATCAGGTGGTCTACGTACTCGTTTGCTGTTTCTATAAAAAAAATTGTATTCAGTTCACACACCGCAGAAGTGAAACCAAATAATATTTAAATATTATTATATATAATAATTAAAATCGATTGAGTGCCTAATCACTGCAGCCCATCTTATTTTGCATATAGCAAACGAGCTCTTAAACAAACTACGAAGTAAAATCATTAGTATGAATCAGGAAAGAGTACAGCGCCATCTAGTTGTAGCGGCGACTACAGTTTCACCGAGTTTCAAATCACAACGATTTCAAAAAGTTTCGCCTAAAAATAAGCTACTGGGTATGGAATTCTTTATGCCTTCTGAAAATTTATTCTACACCCATAAGGTTTGCTGCCCCAATTCATTATGCTGACCGACGGATTTCACATATCTATACTAATATTATGAATTAACTTCTGGTTTGAATTAGGCTATATAACATCACGCCATGTTTGTTTATTTATTGACAACGTCAGAAGGAGAGTATTGTTTTTTGAGCGTATGTATGTATGTTTGTATGTATGTATGTATGTATGTATGTATGTGTGTATGTATGTATGTATGTATGTATGTGTGTGTATATGTATGTATGTTTGTTTGTATGTATGTCCATTTCTTTGGCACGCGCTACAGCTCAAACGGCCTTGACAGATTGTGACGTAAGACATATCACTCGAATCGTCTTAGTTTGCAAAGTAACATGAGCTATATGATTTTTGAAAATGGCGCCTACAAATAGGGGGAAAAAAAGGGAGGAAGGTCGACTTTTTTACAAACTCGACGATATGCGTATCAAATGAAGCTAGTGTTCAAATATAGTTGTTAGTATTAACGTATCTAATATAAGAAATTCTGTTTTAGGCTCACACGAAGATTATCTATACACAAATTCTATGATTTATCTCATTTAGTTTGCTCTATACATAATCCTCTGAGTATTAGACTAATAATCATAATTGTCATCTCATCAGTGTTTACTACATATGTCTTCTGTGTATCACTTATTATTTATTATGTGTTATAAAACTGAAATTCCACTTTAAAAGTGTGATACAAAAATTAATATCCAAATTCACAAAGAATAGTACAAACAAAACAGAGCGTCAACGCGAACGCAAACGTCCATCAGTCCAACTGCAACGTAAAAGCCCGAGTAAGCCCAACTACTTGTAAAAGAAACAAAGAAGCTCACGGTCCATATAAGTGAGGCGGATGGTAAATTGCATTCGAGTGAGCCGAGGCGGATAATTTATTTATCGTTGTTCTAATTCACGCAAAATCGTGGCGCTCAAGTCGTTACTGCGCTGTACGCTAGCGACCTCTATAACGCGGGTAGTGTGGATTGCTTGTTTATAAAAATATTTACCCGCCTGCATCAGAAGAAGTGTTGTTTGTACTTGGTCGTCGTAGGGATGTTTTTTGTGCGGATGTTTATGTTCTGAATGTTTGTGTGTATGTATGTTCATTTCATTGGTACTGTGATTGTGACATGTGACATATCAATCACGAAAACTAGTAAATAGACTATTCCAAAAAAGTAAATATTATAATACTTTTTATGTTACAGTTCCTTAACAGAGAAAATGCGTATAGTGTTCTGATGTCAAACTGCAATTAATAAGTAATAACTATATAGTTATAGTCCAATTAACCGACCTAAATAGATCAAAATTTAAAAAAGTACGCTTATAAAAAGAAAGTACTACCTACTTGACATTTTTTTTTATCTAATTGAAATAGCAAACGAGCATGCACTCCACCTCATAGTAAGTGGCTACTGCCGCCCATGGACATCTGTATATATATATATGTAAAATGTATGTGTAAAGGCACGAAGTTTACAAATAATTAATAAGTTTCTTGTTGCCTATTATTTTAATCACGATGTTATTCCTTTGCGCGCAAATCTAAAAAGATTTGTATTACCAACCCGAATTTTGCCAATGCGGTACAAACACACTACAGTAAGGCTATTGTAACACATCGCTCGTCATCTCACACCGAGAGCAAGTTCCGTCTTATCTATATGAAATATACCGTACCCGCCCTATCAAACTGTTTATTCTTCTGTGCCTTTTTGTGTGCAGATTATGAAATAAATGGCGAAAGCAATCGCCAACCATTGTCCTTGCGTCTGTCCCGTGAGAATGCATGTTAACTGTGCTCACGATTTCGTCGTTTTTCTCCGCCATAAGCATTCTTACTACTGTGATGGGATTTTGTTTGGTGTAATTCTTTGAAGGATAATACTTGCATTATAATATCTGGGAACTTACTAGGTACTCGAATATTATCTGGCAATATGGATAAAACTACGATCCTAGGTTACGATACGGTTGTGACAAATGTAAAACTAAAATGACTAACGATTTCTTTCTCCCATGCACTCAATTCATCAATTATATTTATTTCATTTATCCATTCAATAATTGTAATATGTACAGCTATACCACAAGGTTTGAAGATTTGGTTTAGTAATTTCAGATTTTTAACTGAGTGCACTAACTCTATAGCGATACATCGTCATAGTTATCACATCACTTTAATAAATTGCAATTAAAATAGGCTTCAATGCATCACAATTTCTGACGGGGAGGTGCCACCGCTTCTTGTCTTTTGGTAGAAGAGTACGGATGTCGACTAACTAACATATGAGCATCACTTTCAAATGAAACATCTTAGTTCTTAAGGAACATAGCATTTGCAATCGAGACTTTTTTAATATGTTACGGGAATGCGGTGATTGATATTTTTTACAGTTACATGGATTATAGTCACGGCGAAACTTTCGAAGAAGAAAATATTTTGTTTTGCTTGAAAGTTTTTGCTTAGATGATACTTCGGCTTGACCATATTCCGGTTAGTGTGCTGTTACTATAGCGATCATCGTGTTGAACTAACAAACGATAATTGCTCGAGCATTTCACTGGATCACGACCAATATTAAGTGGATGTTTTGATGTGATTGCTTTTATACTTAAAAAACCGGCCAAGTGCGAGTCGGTCTCGACGGTCCGGACTGGCACTTGGCCGGTTCCCACGTGGCACGTCTGTCATTATAAATCACGAGTGTTGCATAAAAGCCCCCTTTAACATTTATGTTATTTTAATTTAATTATTTACTTTTAAAGCCAATTTATGAAATAAATAATTATTTTATTCTGTTTTTAATATTTGTTGTGACAGTGACAGTGACAACAGAAATACATCACCTATGAAAATTTCAACTGTCTTGTTTTTTTATTTTATTTTATATTTATTTGCACACCAACAGCACTACATACAGATCATAACGTAAGTGTTGTACGATTGGTTTACATGCATGTATGCATGCCAATAACAGGTGTGAACATCATTTTTGCAGACTATATTTACAGTACAATTATGATAAAGCTAGAAAAAATTAAATAAGAAATAATAAATTAATATAATCTTTGTAATATAATAATTAGTCTTGTTATAAGCCTTTGGGCAGGGATTCCTAAAAATTGAAGATGAAACTCTAAAGCTAAAACGGATGTGTTAAATCAAGGTTTCTCAAACTTATTCACGTTCCCCTATTCAATTTTGAAAACAACGGAGAACCCCCTTAAACTGCAGGTAGAGTAGAATAATAACATTAAAGTAACAATCACAGTAGGTAATATGTTTTGTTAATTAATATCATATTATATATATGAAGGTGATAAAACTCTTTGTGGGTCGACTCCGGAAGCACCACCGCCACACTTATTTCTGCCTAATAACAGCAGCGCTATGCGCTGTTGTGCTCTACTATACTATAAAAAAATGGGCTTGTTCTCCTAGTCGTCACTTTACTTTCAATTGTCAAATGTCCGCCAGTTATCTTTGTAGCCGTAATTGGATAAATTGCGTCGCGTACCCCTTACGTTTAACATACGTACCCCCAGGAGTACGCGTTGATGATACTTTGAGTAACCCTGTGTTAAATATTTGACGGCGATCATGTGACTATATCTAGATTGGATTAAAAAAAATAAAAATAAACTAATATGAGAGTAGTAAAGTTAGTTTTTTGAGCTCAACTTTATGTAGGATAACTTGAAGTCGGTCTTTCCTCTTCTTTTTATGTTAACAAAAATGTATATTTGTCTTTAATGATTTT
>MOOZ01002263.1:103944-121202 GCA_002930495.1 Cecropterus lyciades
ACTGAATTAAATCTCATTCCCTATACTGACATTTTAAAAAATAATTTGAAAATTAATGTACAGAGGAAAATACGTATAAAAACTTTGTAGTAGAAAAAAAATTGGGTTTAATTACGGTCGAATTTCGACCGCTGCGAAGGGCAACTAGTTTATGTAAAAATTCAATCAAAATCGTGAATCCAAGTGCGGTTTTCTTTTTTAATATTTTCTCATCCATTCCACACCAAATGGACGATATATTAATTTAGCCTGTACACCGATTACTTAAAAAAATAACAATTTTATCTTATCTTCTAACTTATATTCCATATATTGTAATACCCGCGCAGCGGAGCGTTCACCACGACGGTCAGACACGCGGTGGGTTCCGAGTTCGTCTTGATGACGAATACACAACCTTCATCCATTCAAATTTCGTCTATGAAACCCACGTCACAGGAAAAATTCTAGTATGGGACAATCAGCGTAGAAAGCGTTAAATGTTGAAGCGTTATTTAAGAATACCAATTAAACATAGACAGTTTTTTATATCAGAGCGAAGTCGGAAATGAGCATGCAGCCCATCTGATGGTAAGTAGCCACTGCTGCTCATGGTAAGCAACTTCCTATAGAACAGGGGTTCTATCTGAAGTCGAATACTTCCGAAGACTACGATGGTCATATATAAGTGAGCCGTATATAAGTTCATAAAGACCATATAAAGACAGTACATCTGTTAGACTTCCTCTTTACGAAAAAACAGGCGTTTAAATTGTACCTATGTATTTTAAACCACCTTTATGCAACTGCCTGTAGAGGTCGCCACAACCATCAATATTTATCATTCCCATTCGCTGTATATGACTTGCATAAAGCACTTCTCGTGACAAAAACTCTTGCCAAATCTTCTTTTTTTAACTTGCAACAAAGAATAAAGTAAAATGGGAGACGGCTCACATGCACAGGGTATAATTAAAGAGTTAAAATGAATATTTAAATATCGTAAAGGGTGAACTCGACGGTACAATGACATTCGGGGCGTCCAAATCTAGGAAGGTACGTATTTTTGGAAGTCAAGTTCCGCCTTGTGGTACACCAAGAGATTTATGTAAAGTTTTGATTTTTTGTGTTCACCATAATCATCGAACGTTTGTGTTAAGTTGATAACCATTAATATCGTATTAGTATGAGAATAATTAGCAGACAATTTCTTGTATCGTTGAAAATCTTAAAATTGGCAGTAACTCACTAAACCAAAGTAGAAACGTAGTCATTGATAATGCAAGGGTTTTTATCTTAAGTGGTACCTAATTTTGACAAATAGACTCAATCTAAATTTAATCTTAATTTATAAAATGGTGTAAAAAGGTGAAACTCTTACCAGCAATCCTCAGTAGATAAGTCATCACATTTTGGTACACTGACCCGAGGGCCACAAAACAATTGCTTCAAGCGTCATTCTTATAGCGTCGTATACGACAATGTTTAAGCGTCAAAAATAATCCGTCAAATCTTATAAGGCCAAGAAATTTCGCTACGAATTGTGGCGAAGTTTGTTGTAATTCGTTCAACGCTGATGAACGAATTGCAACAAACTTCTGTTTTGTGGCCCTCGGATAAGGTAATCGCAAGGGATTACCTTAGTCCTATATAATTAAGTTGATTTTAAGTATGTAAAACAGTAAAGTATCCATATTTTTCGAGCAAACTAAAATGGCAACCATAAGTGTAGTAGGCAGAGCCGTGTTTCAGAAAATAATCCCACGATCGATGAAAATTGTAGCAAAAAAATGATAATGATTACACTTTTTTCCATCTTAGTATACCTACATCATTAGTGGTGGCGGAACAAGTCAAAGATACAGATACACATCGCAAGGGACACAGCGTTTGCCAAAAATTATAATTTTAATTGCGGACCCCCACCCCACTCTCCCCAGAGCCCGATTCGAAATATAAATACGCTTAGAACATCGCTCCCGTTGATTTTGTGATCCTATTTAATTATGTGGGAGAAAAATATTAACATCTACTTTTGTTAGAATGTCTTTGATTTTTTAAGTCTCTTAAAAATAAAGAGAACGATAGTCTTGTAGCCTTGTATTCGCCGTGTCAAAAATTCCGGGTTCAAACCAAGGGCTAATCAATGATTTTTCATAGACATTACCCACCACCGTCAGCAACCCATATAATAGAAAATTGATATCTAGTTTCAATCACTATTGTGACTCGTTCGCTTTAAAGGAGTGGTAGGTGGTCATTACCTTCAGTTGGTTTAACATAAATAATTTAATTTTATATTTAAATAATTTATATGTTTAAAGTTATTTACATAACACTGGAGTCCAAAATTAAAAAAAAAGTCACAAAATTAATAAAACATGTTTATGTTGCATTTGGTCATTATACTTTAAAAGGGGTTTGCGCCCCTACACGAGCGACCACCTCAGGGGCGGCCGCTTCCGCGGGAGCTCCCAGGCCTGGTTTAACCTCCGACCACCAGGAGGACGACCGTCGGCTGGTTGGAAAACGACGCAGAAGCCTGAACCACCCACTGAACAGTGGGGATGGTAAATATCTTTTACACTTGTACATTATATTACAATGTTTTTAATAACATTGTATTATTATGTATAAATGTTAAGGATCCGGTAGGTATTCAATCTCCTAGAGAATTACCCGGGTACAGAGGGTACCCCTCGAGGCCTGAACATCCTTGCCCAATCGCCCTTATGTTGACTTAGCCGTAGCATACAAGAGACCGGAGGGTAAGACATCCCCGAATATATATATTTTAAATCAAATGTGCTCGATGATAACCTTTGTACTAATCCCAATTCCTATAATTTCCAAAGAATAAACTCTCATGTCAGATATGTCTGCCAAGCTTGCGGAGACCAAAAAGCTGGCGGCTACTTTGCACAAAGTTTAAGTCTCGCCGTGCAGCACGGTAATGCCGCCAGTGTTTTGGGAACCATGCTTCACATGGCTATTGTAGATGGTTTATTTTATTTATTATAATATATATAATTATTTGTATATATATGTATAATTACAGAATTAATTTTAAGTTTTTTCTGTTTTCCTTCGTTTTATAACTGACTATAAATGTATTAAATAATAATATATCAATATACAATAAATAATCAATATCAATATACATCTTGAAGGTGGTAGAACTCTTTGTGGTTCGACTCCGGAAGTCCACCGCCACACCTATTTCTGCCTTATAACAGCAGTGTTATGCGCTGTCGTGTTCTGGTCTGAAGGGTGTGAGAAGGGAGACATACATTTCTGAGGCATTCCATCTTAGTCCTCAGGGGTAGCAACGCATCTGTGGCTAACCTTAGGTGAGACTTTGATTTTACCTAGGGTTGATTACAGATGTCCATGGGCGGCAGTAGCCATTTACCATCGGGTGGACTACAGACTCGTTTACTTCCATACTATAAAAAAACATATATAAAAGCGAAAAAGAATAAACTTATAGTTGGATATATGCCTATTCTGTGCTTAAAAGGCAATTGTCCAGGGATTTTTCCATCCAGACTATTTACACACGAATTTCAAGCAGACTAAGCATACAGTGCGACATGAGGGATCTCATTTGTAGACTAAAAGTATGTTACATATTAAATCGTGTAGAGATCGACTCGTCATATAGGCGTTAAGCATTCCATTTGAGAGCCGAACTATTGTTCAGGCTAGGGATGTACGAAATATGTATTCGAAAATTTGATGCTATAACATTCGTTTCAGAATTTTATTCTCCGTTTTAGAAGATGATATGAAAAAATAAGATACAACAAGTAAATATATATGCAGGAGAGCTAATTACAAAGAAAAAAGACAAACCTGCTGAGTTTCTAGTTGGATCTTTTTAGTTTAAGTCGTGTTCCGATCCGGTGGTAGTGTATAAAAAAATAATGTACCTGACAAATTAAGTGTTTATTAAAGACATTTTAATATATATATGATTTCTATCAGAATATCTCATAATATAAACTACACAAAGACATCATAGATGAAATGATATGAATCATCTGAACTAATATCTCAAACATTGAAGGCTTTCGAACTACGCCCTCAGGTCGTATAATTTGCTTTAAATATTATAAAAAAATTAGGCTTTATCGCTGTCATATATATTTTGAATTATTGAAAATATAAAAAATATACCTAATCAGGTATCCGCTAAATTTGGTAATAATTACACATTTGTAACATCCCTAGTAGTGACTACTGCGGAGTCTAAATTTTTTATCAACCCTTCCCGAAAAATGAGTATCACTCACTTCCGTACCACCTTGAAAAATTAATGACTTCCCCGAACACACACGTTGGGACAAAGGGGTAAGTCGCCGAAAATACGGGTATAAAGCACCTTTTGCATTATCCGACTTGTTATCATTTGGGGTCAACTTTCTCTTAATTTTGCAGGAGTAAAGCCTTTCCACTCTAGGTGCACCACTACAATGCTTCCAGATGGTAATTATAAAATGACAGTATTTTCTAATAAAAATACAGATTTTTTGTACAAAATTACAATACAAGATATTTAAAAGAAGGTTGAAGGGAAATTTACGTCGACGAAGAAAATCTACTACATACGTCATCTACTTTGAAAACTTTCTCAACTGTGTTTCTAAAATTTGACGAATAAAAAAGGTCGTCATCACCTGCATGCACTTTTTATATACATTCCTCGATCAAATTTCTAAATAAAACACAATGATCATAAAATAAAAAAATAAAATTCTACTTTTAAAAACACGCTTTCTACACTCATAGCCCCACAGTAGGACTTTTCCTGTGTGGTGGGTGCCATGGACACACAAAGACGAATACACAAACACCCAGACCCAGAACAGAAATCTAAACTCATCATTCAAATGTCTTTCTGGCCGGGGATCGAACCCGGGACCCACTGCGTGTAAGACTGGTATGTTGACCGCTCCGCCACGCGGGTCGTCAAACTTTTATTTGGCACTTTTATTTGGCAGTGGTTACAACCAAAACACAGCGCTAAATATTCCTATAATAAAGCAGATACAGTTAGTAAACCAGTTTTTGAACCAAAATTTTACCACCACTGAAACAATCGTCAGTTTCACCCATTAAAAACCGAGCAAGTGCGATTCGGATTCGCACCAAAAAGTTCCATAGCATTATTATCTTTAAAAACTGGTAAAAGAATCACGTTTATTGTATAGGAGCCCCTCTTAAATATTACTTGTATTCTGTTTTAGTATGTATTGTTATAGTGGCAACAGAAATACATCATCTGTTAAAATTTAAACTGACTAGATATCATGGCTCATGAGATACAATCTGGTGACAGACAGACGAACAGACGGATAGACGAATAGCGAGGTCTTAGTAGGATAACGTTTTTTACCTTTGGTTACGGAACCTTAATAGTAACACAATATGTATGTAAGATGTGGAGTTAAATAAACGGATGGTGTATGAAGTCCTTAATGGTGGTCGGTAACAATTTCCTCTCACTCATTATCTTTAAATGCACTTTGCACTCAAATTGCGTTTGCCGGGCTCGAATTTTCGACAATGTCAATGAAACACGTCACGTGCTGTGAAAATTTGGCTGATCTTTTGAATGGGCTGCTAAAAATGTGTGGAGAAAATGACTTAGCTGTAAATTAATTGAATCTTCTTTTTATGAAAAAAAAATGTTTTACAGCCTTTAACTGTTTTAGAGCCTAACTAATGACATAAACATAACATAAAACATAAACGCTTTCTACACTCATAGCCGCACAGTAGGATTTTCTCCTGTGTCGTGGGTGCCATGGACACACAAAGACAAATACACAAACACCCAAACCCAGAACAGAAATCTAAACTCATCATTCAGATATCTGCCTGGCCGGGGATCAAACCCGGGACCCACTGCGTGTCAGACCGGTGTGGTGACCGCTCCGCCACATGGGTCGTCAAGATGACATATATGATTTTAATTAATTGCTTCCAGAAAAACACTGTGAGGTAACTTACGTCATATCCCATTTAAGGCTTAAAAAGCAACACATCTGTGATTGACTTTAGATAGAACCCTTTTTTTCTACGAAATTGCTTATGTCCATGAGTTTCAAGTAACCCTTACTGGCGGACTACACGCTCGTTTACTACTTCAATCTTGTATTACAAAGAGGTGATAGGATCACATAAGAAAGGGTGACAGAATCACACCTGGTTCGTCATTGACGGCACTACCGCAACTGAAATAGTTGCCTTATAACAGTATTGTAAAACTTTCTTATATTCATGTTTGAAAGCTATGGGTCTCTGTGTTATTAACTCTATATATATAAATAAAAACATATCTCTGTCTTGACAAATTAAGTTTGTGATATTACCTA
Source organism: Cecropterus lyciades (assembly GCA_002930495.1). NCBI lineage: Eukaryota > Metazoa > Arthropoda > Insecta > Lepidoptera > Hesperiidae > Cecropterus > Cecropterus lyciades. The sequence goes on from MOOZ01002263.1 coordinate 110,304, forward strand.
TTTAGTTTTCACGGTTAGCATATGGGGTCCTTTCGACAAAATTTTAAAATATATTCTATCAATGATGATCAATTTTCTGTATTTTTTTGGGTTAATTACAATTACCCATAGGTAATGGTAACCAACATCAGATGGACTTTATGCTCGTTTCCTAACTGCATTTAATAAAAAAGCAATAAACTTACAATAGACTTACGTATAATAGAATTTCCTTAAGGTGGTATTTGTGGTTCCACTCCTGCAACTCACCGCCACACCTATTCCTGTCTAATAACAGCACTGTTATGCGCTGTTGTGTTCTGGTCTGAAGTTTGTGGTAAGGGAAACATACTTTTCCGAAGCATTCCATCTTAGCCCTCTGGGGTAGCAACACATCTGTGGCTAACCTTGAGAGAATATAATCTTACCTAGGGTTGATTACAGATGTCCATGGGCAGCTGTAACCACTGACTTACCATAGATGGGCTGTATGCTCGTTTGCTACTTTCATACTTTATAAAAAACAAGGTTAAATTGATTCACGCCTTAATCTGTAACACGTTTTTGAATCTACTTACTATTGTTTGTTTCAAAGAACAACGCTACAAAATTGAAGTACAAGTGGATTTTAAATAGTTTGTAACGTTCTGCAAGTAACACAAACAGAGTTGCTAAGATAAACAAGAAAAATATTGATAAATCCAATATTGGCTTCAATCACTCCGCCCGAGCTCTTGCATCCCTTATTGCGTTAATATTGTAGGCAAGGAGGCTTTGGTAAGCGTGAGCTTTACGTTGAACATTATTTTTTGTAAACAATAAACAGTTTTAAATAAATGTAAATTGAAAATAAACTTCTGTTGAAAAATCCTTTAAAATAATTTACAATTAAATAAAGACAAATTGGCTATATTTATTTCCTTTTTGACTATTAACGTATTAGTACTTGGTTTCAATTTTACACAGGAGTTTCATAAACCATGAATGGGTTTTTGGAAACTGATCTTCGATGATTGAAACTGAAAAGGCAGTCTTGATGTAATATTAGTATGCTACGTCTTTTATATATAGGATAAGGATTCGTGTTATGTTTGATACTTGAAGTCATGCGAGCTAAGGATTGTAGCTATAAATGCTTGATAAGGATTTGTGCTATATTTTTGTATGGAAGCATGCGAGCTGTGGATTGGAGCGACGGATTCGTGCTACATTTTTTATACTCATTTGAGGCTTTTTTCATAATATGCCTAAGTATATCTGGTTTTAATTTTATGTTTCTATCCTAATTCTTAATTTATATACAATAAATAACAGACTATGCTGACTGTTATTTATTGTTAGAGTTGCATTAGCTATAGCTAAACATATAAATTACTAGCTAAAGTACTCGTGCTTCGCTACGGGACATATAAATGGTCGCCATCATTAAATAGCGCAAAATATCGAAATCAAGAGAAGCCTATAAGATGATCAGGTAAATAAGCTACATCCATGCAGAATTTCATGTAAATCAGACCAGTTGTTCTTGGTTCATTATGTAACAAACAGATACACAGACATTTTATATTATTTCATCTCATTTTTATATATTAATATAGATGGTACGGAGCCCTTCGTGCGTGATTCCAACTCGCACTTGGCCGATTTTATTCATAATCGTTCATAAAATTAGCTCTAGTTTTAATTTTAAGCTTCATTTTCAATTTTATGTAACAGTCTGACATTTATTGTTACATTTACATTAGCTATAGGTAGACAAAGACATGTAAATCATTACGATTCCCTGCCAGATGTTGTGCTAAACAACCTATTTCTCATCGCAGTAGTGGAGAGTCTGAACAAACTTGACTGAGTCCTCGAGACAACGGATCTCTTGTCTTATGAAATACTTGAGGGCGGCTATCTTCGCGAGATTTTTGTTGGACGCACTTAGACCCGTCGAGTCTGTTTTTGTACGTACATAAGTTGAGATGAATCTTAAGAACGAAACACTTTTATTATAAGCCTTTATTATTTGATATATTATGTGAATAAGTAAAAAAATAAGTCTTTTTTTGTAGTTTTGGGCGCGATTTGTAAGTGATATCGTTTATTGTTGTTACTAGTTTATTGAACTAACATTGTTAACACTGATTTAATGCTTTAAATATAAAATCATATGAAATTATATAAAAATTTAAAGATTAAAATAATGAAAAAGCTATTAGAAAAAGATATTAATATGTTATTAATACCAATTATCAGTTATTTTCTTTATTTATACTACTACAATAGTTAAAAATATAGATTTATAACTTACGAGCATTTACCGCGGCTCTGCCCGTTTGGGTCATGTACGACGATAAAAAGTATCCTTTGTGTGAATCCTCCTAAATTTCCTACATAGTATAAGTTAAAAAATCAAACAGGGCAATAAATCCAAAGAAACATCCACCCCAATATTTACCTACCGTGAGTTCAGCTGTCGATATCAGTTGTCGATCCAGCTGTAATGGACTGGTCGCACCTCGGCCTTGCCCACGGTGTTGCACCCTTGCGGCATAAGCGGTTAAGTCCATTGAAATAATAGTTTTACACAAATACATACAATTTTTTTGTTGATGGTCATAAATAAATTGTATTGGCTTAACATTTTATAAATGTTTTTGATATAGCATCGTCATTCATAAAAAAATAAAAATTTAAAACGCTAAATAAATTATATTTTATTTACCTTCTATTTGTTTTATATTAATAATTACTATTAGTATTAAATAATTGTCTAATAAACTATTAACTATCAACACAGCAAAAGTTAAAAAAATAAACGATTCATTGAATTCAAGGAAATATCTTCCACAATATTCCCTTTTTTAAATCGAATTAACAATTAATCACGCAGACTACGTGACGCCGAGGGACCACTTCCGCCAATCGACATGTCGATGTATTGTTTCTCCTCAGTAATTCTTACTGAGCTGGTCAGGTCAAAAGTCAACTGGCATCTATATTTTTACACCAAAATACAATAATGTAAAGCAATCTTAGAAATGCTACCTTGCCCTAACTATCTTGGTTCTATCAATTTTCAAATGTTTCTAGATATATTTTATCTGTTTCTCAATTAATAAACACTATTTATGAGAGCTTTTTATCTGTGTTTCAAGTTTCCACCTATTTTTTGTGTTACGGAATTATGGAATATAAACATGTGCTTATGAAGTTACAGACAGATTATATTTTTACCTATCATACACAAATATATAAAAAGATTATCGATACACGTTAATATTAGTAAAAATTAAATACTTACACTGAGTTACAAGAGAGAAATTTGTTAAAAGAAGAAATATTAACAAATCTTTCAGAACATTATGGGTTACTTACAGACATTGACATGCAATACCTAAACACCTATCTAGATGTTGTCCTTCACAAAGTGAAGTCAATTGAAGGACTGACAGTAGATACTTTTCATCAGCGGTAGTTTATACCATTACGAAACAAAAAATGGCAACGTGCAATAACTTGAAGTGCAAATTAAATAGTGGAATATAAGTAGAACGCAATATTAGTGGGGAATTGCTACTTGAGAAAGTTTAGCGGACGCTTATTAGTTGGCCACTGAGCGAATTTTGTGTTTAACTTCAGGGTAATATTTCCTAGGAATAGTTCTAAAAGTTAGAAGGTATAAAAAGACTGTCCATAAAATGCTCGTAGTCGCAAAATATACTAAATGTGATGAAAGCTTATTAATTAAATGTTATTTTATTAGGACTTAATTACTGCCAGTCTATCACTGGCAGTAAGTTTATCAATACTATTTTCATTGACACTAAACATAAACAAGTTACATTGTTATAAAATATTAAAACCAAAACTCGCATATCTCAAAAACGATTGAATACCTTACAAAAGCTTTCTACACTCATAGCCCCACACTCCTGTGTCATTCTCCTGTGATTTTCTCCTGTGTCGGGGGTACCATGGACACATAAAGACGAATACACAAACACCTACACCCAGAATTGAATCTAAATTCATCATTCACATGGCTGTCTAGCCTGGGATCGAACTCAGAACCCACTGCGTGTCAAACCGGTGCGGTTACCGCTCCGCCACGCGGGTCGTCATGATGGTACGGATTGATTTCCTTCAGTTTCAGTTCATTGTTTTTTAAGACTGCTTAAAAATTATTTGCTTGCTAGCAATTATTTGTAATGTATATATGACATTAAATATTAATTTTACATTAACTGAGTCTTCGTCAAAGTATATATTTTTTAAATATTGTCGTCCCTTCCCTCTCTTTATTCCTACTTATGTTCCTTCCGTAACGACCTACGTACTACAATGTTCTACAATAAAGATAGAGATATTAATATGTTATATCTTACTAATATTGAAAATGCCAATGTTTGCGGATTTGTTACTCTTCCACGTAAAAATTACTGGTTGAATTTTGTTGAAATTAGGCACACAAATAGTTTATGGCCCGGATTAACATAGGAATTTTTTATCATGGTACATGAACCAAGCGTACGGAAACGCGGTACAAGCTCGTTTATTATATTTTCCAAATAAAAAAAATTGCGAAATGGAAACAACCCTATTATAGCATGTCTATTTCCAGTCAGACGAAACGTCAAAACTATAATGTGTGAGTTACGCACTGTTATTTTACACTGTCAATGATTCACCAATTAATTGATCATTATACGTCAATATTAGGTAAAGTAGATTAACATTTGCCTTTAACCAAATAATTACTTTTAGATATTTGTTAAGCAAATATATATCAAGAATATCAAAATACCTACTAATATTACAAATCATACTCAAATTACAAATAATCGGATTTCGTTGAAATTTGAAAGACAAATAGTTTATGGCGTGGATTAACACATGGACTCGTTACCGTAATAAATGTGACTGTAGCGGGTGGAGCCGCGGGAATAATCAAGTAATCCATATTTTTAGACCTAAAATACATTTATATCAGGTGTCTAAATTTTTACAAATTCCTTTTACTTTTACTTGCCATGCAACTTGAAAATATTTTTTTTTACTTGGTCCGACCGGGAAGATACCACGCACCTATTTCTAGCGTGAAATAGCTTGCCGGTACAAGGGTGAGGTAGACGTATCACTGTCAGATGACAGGACCATCTTAGTCCTTAGGGATAGCAACTCATCTATAAGTGACTTCAGATGCGGCTGTGACCACTTACCACTGGGGGCTGCTCATTTGCTACTTCTATCTTTAAAAAAAAAAAAATGTCAGGCTCGCATTATATTGTTTAAACACGTCAACGTCTAATCGTAACGTATTGTTTAATCGTCTATACGTCATCAACTGCGTCTCCTCATCTACATGAGTAAAAAAACAATCCATTATTTCGACATTTTTCTTAACCTACAAATATTAAATGTCAGATGGTAAGTATACAATCCAGTTTCGACTAGCAACAGTCCGGGTGATATAAGAAAGTACAAAAGGTTATTTTATTCAAAACATAAATGCACGTATCTGAAAACACGTGCAGCGTCAATACATTTCCATCGCGGAAAACGTACAGCGGAACGCATTTGTTTAAATTAAAAAAGAAAACCACACGCCAGCAATACACTTAAAATATTCACACGACGCTACCCAGAACACATTCCATTTTTAAAAAGAATAGAAAAGGAGAGCATTCTTAAAAAAATTTGTTCGTACACAATATAAAGCGCGCCATTCACGATACAATGAATGTTTTGTGCGGTTCCGTACTGAATCGCATGACCCGACGTGTGTCACAATGCGACCGTGTATGGGTGCACTCACTGAATTGTTTCTGTTACCCCGACCTCGGTTATGCTTTTCCCTTTATTTTGTTTCTATTTTCACGTTGGAGAGCATAATTTCTTTTCTTGAGGCATTCAGCCAGCATTGTGTATGACAGTTAGCTTTAAGGACGCACTTGCGTTTACGTTTACGACAGCGTTTAAGGAACTTTTGTTGACAGTTTGACAATACGAGTATGTTAAAGTAAAGAAATGTTACAAAATCTTGTAGAAAAATATATTTCTTTATTAGATAGTGCAATAATCATCAACTAATTATCGTCCCACTGCTGGACGCTGGTATCCTTGAGTGAGATGAGATTACATTAAAGTCTTGGTAGACTTTAAGACATTTTAAACAACTCAGGCGTGTAAGGATCTTTCACCGTTACAGCAGATATTAATTAACTTGTAGTATCCATATAACTCTAACAAACTAATGGTTTACCAGGCATGATAATCCTGGTATTCATAGCTAATTAGACTATTATTGCCTCAAATTTGAAAACATACTCATAATAAATAAAATCAATATACTTACGTGTATTTGAATTAAAGCATAGATAGTATATAAGTGTAAACTCAAATAACACCTCTAGTATTACTATTAATGTATGTTAAAAAAGCAGAACAAAAGCTTACAAACGTAACCGGATGTGGTCAGGAAATATTAATATCTAAAAGGAAATACATTTCGATGATTTTTTTGGGAGTGGCGTACGGGGTTGCACAAGGTGTCATCTTCGGACTCCTATTGTTCTGGAAATATCACACTTGTAACAAAACCCTTAAAGGTTAGTGTCGTGCAAATGTTTCCATAGTGTGTTAAACTTGGGGTTATTGTTTTGACATGTTTAGTAATCGTGTCAAATCGATAAATGGGCGAAGTTTCAATGACGTGTTATTAAGTAATGAAATTTTAGTGTTACTTTGATATGAGTTTTAACGTCCTAAGTTATGTAGAACTTATATGATGGAGTAGAATAATATTTGGCTTAAAAGATTACTTGTAAGAAGAATAAAAGTAACGTAACAAGCGGGTTATTTTATTGATTAGTTAAAGAATAAATACTTAATTAATTAAACAGCAATAATATAAGCCTAAATCGTTTGAAATTTGGGTAATGTTTTCGTAACGGAAAGAAAGGGTATTTCTTTTTTGTAAAATGGAAGTAACAAACGAGCATGCAATCCTCGTGATGGTAAGTGGCTACTGCCGCCTTGAACATGTGTAATCGACCCCATATAAGATGGTTTGCAGAGTTTTATCTCAATTTTGGCACAGACACGTTGATACTCCTGAAGACTAAGTTGAAATGCCTAGGACAAGTATGCCTAATAACAGCAGCGCTTATCACTGCTGTTATGAGGCAGAAATAGGCATGGCGGTGGTGCTTCCGGAGTCGAAGTACAAAGGGCTCTACCACTTTCAAAATAAGTTGTAATAGTATTAATATTAGGAAACAACCATAGAAATATCGCTAAACAAACACCTAAAAACTCAACGATCAGCAGACGCACGAAATACATCTCGATAAAATGAAAAGTTAAAAAATAATATACCTGAACGGAAAATATAATTATTCACTATGCTCATTAAAACGAACCTCATTCACTTTGATACGGGCCGGAAATTGATCGGTAATGACGTCACGTTAGTCCCGCATATTACTAATGAGATGAGCTTGCATACGAGATTCTGCGCTCCAGTTAATGTCGCTGCTTTAGAAGTTCGTATTACCAACATTGTAATAATAAAATCTAACTTTACATGAATAATAACACAACATAACAATAGATACAATCGAATATAGAACCTCCTGCTTTTTTGATTTTTGTTAAAATGATAATTTACAGGGGAGCTAAGCTGTCTTTTGAAAAAATAAGTTAATATAATAAAAATTACTAGTCCATGAACAATTAGTTAATAGAGTTACAGCACCAAGTTTTCAATTCTGTAATAATATAATATTTTATAATAAATTCTCAAGTATGAAGTATTAAAAATGTAAAAGAGTGCAAACACCACAACAGTAAGAGGACTAACTGCGACTGTTAATTGGAGATTCTATTAATGAGCTGGTGCCGCTGATATGTGAAGTGGTCCTTGCAACGTTTCAAATTGGAATCTTTCAATTGATATGTTCGTATCATCAAATTTCACTCGTGTTTGGGTTATTATTGGAATAGGGTTAATTTCTGGCGTATATTTTCACAGCTTTTATTTTACTGTTGTCAATATTTATTATTTTCGTAAGTGGCTACTGCCACCCAAGGACACATGTATAATAATTAACTAGAGAAAGAATCAGAATCTTACCTGAGGTTGATCACAGATGCGTTGCCACCCAAGAGAACTAAGATGGAGTCCCTTGGATAAATTTATCTGCCTTACCCTTTAGAACAGAACACAACAGCGCAAAACATTGATGTTATTAGGCAGAAATTGGTATGGTCGTGATGCCTCCGGAGTCTAACCACAAAGGACCGTCACCTTCTATGATATGACGATGACATTAGATCGGGTTTTATTTTTTTTTTCTTTATCGGGGGGAAATCCTCATGGACTACCTCCGCCTGAGGAATGACGGAGGGGCGTGCCGGACTCTTACCGGCTAAAACCACCCCGGTGTCGGTTGATTAGATCGGGTTGACTTAACCCGAAACTCCGAAGTTGTACGTCGTAATAATGTCTGGCACAGAGAGAACTTTAGATTATAGCCACAACCAGATACTTAATTGATGATAAAATTTCTCTTCTAAATTTTGGTATTTATTCTGCAATCTTGTAAGGTATTTCGTTTGTTAGTTATAGAACCAGTATTGTTCGTCTAGAGAAGTACCACATTTATTTCTAGCGTGAAGACGTGCCTGTGTTTCAATAGATTCAAATTGCTGGCTAACTAAGATGGTTGTCTCATATGACAAGACAACCATCTTAGTCCTTGAGAGTAGCAACGTAACTGTGATTATATTAAGACGGTCATGGGCGGTAGTAACCACTTGCAGCATGGACTGCTGCAATCTCGTTCGCTACTTCAATCTTATTAATAATACATTATTATGTTAAGTTTTTTTAATAACCAAATATTTTCTTTCTATTCGTTATGTCTATGTCTATTCTACTTTGTTCATCATTCTACCCATCGCGGAATACGCTGAATATACTATTTCCTAGTTTACTAGCTCTCAATGCGACAGCACGTTTAATTTATAAGAACTGAAGCAGACAATGGAAACATTTGCAGACCATTCATGTTCATTAGCCGTTTTCTATTGCAAAGTAAAACCGAACAGAAATATGTTAGTGGTGTATAAATTGGATACAAAAAGATTGCTGCTGGAGGCACTACTTACACCGAATGTTCGATGGAATGCACGCATTTATCGAAAACTTATATAGCATTTTTGTGATAGGTAAAAACCATTGAACTCGCAGCACTGTTACCGTAACTGACACTGTATATGTATGACTATGTACATATATAGTGTATATACGTACATATGTAGACACATATGACACACACATGTTGACATTTTTATAAATATTAACTCCTGTCGTCAGTCCTCGTGACAGCCTCCGACATTTTATTTTAAATAATATTATGCAGATGTGTATGGTGACACGCAGTGAGATCCGGGTCTATTTTTTATACAGAGACGTATCTGAATGTTGAAATTAGATTTCTGTTCTGAGTCTGGGTGTTTGTATATTCATCTTCGTGTTATTATATTGTTATTTTTATCGTTATAAATATACATGTTTGGCGTTTACGTTACTTTTAAATGATGTATGTTGTGTTTCTGTAAAAAATGGCTCTTACACAAATATGTTACATAAATTGTTCAATTATTTTATTACAATCAATATGAAAGAAAATGAAACCATCCATAGGTCCACAATACCAAATATTCTAGAATATTATATAACAAAAACGAACACTTATGTGAAATAATAATATGTATATACAGAAAAAGGTCAATTGGTAATCTGCTGCAATGTCCAATGTTCAATTCGGTGTAACAGGCGGCCAGTAAAGGTTAAAGGCGTGGCGAACGTTCGTTCGATTAAGAGATTAGGATTGCATTGGTAATTCGGAGCCGTGTTAGTAAATTGAAACAGCGGGTATCGATGCACCTGGCCAGAACGGTAAGGTCATCAGTCGACCTACATTTAAGTGTGTTGCCTAATGCAGTGCGACTACGTGGAAGTAGATCTTTCTACGTGCCATGTTAGTTCCTTTATTTTGTAAATTGCAAATAGCGAACGAGCATGCAGTCCTCCTGATGGTAAGTGGATACTGCCACCCATGGACTGTAATCAAAATGTGGTTAGAGTCTTGCCTTAGGTTTGCTATAGTTTAATTTCTACCCCTGAAGGCTACGTTACAATGCTTTAAATAAATATGTGTGCCACTGCATTATAAGACCAAAAATCCCATGGCGTCGATGCCTCCGGCTTCAAAACACGAAAGGTTCTGCAACCTCCAATATATTTCAATCTTTAATTGATTATCATATCCTTCATTCACTGATGGTTGAACTCTTTGTGGTTATCTCCGGAAGCACCGCCCCCACACGAATTTCTGCCTAATAAAAGCAGTGTTATGCTGCTGCGTACTACTCTGAAAGCCATACCCTTCAGGGTAGAACACAACAGCTAGGGGAGGTATACCTATCCGAGGCATTCCTACTTAGTTCTCAAAGGTACCAACGCATCTGTGACTAACCTCAAATAAGGCTGTGATTTTAACTGGGGTTGATAGCAGATATCCATGGGCGGCAGTAGCCACTTACCATCAGATGGACTACATACTCGTTTGCTATTTCCATGTTATAAAAAGGAGACTTCTGCAATTTTTTTTTTGTTTTGCAGTTTTATAATACGAGCAACGTTTTCAAACATATGATTTAAGGATAATAGAGTTTATTGCGTACTTTAAGGTGAGTTTTATTTTATGTCCTGACTAGGCATTACTGCATTGCCTGATACATTATTAATCACTCGATTACTGCCTTTGCTTTGCAAAACAATAACGTATTCTTTGTGTTTGTCTTTCGTAGAACTGTTTTTTATGTTGTTTGTATATACATTATATACTTATATGATTCAGA
>MOOZ01002263.1:122373-134100 GCA_002930495.1 Cecropterus lyciades
TCCGAGCCATTCCTACTTAGTTCTCAAAGGTACCAACGCATCTGTGACTAACCTCAAATAAGGCTCTGATCTTAACTAGAGTTGATAGCAGATATCCATGGGCGGCAGTAGCCACTTACCATCAGATGGACTACATACTCGTTTGCTATTTCCATGTTATAAATAGGAGACTTCTGCATTTTTTTTTGTTTTGCAGTTTTATAATACGAGCAACGTTTTCAAACATATAATTTAAGGATTATAGAGTTTATTGCTTATTTTAAGGTGAGTTTTATTTTATGTTCTGACTAGGCATCACTAGATTGTCTGATACATTATTAATCACTTGATTACTGCCTTTGCGTTGCAAAACAATAACGTATTCTTTTTGTTTGTCTTTCGTAGAACTGTTGTTTGTGTTGTTTGTAAATACATTTTATACTTATATGTTTCAGAACTACGAACAAGTGTTGGGTGAACGTAAGTGTCTAAATCATTTACCTGCACTGCTATGCTTAGGTACGTTTATATAAGTTGAATTGCAACTTATTTTAAACTTATTTTTTTGTTTTTCTGCGGAGATAGTGGTTTACACTTGGTTTTTTAGGGTTCCGTACCTCTAAACGAAAAAAATGGAACCCTTATAGGATCACTTTGTTTTCCCTCCGTCCGTTTGTCTGTCAAAACCCTTTTTTCTCAGGAACGCGTGGAGTTATCAAGCTAAAATTTATAACAAATACTCAGGTCTACTGTCCCTTAGAGCAACGCAATCAAAAGATACAGCCGTTTATACCGCAAATTTTCGAAACTCAAAACCTACATGCCGTGATCTCAGAATCTTGAAATTTGGTACGAAGTAACGTCTTATAGTACAGATAACGGAAAAATTACGAGAACCGTAAATTTTTTGTTACATCATATAATAAAAATATTTTTTCAATAATTTTAAAGTTACTACCCCTTTCTTCGTGAACGCGTAGAGGTATTAGATTGAAATTCACATTACACACTCAAGTGTATAATACCTTTAAGTTGTAATAAAATCAAATTTTATATCAACGCAACAAAAAGAAACAGCAATTTAAGCCGCATATTTTCAAACTCGCAACTACTCGCAAGGGAATCAAAACCTAAAGGATACTTTCAGTCGACCTAGGATCTGGTAATTTGGCATGAGATGTTTTATAGCACATATAAAGGAAAAATTCCGAAAACCTTAAATATTTAGTTACGTTACATATTTTTTATAGATAATGGTACGGAACCATTCGTGCGAGTCCGACTCGCATTAGGCTGATTTATTTTTTCTCTGTGGAGATAGTTAATTACACTTGTTTTTTTTTCTGTGTGAAGATAGTTATTCTATACATCGATTTGATATTTCATCATGAGACCGAGTGTAAATACCCTATCTTTTTTTCTGACAAAACTCAAAAACTAGAACATTATAGATTTTTTATATTTTTTATTTAATTAAGTCATATAATTGCAGTATTTTCTACTTGATATCCACTTGAATGGATTACGAGTGTCCTACATGAGACTTAAATGAATAACTAGTCTTGGCCATCCGTCATGTGCGAAACAAGTTTTATGGATAAGGTCTGTAGGAACTGTACATTTTGGATTTAAATTCGATTTGTTTTTTTTTATCAGATTTAAGAAGTAAATGAGCATGTAGTCCACCTGATGGTACGTGGTTACTGCCGCCCATGAACATCTGTAAGCAACTTCATATAGAGCCATCATAGCTTATAAGCACACCTTTTATTCTGATGCCTTAAGAAAAACATTTTGTTCATCTGTATAAAGTTGGTAGAGCTCTTCATTTATCATTTTCGAGTAATTTAACACACCTTTTTCCTGTCACAAGGGTTTATCTTCGTGTATGGATGTGGCAACATGGACCCCTACTATCTTTATTCTATATATTCATTGATAATTTTCCTGTCACGCAAGCCACATCCGCAAAAACACAGCAGCGGATAAATTCATATATGCGGGCATAACCCGCGTGACATTAAAATACCCTTATTTAATAAATTAAAATAAGACGACGGTGTTGCACGACTGCAAGTTGACGATTCGTGACGATAAATGTAGACACAATATACGAGAATTTAGTATTAAAATATTAATAGCTATTATATCTACCAATAACAGTTTTTTTTTTAATTAAGCTAGAAAATAACATGCTTTATTTGTAATATGTACACATTATAATCTTATGAAATAATATTTACAATTCTCTAAACGATATATTAAAATCAAAATTATTTACAAAATGTACATATATATAAAAATGCAAAAACAAAACTTGTGTACATAAAATATTAAATAATTCCTTTAGAATGACTTAAATATGCACTTTAATAATTTTTCTACAAAAAAGGAAAAAAAAAATTGCAACGGGAGCTTTCAAATAATCTAAAGTCGTGGATGTCCACACCACACCGCGCTCAGCGAACACATTTCAGTTCCCGCGCCCCGCACGCGAACTAACGTATCGCTGAAAGCCCGTGTGTAGCTTAATGAATCATCGCGAATTATTATGGCGACGAGTAGTCACGCACACTTGAATTTTTAATAGGATTGAATAAATGTGTTATTGTTCTTGAATGGTTTTCTATTTAACTTATTACGTATACACGTTCGTTAACATTTCATGAGCTAAAGTACAAGATACACAGTGGAACTGACATTGAGTGGGTATCCTACCTAAAGTTCATCATAGATAGTTCATGTCGCATTTAAACTTGTTCGATTAAATTGGATTGCTAAATAAAGGTATGTAAGATAAAGTGCTGGAGAAGTAACATTACTTTTATAAGGCCCTTTATCCGAAAGTGGTAGAATTCGTTGTGGTTCGACTCCGGAAGCACCACCGCCACACCTATTTCTGCCTAATAACAACAGTGTTATGCGCTGCTGTGTTCTGGTCTGCAGGGTGTGGTAAGGGAGACATACTTTCCGAGGCATTCCATCTTAGTCCTCTGGGGTAGCAACGCATCAGTGGCTGACCTTGGGTGAGACTATGATCTTACGTAGGGTTGATTACAGATGTCCCTGGGCGGCAGTGGTCACTTACCATTAGGTGGGCTGCATGCTCGTTTGCTACTTCCATACTATAAAAAAGGCTAAAATAAATATGGTAAGCGTCTAAGTAAATAAACGTACTGATTTGTAGTTCCTACATAGTTTTTTTTATAATTATATAAATTGATATAAATAGAATTTAACACGGTTTTAAGATAATATTCTTGTCTAAGTAAATAATACAATTGAAACAATATTTAAAAAACCGAACAATAAAATTGAAGTCGATTACATTCAAATTTGAATTCACTACGCAAATCCAGAACCCAAAACGAAATACAAAAACATATCCAAAAGGGTCATAGATAATCTTACACGCTCCGGTCTGAATAAATCCTAATTTGGCAAACAGGTAAATCCAACACACTGCCTCTAATTTATAAACGGTTTATGGTTAATCTCCAACCACAGGAGGTGGGACACGCACTCACGTTCTCTCATATTCGTATTAGCATTAGATACTATTTAAGTGTATTTGTAAATCTACGTTTAAAGCAATAGATTTCACTTTTTGTATGTAAATAATATGCATTATTTTCATATACAATAGCGCATTAAATGTAAATTGTAATACTTTTACATGAAGTGTTTAAAAAACACTTCATATGAAGTATTTCTTCATATGAAGTGTTTTTAAACACTTATTACATTCTGTCGGTTCAAAAAATACACACGTAATTGTACAAGTTTTCACTTCTCTCGGCACTCTCAGAATGACACTATATTTTATGCAAAAGAGCATGGTAGCATTAGGACCTTACCTTAGGTCAAGCACCCTTGAGGACTAAGTAGAAACGCCTCTGATAAGTTCATCTTTGTTATTAATAACTGAAATAAAATGCACGAAAATCGGAATTTGGCTTGAAAGACCAAATTTAAAATGAATGCTGAAAATATGTTTATTTATAAATTGTGTCGTATGGTGTCGGTTTTGAATAGCACGACTCTTCCCGTGGATGTTATCGGAAACTATTATGAGATAAAATCTAGGAAAAGGCAGCAGAATCTTCTAAAACACCTCCTTGCTATTGGCAGAAACTTTTTATGGGGTCCATTATCCATCTGTGGACTAAAAAGGCGTAATGAAATATTTATTGCTTTCAAAATGATTAAAATTTTTATATAATTAGGCATGAATAAGGTTTCTGTTACATTTTACATTGCTAAAACTATTATAATACAGTTGATATATGTAGATAAATAAATATCTGGCTCGAAGGACCAACTTTTTCTAACTGACGATATTACTGTATAATAATTAAGTTAAAGTAACTACATGAACCGAATCCAAAACAAGTGCTCTTCTATTAATAATGCGTCGTAAAGCATCTGCATAAAAAAACAGAACCTAGATACTTACAGTTTTTTATCCGAACATTTCCATCATTAATTCTTCAAAAGCATTAAATGAAATGCATCACTCATGTTAATGCTTCACAAACTCATATCATAATAAAATATCTCATTAAGCAAAGTTTAGTAAGCCGTAAAAGAAATATAATGAATAAAGCTCTCAAACCGCTAAGAGTCGTTTTTCAATTTAAGAACAAAAAGTGCGCTTCGCTGCACTAACGATATTATGTAGCTCTATAAAGGTAACCTAAAAAGTTGTAGTGTACTACATGTAATTTATATTCGCCGCCAAACTGTAACAACGCTCAAGCAGACGACCCGGCCGGAAACATAACGAGGACCGCACTAAAATAATAATAAAAAAGAAAAAATAAAAAAAAATAAAAACAAAAAATATTAAAAACAAAAAAATTGGTTAAGCGGCACACAACCCAAAACCGAAACGATGTGGATTGCCCTCGAGTAGATAGGTACGGTTCGAAGCGGCGGCCACAGAAACTGCGACCAATTAAAAGTTGCGACGACAGCGCCACTTATAGCTTTGACGACACTTAATGCAAACATCAATTTCGAGTGAGTTATGTATTGGTAAGTGAAATATATTTACAGAGCTATTAACAAAATATAATTGCCTCAATTTTATAAATATGTTTTTCCCTGAAACCATAATTATAAGGATCACATTGTAACAACTATGTAGCACCTTTTATCCACGACAGTCAAGACAACCCACGCGGCGGAGTAGTCATTATATTGGTCTGAGGGTAACGTGTTCAATGCCTTGCCAAACAGGTTTTTAATAATTAAAATAAACTTAAATATGTTATATACGACACAAAACAGTGTGGGTAAGCTCGTATAGGGAACCGTACTGCACTTTTAATTGCAATGAAAGAGAAAATAATTCAACAGCGAGGTATTTTCGTACAACATGCCGCGTGTTCTCTGGCCCGACATTAACAAACGCCACGGCTGAGGCGCTCTTTTTTTTCCGCTCGTCTCCTTTACTGGGAAATGACTTTCTGACTCTTAATCTCTCTCGCGATCTCATTAAAAATTCATAACTCAAAACTGCGAAAAAATGAAAATTTGCTATAGGTTCCCCGAACCGCTAGGACTCATCTTTACTAGATGTTTCTTTAATTAGAAATGCATTTGTATAAGCATTTACACAATAACAAGAGCACATGAATGTTTGAGGAAAACTGGCTTGAATGTTGCGGGGCTTTAGACGGATGCGTATTCGATTTAAATGGTATTTAAAAAGCTTTAGTGCTTGTTACTCGAAACGGTAGCTTTGACGAAATCTGACATAGAAGCTTTTCCTTTTGTCTTTGTTAATGAATAGGTACTTTTAGAGTTGCAGACAAGGGTAAAGTAGTTCATGTTTCATTAGGTTTATTAGTTAAATCGTCTATATCAGGATCAGGGATTCCCAAATAGTGGATCGACCCCTTTGCAATTTTGCAATAAATATAAATTTAGTAACTGATAACCAAACAATCGCAAATTTCATTAAATTTGTAACTATTTTTCATCAAAACTAAAACTTAAGAAGAGATTTTTAAAGTAATTTGAGTATGGGGGCCTGTCGTACCCGTTCATTTTGGAAAAAGGCATCTCGTACCTAAAATAATTTGGATATCCCTGGTGTATATGATACGTAACTTTGTTCGAAACTGAATGATAAAATAGGCAATAAACAAACCAACCAAGTATGGTGAGACGCACATCTTCAATAACATCATGGAATAACTCCCAAAGTTCTGAGTCTAGCATAAAGGAGTCAGTAGTAACCCTGGTGATGTCTCACTAATTTATCAGGTTTTTTCAACTGGTGCTTAATCCCAAAAAACTTCACCAAATATCAAATACTCAATTCTCAAATACGAATATCAACATGGTTGTATTAGCTGCAGTGATCGATTTAAAAAAATCACAAGTCTCAATACCCTTAGATCAAAAATATTTCATTATACATTATTATTAAATTTCGTTATCACATTTGCCGTGTGTGAATTGCACACACTTTTTAAAAAGCGAACTTAAAAGTTTTTAAAATAATAATTAATATTTATTTTTCAGTATATCATTCACTCAAAATACAATACCTACTTAATTTAATTAAACAAGAGGCTTACTACATCTGAGAAAAATATCTCCAAAGCTCACGACTCCACATAATAACTAGAAGCGTAGTCACTGTTTTGTTTTCCGGAAATCCTCCCTGGTTCTCCCCGCCGGAAGACTTGCGGACAGAAAATAAACTAACCCTCAGACTGTATTTATACGTCCAAACAATATTTTATATAGTGTAGCTGCACCTTTTTCTCCCGTATATAGTGAATGTGAATCAGTAATCTGGATAGGAGTAGTTGGGTGTAAATGAATAGCACTCTCTACTTGAGAGTAGAGTAGATAGAGAGAGATGTGTATGAGTACACAAGGGTTAGGATACAAGTAGACAAAATTGTACAAAAACGATTACAATAAATTCATCAGTCAGATCTGTCTGATCTAAAATCGAACCGGAAACCATTGGTTATCTGATTGATATGTGCCCTGCGGTTTTATACGCTTTGAAAAATATGACATTACTAAAGTGTACAAAATTTAATAGCTTTGATGGAATTTAATGAAATATAAGTAGTAGAAGTAGCCAACGAGCCTGCATTCCACTTGATGGTAAGTTCCTAGTGCCGCCTATGGGTATGTGTAATCAACCCCAGATAAGATCAGAGCCTTAAATTTGTCACTTATGCGTTGCTACTCCTGAGGTCTCAGTTAGAACGCCTTGGATAAGTATTTCTCCCTTACCACACCCTTCAGACCAAAACACAGCAGCGCTCAACACTGCTGTTATTAGACAGAAATAGGTACGATGGTAATGCTCCCAAAGTCGAACCACGAAAAGTTCTACCACCTTCAAAAGATTTGGACAATACTTATAATTTAAAATAATATATTAAAATCAAATTCGGGTAGACAAACAGAAACTATTTTAGTAGATACATTGTCTGAGTCCTCCAAACTACTTATCCTTTTTGCAATACATTGGACCCGCGGAACTTTCAATTTTATTACATGTAAGGATATGAGCTATAAATTATTATATTGCCATACGTTAACTTAACGGATTGCCAGATACAGTAAGCAACGCCCACTCATCACGGCTCCCATCCCAGTTAATTGACTTTACTTAATTAAGTTTATATGTAATCTCTACGATATGAAACTGATTGGACGTGAGTATAGTTATATAACCTTTTAGTAGTGTGATGTAATAAAGTTTTGTATTAATTATTGTAGCAAGAGGTTTTGAAGGTAGAATACATTTGTAGGTTGACTAGGGTGACACGTCTTCCATAACAAAATGTTGTTACACACAAGCTTGTGTTTAACTGTATTATTTGTTTTAATTTTAGTTTATTTTAGCAACAAACAGTGTAATTGGACCGGGGAGGTACCACAGCCACACTTATTTGTAACGTGTAGTTCTTGCGTTTCGGGGGAAGGTACGGTTGCCGACTTATTTATATATGAGGCAACCATTTTCATCTGGAAATAGCAACACATCTGTGATCGACTTCAGATAGAACCTTTTCGACATGAAGTTGCTAAAGATGTCCATTTGCGGCAGTAACCACTTACCATCAGGTTCATTGCATGTTCGTTCGCTACTTTAACTTATTAAATAAAAAAGTGCTTATAATTATGATCATATTTAATACCAAATATTTATTTATATTGTTACACATAACACACAGCTTATTGCTGTTGCCTAATAACAGCAGTGCTCTGTTTGGTTTGAAGAGTAGTTACGGTAAGCGTGTCACACTTATCCGAGGCATTCTATCTTAGTCCTCAGGGATAACAACGCCAACAAAGCATTGTAAGGCAGCAATATGTGGTTGACCTCAAATAAGACTGATCTTATCGGACGTTGATTAGATGTGTGTATGAGCGGTAGTGACTACTAACCAACAAATGGACTGCTTGCTCGTTTGTTATTTTTATATAATACATATATGTACATCTAATATAAATCCACAAACCGCACTTGGTCATCGTCAGGGACAATGGCCTCAGCTCTTTTAATTTTGATGGGAGATTGCATATTGATATTTGCCTACTACCCATCTAGTTTGAGAACAGTAAAAGGTGCTATTAAAAACAATTGTATCAAAGAAATTTATTGTACTAGGAAAAAAAATCAATTGTAATATACACAAAGTATATATTAAATATAAATATAAAAAATAAGGTAAGGTGTTTTGTAAATTAAAATTTCTTAAAATAATCTATGTAACTTTTAATCAAACCTTATACTTAACACAAACATTCACACATCCACATTCCTAGATACTTTCCATAGGTATGCAAATAACAGTGTCTCCTTCAAATTCCTAACAACAAAATACTGTAGTGCTAAAAATATCACACAAATAGATTGCAGTTAATGCGTACGTATATTGCGTTAATGCAATTTAATCTGCGCGCACGCATCACGAGCGCGCCCACGCGTGTTCCTTGTACACAAATAATAGGGGCTGTGACACACTGCGATAGCAGTGTGCTAAATTATACTTAAAATATATAAAGATATATACCATAAGTCACCATCAGAAGTGTAGTGTAAAAATTAAAAGCATTAAAAGACACTACCTTTTAATGCTTTTAATTTTTACGGAATATTTTTTACTCTGATCAAACTGCAATATGTGTAAATTTCAAGTATTAAAATATTTTAACACTTTTTTCTTAATTCAGTGACAAAAGTCACTGAATTCGGTTTTATTGCATTGAATAGGCTATTTAATATGATTAGTACCTCATTAATAATGTTAAACATACATGTGGTGACCTTTTGGCGCCTTTTACTCGACCTCAGTGTAAAACCTCAGAATGTGAGATGCTTACTCTGTCTGTTATAGGAATACTAGTGTCAAAATATTCATGTATGTTAAAAAATTAAATTTAAATAACGTCATATTTATTAATAAGTCATACAAAAAAGATTAAATTTTATAATTTTATCATTAGTAAATTATCAGCATCAGATAAATTGTTTTGTAATTGAAAAAAATGTTTTATGATATTGTAAATTGCTGTACATAAAATTAATAATACCTTATTCATAAAAGCTATCTATACTGTTAACATTGCAAGTTAAATAAAATCTTTTAAGATAAACTGTCATTAAGATATTTTTTAGCCTAACGAGCATGCAGTGATGGTAAGTGGTCCCTGCCGCCCGTGGACATTAACCAAACTTCACATGGAAAAGAGGTTATATCTGATATAAAACACAAATACAATGCCTGTTGTTTTGTTTGGTGTGTTCTTGCCGTATATTAAAGTAAGCCGGATATCTTTAGGTAAAAAGTATAGCAATCGATCCGCATTCACTACCCTCCAGCCGAACCAAGCATGCACATGCTAATGTAATTTAAACAAATGGCCACGAGACAGTGTGTGAGAAACGCGAGATAGTCCGGCGAGTGTGCGTTTAGTTTATTGCCGAAGATTTGCCCCTGAGAATGCATGGTGTTGATACCTTTGTTTTTGCGGACCACCTGACGGACAGATTATCGCTAACAAAGCTATAAAGAAACAATAATGCATCTTCTGTTTTCTAGCTGCAATGACAATTGAATGGATTTTTCAACTTATTTGTTATTGTCTTTTATGTCTTGTATATTTTCTTTCTTTTGTTCTTTTCTTTCTTTCTTCCTTTATTTCTTTCTCCCTTCTATTTTCATATTTTCTTTCTTTCATTCTTATTTGTTGAAATAATCTCGGTAATAATTAATTGTTTAAAATAAGAAGAAAAATACTATGATTTGAAGTATCTTTCTGTACGCAAATAGGTTTTTAATATTTGGTTCTTATAAATATCACGCTTTACTTAACAGGCATACATACTTAAAGTTCAAAAGATAAAACTACTTCGCTAACTACAATCTGGAGTATCTCTATCTTATTTTTTAATGACAAAGAAATGATCATCTCACAAATGTCATTAAAGTTAACTTGTTTGCTTGCTAGAAGCATATAAGTTATTGATGTCTTTTATTAAGCTCATGATTCTATTAATATTCATCTCACTCACCAAACGTCTCAACAGACGTAGCAATATCAAATCGATGCAAAAACATACCAGAGTGAATAGTAAAATGCCAGCCGCGGTCCAAAGACGTCAATACCAACATAGCGGAGTCCGTAAGACGACGCACGCTCTGCAAACATCTTGGGATTGTTCCTGGTTTGATTTGTACACATCCAGTCGTCTGTTGAGGATGTCACTAAAGATGATATTACCGCTACTTGTTTTTTGAAGTTTTAATATAAGTCTGACAGCGTCAATACTAACAAAGTGATGACATAAGACGATAAATGATCTGCTAATTTTTCGGGATTGTTCCTGGTTTAATTTTGTTCATATCCACTCAGTTGAGTATCCCAAAGTAGAATATCGCTTTGAGAATATCACTAGAGCTAATATTACCACCATTTTTTAGGCTGTCATTAAATGCATGCAAGACATGGACGTCGATACCAACATAGCGGAGTCTATAAGATGATACAGAGTCTGTAAACGTTTTGGGATTATGTCTGGTTTAATTTGTTCACATATTATTGTTATCCGATTTGAAGATAATTACCATTAAAGATAATATAACTGCCACTTGCATTTGAAAGTCTTATTTGGGTACCACAGTGGTTATGAAGAGACGTTATTACCACTTCTTGCATTTTGACATTGTAATTTTACTTTGACGCCATTATAATGAACAAAACGCAGTCCATCAATCAAAATAATCGAACTCACATTCCACCTGATGTAATTACAGAAGTTGGAAATTGACTGATTAAAAACATGAAGTTCCTCACTGATTCAAAGATAGCAAAATTGTAGCACCTCTGTTCGTGTCTGGAATAGTATTGTTTGCCTCATATACTAAAGGTATCACAAGTTTGGTGGTAATAACCACTCTATGGAATCCCATTTATCGCACATAACAATTCAGTTGCGTACAGAGGTACTAGCGTCCAAATACGTGAGATTCGGGAGGTTACGAGCTCGTCTCTTGCCTCTTATGCAGTGTAATGACGTGTGCGGACGAAAATTTCAATGGTCCAGTGGTTCCCAACTTGACACTTAAAATTAAAAAAAAAAAATATTAAAACGCTTCCTACACTCATAGCCTCACAGTAGGATTTTCTCCTGTGTCGTGGGTGCCATGGACACACAAAGACGAATACACAAACACCCAGACCCAGAACAGAAATCTAAAC
>MOOZ01002263.1:136457-158527 GCA_002930495.1 Cecropterus lyciades
TCGGAAAAGTATGTCTCCCTTACCACACCCTTCAGACCAGAACACAACAGCGTATAACACTACTGTTATTAGGCAGAAATAGGTGTGGCGGTGGTGCTTCCGGAGTCGAACCACCAAGAGTTCTACCACCTTCAAAAATTACTGTTATCGTAATATACTAATCAAAAAAATGAAATACAAATAATAATGAAATCCACATGGCAGTAAGAGGCACATCCGCTAAGAGGTAGTTCTATCTGAAGTCGTATACTTTATGCTCTGCATGCTATCTTTTAAATATTAACTAAAAACATTTCACAATAAATGAAATTAAAATATTTAACATTTTTATACTTCACGTATCTATTCTTTCTTTAACTATTTACTGTTATTGCGTTTGCGAGAAATTTGCCTACACAGTAAAATCAGAAACGATATCTCTAAATAAATAAACGATCAAACATTGGATAACAGAAACTCATTTTAAATATGAACCATACGTACTGAGTTAGTGGCGTGCGTAACACGAACGTATTCTGTTTCAACTCAATCATGCCTTCAATATGTATTAGTTACTCGCCCCGGGTTTCTTATGATATGGACGTGTTTTTTATTTGACGTGAAATAAATTAGAAATGTGATATCAATATGAATATAGGAAAAGCGATATATCTATTCAAAAAAATAAAGTGATGCAGATTATCTGTCTGTTTGTTATGAATAATAGCTATTTACTTACTAAATGTATTTTTTTATAATATGGAAGGAACAAACAAGCATCAGTCCATCTGACAGCAGGTGGTTACTGTCGCCCATGGACATCTCAATTCAACCCCAGATAAGATCAGTCTTTCTTGAGGACTAAGTTGGAACGCCTTGGAAAAGCATATCTCCTTTACCGCACCTTTCAGACAGAACAATGTATAACACTTCTATTATTAGGCACAAATGGGTGTGGCGTTGGTTATTTCAGAATGAAACCACAATAAGTTCTAGTACATTTAAATATGCACATATATAACGAAAAAAAAAACAAAAGGGTGCGTGTACTTGTGTACTCGCGTGAGAAGTTATACTTCTTTGGCATCATTTAATAACCAATTATAAATATTTAACATTAATAATTTAATGATATTTAGTATCCATTTATGTTAAATAATAATATTTTAATTTATATCAATAAATAATACATACAGATAGATAACCTCAATTATATTAGAGCACTTGAAATAGTCTATAAACACAATTTTTTCACTAATATTTACGAATAGTAAATATATTAATCAAAATATTGAATTTAAATCACTACTGAATATAATTTATCAGCACATATATAAATCGCACTTATATGAAACTGAAACATGTCTGTGAATGTAGACACTAGAAACATGTGAATAAATACTATGAATATGAAAACAGTGAACAGAGGCGACGATGGCGCCAACTTGCGCGACTAATAGAGGTTCTATTTCTAATCTGTTGGTAGTTTTTGTTTCGAGACTGCAACCGCTGCATCTTCATACTGTAACTTTCTTGTGACGAATCTTAAAATTTCTCTCTCATCATTTTTTCTAAACGCGCCTAAAGAAGTATAACTTCAAAAACAAATATAATTTATATTCGACTTTTTGTTGTTCCGAGCGTACTCATGATTTTGAAAAAGTTCCGCGCAAAAAATTTAAAGCTCGTATACCCGCACATCTTTAAGCCACCCGGCATCGCCATCACCGACCCTAATGTCAATTCCTATCAGGTACGTCAAAGGTGACAATCACTTATCAAGTTCGTTTATATGTACCTACGTAATGGTACATTTTTAAATACGAGTAAATTCGCGGGTAAGCATACGTAAAATTCTTGTTTATATTAGTAAAATGTTCATGTCATGATTAGTAGAGTAAACATAAAACATAAACGCTTTCTACACTCATAGCCCCACAGTAGGATTTTCTCCTGTGTCGTGGGTGCCATGGACACACAAACATACACAGACAAAACACCCAGACCCAGAACAGAAACCTAAACTCATCATTCAAATTTCTGTCTGGCCGGGGATCGAACCCGGGACCCAATGCGTGTCAGACCGGTATGGTGACCGCTCAACCACGCGAGTCGTCAAGAGTAAACAAAATTTTTATAAATAACTCCAACTCTAACTACAACTTCTACTATAAGGTGAGTATATTTACAAGCGTCATTTTTTAACTCTGAAATCGAATGATAATACACACATGACAAAACATCAGGGTTTCTAGTGTGGAACCCGTATCTAGTGTGGAAAATTAAATAACCTAAGAGTCTTAAATGTTTATTTGTAATTATATTTTAATGGATGTTTATAAACAATCGAAAACTCGAATCTATACTAATATTATAAAGCTGAAGAGTTTGTTTGTTTGAACGCGCTAATCTCAGGAACTACTGGTCCGATTTGAAAAATTCTTTCGGTGTTAGATAGCCCATATCGAGGAAGGCTGTAGGCTATATATTATCGTCGAATCTTACGCAAATGAATCCGCGGGGCGCAGCTAGTAAGTAATATACCTAAGAAGAACGTAGGTACGAATGTGTAGTCATTGCCTTTTTGAAATATTATTTATGGAAAATCCCATCAAAGTAAAGCCTTCTAATAATGAGATGGATTAAGGCCATAGCCCCCACATCGGTCTAGACCTGATTAGTAGTTTTATTCCTTCATAATATTATCATGAATTAATCATCCAGATTAAATATTCATTGGTTTTCCTCTTTTAGTTAGGTCAAGCGAGTATACCATTATAATTATACTCACTTGACCTAACTGACGAAGCCGTTTCCATCATATTGACCTGACAAATAAGTATAAGTTTTGAAGGTGGTAGAGTTCTTTGTGATTTGACTCCGGTACCACCACCGCCACACTTATTACAACAGTGTTCTGGTCTGAAAGGTGTGGTAAGGGAGACATACTTTTCCGAGGTATTCCATCTTAGTCCTCAGAGGTAGCAACGCATACGTGATCGTTTCGCAGCCAAGTAACAGGATCAACGAAAAGAACTTCCAGTCTTCCAGTCAATTTATGGAATTTTGTCACCTACAGGAACGTGTCGGATCGGATCGGATCGGATCCTAAGTAGAGGTGAGCCACATTCGATCCGCGTGCCAACAGTTACTCATGTGCAATAAGCATCAAGTATTTTAAAATTTTTCCCGATCCACATTTAGAAAACATCTCAGATTTGATCCTCGGTAGCGAATAAGTCTTAGCCAATTACCAAAACACACTGAAACGGCCTAACAAATGCAAATATATGCCCTTTCAACGAATCGTAATGGAGTCCAAACATATTAATTTTAACCACATCTGCATTTCGAATCTAAACAGTTAAAGTTATGGGGTCCCGGTAGATAGTTTCGGACTAGGAGGTCATGGGTTTTGCGAACACTCGGCACATTATCATACATTTACATATACGGCGAAGGTGTGCCCTCGGCTCAAAGGCGTAGGTTTCAGGATAAAATGTTGATAATCCCTTTGAACTAACTTGAGTAGGATCCGTCTAGTGATATTTTCGTTTATAATTTTGTAGAATCTCGTATTATTGTTCTTAATAATACCCGCTTTAATTCATGTCATCATAATCTCATCAAGAATAAATCAGACATTTATAAGTAAACACTCGTTTTATATGATTTTTGTTTTCTTTTTACTTGAAAGCTATCATTTTTACGGAACCTCAGTTCTCCTAGTCGGATTGGTAGAAGATCTTGTTAATTAATAATTCTAAAAGAGATATTATCTTTATTTAAAGTGGAATAAAAACCTTGACAACCCATGAGACTCATTTTAATATTTATAAAGTTTAACTATCTTAATAGAAACCAAAAAAACAGCAGGATTTTTGCTGCTATGAAACAAAATTAGGTCACGTCTTAATATTACCAATCTATCTACATACAATCCAACACTCAATGCGAAGTACCTAAATCGTGCTAAAATTAGGTGTCTCGGGAACAAACAATAACCACACGTCCAATGCAAATCTGGCCAATATTTGCCACCAATATTTGCAGACTTATCCCGGATTACGCGCGTGTGTGCTCGCACTGGCGGGATTAGGCCCGATCGCGCGATCTACCCAGATCGCTGCCTACGTGTGTAATACACGGTTTGCTATGTATGGTCCAAGTTACGAGTGATATAACAAATATCTGGAATGTAGAATATTGGTATATGGAATATTGATGTTAAGAATATTAGTGGAACCTTGTGGAGGACGGTCGGTAACATGATCATAGATAAATTTAGCAAATGCCGATGATGGTCCATTTCCGATCAATAAAACTTCACGATAGATTGACAACATTCATATATGACATCCTTGAGGTGGACAGAAATGAAATGAGGAAAGTGTGAATGGAATAATAGTGTATGCAAAGATAAGTACATAGTTTTTCAAACTCTGTACATTTAATTGTTACATGGCCCCTGGACCACAATTATATTTGCAGGTAAAATATAATAAAACTGGTAAAAAATATACGTAAAACTGAATAATAATTAAAAAAATATTACGATAAATCATAGAACGAAAGCGGCACAATAATAAATTTAAATTCGGTTTCATTTCATCACAAGAGTAAGAAATCGCTACATCCTGTGACTTGGCCAAACAACAATACGAATAAGTACATCTGTCCCTCGTTAACATTAATCTAGGAGCTGTGCGACATCTGCATTCGACAATTATGTCCACATGAACCGAAAATTATATTGTTTTCATATTATATTGTCTTCAAGTTTGCCCAAAGTAAATTTATGGGTGACTAAGTTGCTATGCCTCACATGTGTGTAGACATGATAATTGTGTATAATATAAGGTTTATGCCTTATACTATGTCTTCGAACAGAATATTGCTTGCTTGAATATTGCTCCTAGAAAGCAGAAATGGTTTTTGAGGATTTTTTATCAGATTGAAGTAGCAAACGAGCATGTGCGGTCGTTGCTGTAGATGAGCCATACTTTGCTCTTTTTTTATGAAGTACAAATATTAATTACATGTTTATTGCTTCCACCACCACCATCCACCCGATATTATGTGATCACTACCACCTATAGAAATTTTGTAATCAACCCTAGAGAACATTATAATCCTGCATAAAGTACCAACTATACGCTGCTACCCGTGAAGACGAAGTTAAAATTCATTATATATAATGAATTTTAGACTTCACTTGCTTGTCTCTTCCCTTACTAGCATCCTTTAAATCAGAGAATAGCTCAAGGCAGTATTATCTATTTATGAGCGACAGCGTCATGGTTGAAACTCGTCCTCTCAATGAGGGTCCGAGGTTTGAATCCAATGCGCGCTCCACTGATTTCTACAATGATGTGCCTATTCTGAGAGGAGACTCATGCCCAGTAATGACATGATAATGGTTTCACAACGAGACAACAATGGGACACCTAATGACAGTAGCCTTTGATGCAAACGACGAAACAAAGTCAAGCCTTTCAATATCGAAATACATATTCATACATTACCATTATCAAACCAAGAATATTCTACGAAGCCAGCAGAGACTATTTTAGTTTTACCAGATGGTAGAACCAGTGTAGTTCGACCGGGGAGGTGCCACCGCCACACCTGGACATGCTGGACATCAGCATGAAGCAGTTTTTCGGTGGAGGGGTGTGGTTGCACGGCTCATATATGAGGCGATTATCTTAGTCCTCGGAAGTAGCAACATATCTACGATCGACTTCAGATAGAACCTTTGTTCAATGTGAAGTTGCTAACAGATGTCCATGGGCGGCAACTACCATTTACCATGAGGTGCATGCTCGTTTGCTACTTCAGCCTAATAAAAAAATGAGACGCATATTATACTTGTCTTCTCTTACTTCGTTTCTTCGTATTTCTACGGTTTATGAAGAGACGGCGGGTAACGTTTTGTACACTCATAGCCCCACACTAGGATTTTCTTGCGTCGTGGGTGCCATAGACACACAAAGACGAATACACATACACCCAGACCAAGAACAGAAATCTAAACTCATCATTCAGATGTCTGCCTGGCCGCGAATCGAACCCGGGACCCACTGCGTGTCAAACCGATATGGTGACCGTTCCACCACGTGGGTTGTCACCGACTAAGGACAATGGAAATGGGCTACAGCGTCTTACTGCGTAACATCAACACCCTCCGCGATCACTGACACGCAACCCAGGCAACTGTTCATAATAGCTCATATTTAGAAGGTCTATGTCTAGGATTGCAATACGTGTATGCATACATACATGGTTGAATACATGGGTGACAATAAAACTTTATATTACACGGTTTACATGCTCTTTTGAGCTCTTATTACTTAAAATCATACCAAAAACATGATAAATATGAGAAACGAGCTTTTTGCCGCTCTGCCCGCTACGGTCATGTACCATGGCAAAAAGTATCCATCTAAGCTTTAAACTATCAGTGTCGTCAACCCATTATTATCCCACTGTTGGGCACGGGTTTTCTCCTAGAATGAGATTTAGGTCATAGTCTACCGCGCTGGCCAATTGGTAGACAAACTGTGTGGCAAATAATATCCAAATCGAATCTGTAGGTTTTGAGATAAAGAGTAACACTCGTACATCCTCGGAACCTTCGCACTTATGTTATAAGTTAAATAAATCAGCTTTATGTTAGTGACCTGACCTATACATATTATTGTATTCCTATACAAAAGATAGCGTCTACAAGAATATCGTACAAGTATTTTCATACGACATATAGATAACCCAATATAATAAAATATTTCCAATTTATCCACGAACATCATTATAATTGGATCCATATCATGGAAGCGATTAAACTAAACCGAACACAAGCATATCATACAAAACGATTCCATTTTTGTAACCGGCCGCCATTCGTTCCAAAAATGGTCCCGATCTGATTTCAGTACCAAAGCATCTATTATCCGGAAGACTATCGAGATGGTCATAATACCGGATTGTTACTATGTTAGGTGCATACAAAGCCTATAATAATGGGATAAGTGTTCCTTCCACACATAGACTACAATACCACCACATTCCTATCCCTATGCCATTATCTAGCTCATAAATACCTCCATATCACAGTTAAGCTACCGACAAAACACATTATAATATCTCCTACATAAACAATAGAATGGGCTGGCCGACAAGTAAGCACGGTGCTCATTGCAAGCGGATAGCGGAGATGTAGCGTTGCTTGTAGCGTCACTGAAAGCGGATGAGTCAAAATAAACTAATATGCGAATTACGCACAAGGCACGGGATTAATTTATTTGATTTTTAAGGGAAGCTATTAAGTTGACAAAGTTAAATTTGATAATAAATAGCTAAGCAAATTTGACTTTTTAAAAATTTATCTTAATTTTTTCTTGTAAAAAATTGATTTTTTAAGAGTTCTATAAACTTTATTAATTGTAACCGTTACAATATGAATTCCACCACAAACTTTATTTGTTGGATTATCATTATAAATCTAATATTTTAAAATTATAATTACTATATTTATACCCTTCTCGTTTAAAAATAAGTCCGTGATTTTACCATATTACAACTAATCACTAGTCTAAACATCGCTTAACATTAGCTCATAGTAGCATAGCACAAAAATCATCAATGGTTTCCACCTACGTTTTGCCGCCAGCACTAAAGATACACCCTTGTTCTAAGAAGCCCAATTAATCAGTAGCGGTCTAATGAGCGAATATTTCATTGTCCGGCTCCCAGCGATAGAGGGGCAAGGGCTGTCAAAAGTGGCCATTGCGTAGTTACTGGAGTAATTAGCGCAGTGTCTTGGGAGTTAATGCGTTAAATATTGTCTTGAGCGTTTAGACTGAAATGGTGGAGGAAATAAAAAGTTATTTTAAGAAGATGCAGTGTATCATATCTTATGAGGTATCGAATGCATGGCTTATAGATGGTAGAACTATTTTTGGGTAGACTTCAGGGACACCACCACAACACTTATTTCAGCCTAATAATAGCAGTATTAAGCGCTTCTGTGTTCTAGTCAGAAGGGTGTGATAAGGACGACATACTTATCGGAGGCATTCGAAGTTAGTCTCCAAGGGATGCAACGCTGTGCCTAACCTCAGACTCTGCCTATCTTGTCTAGGGTTGGATTATTAATATCCATGGGCGGCAGTAACCACATGATGTCTCGTTTCCCTCTACCATAACTCTCGTTTCCACATATACGTATGAAATTTAATATGGTATACAAATATACAGTACACATAAAGATTACATATCATACACTTCAAATATTTATAATAAGGTGAAATAACATGTCATGAAAAATATACACTTGTATAGACAAATTCCTGATACTGTCATTTATAATCACTTTGAATACTTTGGGTATTGTAAAAATATTTGTTAAATTTTCAGGTATATTTCAATAATTTCAGCTAACATAGCTTCTCTCAATCTTACATCACATATCACTTTTTAAAACTAGGCTCTAAAATACAATGCGTGCAGTTTTGATGGTTATACTAAGCATATCTTAATTTCTTGGCGATTGATTTCTTCAGGCAAATATGTAGTTGTATTTACTCGATAAGTAAGTAAGTTTGACATCGTTGAAAAGTTTAAGTTTGATATGTATTTAACTTAATATTAACAAAAAAAAATCGTTTAAACATGAGAGAATGAATATTTTTAGTGAATACTTATTACAGAGGTAATAAAAAAGGCACTTCTAGAAATGTTATCGTATTTATCAGCTAGTGCAATACGCAATGTTTTTTTTTATAGTATGGAAGTAGCAAACGAGCATACAGCCCACCTGATGGTAAGTGGCTACCGCCGCCCATGATCATCTGCAATGTACCCTAGGTAAGATCAAAATCTCACCTAAGGTTAGCCACAGATGCTTTGCTACCCCTTAGGACTAAGATGGAATGCCTTGGAAAAGTATTTCTCCCTTACCACACCCTTCAGACCAGAACACAGCAGCGCATAACACTGCTGTTATTAGGCAGAAATAGGTGTTGCGACGGTGCATCTGGAGTCGAACCACAAAGAGTTCTACCACCTTCAACAAAGTATTTATAAATACCTAAACATATATATACAAGCTTTAATTGTGTTGTAATTTTAATTAAAATAGTATTGATGTGCGCTTAACGTGTATGCATTACGTAATACTTTTTATTTCATAACAATTGATACCATAATCCATAGATGCAATGCCATTAAAGTTTACTATCAACACTATACGCATACACTAACATAACATACCCATAAAATAACAAATCACAAATCAACACTACCCTCTCTAATTGCTACACCGACACCGGCCAATTTTCAATCCAGCGCTTTCCTTAATCAACGTCTCAAGAACTTGTATTAGGTACGGTCTGCAGAAACTATTTAAATAAGCCCATATTCAAACCCCGTCGGGTGCAGAGCGGCATTAATAATTCCCTCAGACGCACATACGACAATCGCAGTTCTCATATTATTATATTATTGGCGTCTGTGTCCGACAACCCTAAGGACGTCTTGAGACGTTTGAAGGCCAGGAACTGGCAAATATTTTCATTTTTCGACTTTATGTTTGCAGACTAGGATCGTTTAATTGGGAAAACAAAACATTTTAAAAAAGTAATATTTGTATTTGTATATTCGAGGCGTTCCAACTTAGTCCTTGTTAATCGTATCTTATGTTAATTTCAGATATTCGTAGGCCGTATGAGCCACTTACCATCTGGTATATTGAACGCTTTTTAGCTACTTCTATATTGCAAAAAAGACTAATGTGTGCTACTAGATTATTTCCGCGGTTCTGCCCACTTCAGTCACGTCTACCACGGTAATAAGGATTCAATGTTTTAATCTAGGTCACGTACAAAATTTACGCGAAATACTGTAGTTTTTTCGTGAAAGAGTAACAAACACACATACATCACAATATCAATAAGAGTAAGTAAAGTAAGATTCAGAGTGAATGGTAATTGAACAGTTGAAAATTGTATCACCCAACTCCCTGTCTAAAAGGGTTGTCTTAATCGAAACATGTCTTCAACGCCGGATATTGCATCTATACACGGGCATGAGGCACGATGCGAATACAAACATTCAGACAAAACATTCGATCTGCATGTTGATTTTCTATAGATATTGCTGATGATACGTGGCTTATATTGATTAGGTTATTATTACACAAATTATTCGTCACTTGAATTTGTAGGTCAAGTTTTTTGTTAAACTACATAATGTATGATAAAAATTTGTTCTACGAAACTTACAGAATCAAACAAACGAAATTTACAGAAAAAGCTACCAATTCTATGTTTCTTATCGCATAATATTAAATAAATTCATTTTTAATATATTTTTACTGTAGTATTTGTTATCCGCTTCAAATTAATATTTATTAAGCAATCTGTTTTTTTTTTATATATAATAATTTATTTATTTATAAGCAATAGTAATATTTTTATTAAGTGATTGATATTAGAAAAATATTTACGAATATGTCCTATTTAAGTCCCCCTAACTTACTACAGGGTTGGCAAAGAGGACATTTACTCAAAACAGTGGAAAATATGGATGCTGACGATTCTATAGTTATGTGAGGAAATTTAGGTAAAATGAATTTGATACTTTATATAGATAATTTCAAATTCATACAAATTAGATAGTTATTTTTATAATACATTCATTTTGGAGTGAAAACATCTTTGGGCTCGTCGAAAATTTTTTGGGTGAATAAAAATCGTGGAACTCGCGTCATCGCCACCGAACGCTTTCCATTCCATTGCAAAAATAAAATGGAGTTTGTTGAACTAAAAATAAGTAGTAATAAAAATTTCTATAATTTTTATAAACTTTTATCTGTCTGTTTTTTGTGTGTCACAAGTGATTTGTGACGCACAAAAAACAGACAGTGTGATTTGATCTCATTAAACCCATACTCTATCAAAATATATTACGATTAAATTTTTTTGTTATATTACATTTAAGAACTAATAAATTTAAATTCTGTGTCGGTTCCTAATATTTGGTTATTTTTTATATATTTCCAAAGAATCTTTTATCAGTGTAGAAAGTATAACAAAGAAATGTTTCTACGCAAATACCATCATGTACCAAGAGCTTTAAGTCCCAGTACAATAATGACCACAGTTGGAGGTACAATCTACATATTGGGGTTTGGGCATTTCTTGCATCCCCGTCTGAGATATGTGTCTTGAGCCCCGTGTCCGAGTCCGGGGTGGAACCAGGGACGGACTGAGCATAGGAGGTGACTATTGTATTAATTAGAATATTATTTATGTTTTATTCTAAAATCGTAGCGAATGAAAGATTGATATTATTTACTGAACGCATGACATTGATTATATTTTTGTTAAATTTTAACATTTTTCACTTTGAAAAACGTGATAGTGGAAAACGCATCGAGGCATAGACCTTACGATGACGTGAATCTTCGGCCGACTTTGGATATAATTAAATAACTTTGAGACAGATCACAGATGTGAAATACTTGGCGACCGGCCTATTGCATTTAATACTTCTCTAACGTTTTTGTTACAGGTCCCATGACCACCACAAAGTAAATAATATTTCGTATTATTCTTGACAAAAGCCGAATAGCGAATGTAATCTGAGAGTCATGCCTAAAAGTCAATGTATTTATAAGTTTGAATTTGTTTTTTTTTTCATTCCCATTTTTTACTTTTTCGGCCAGTCCTATACTAAACAGAAACACAAATCACCAGGGTAATTTGTATTTCTGTTTAGTAGCCCGCGGTCCGGCCCTGGTACCCAAATGTTAAGGTATGCAGATGCGGTGCTACCGTGATAAGTTAATTCCTGCTGGCGATCCCTTACCCGCATCAAAATTATAACAGCGGGACGCTGGGATATGTGTGCCTTTATTGAAATCTTAATGGCTCTCTCTAATATCACTAAGTTATGTGCGAGCGCTTTGTTATATGAGTATTATTGCGGATCTTGGTAACATTGGCGAATCTTAGTTTCGTGTGTCGATTTATGTATGAGCATATCGGTAATAGTTAAAGCAACTGATTTTGATAGCGATTAGAGCGTGCCGGGACTGACAAAGAATTTTCTAGAAAGTTCTAGAACTATTTTCGTCACCGATTTTCTAGAAGTGTAATCAACACTCCCAGAAAGTGAAAGGATATTTTATTTATTTATTTTGTCAGTTAGAACGGATTAATCCAATTACACTAATGACGAAACATTATTACAATGAAAATCATAGGCATACATTAAATTAAAATACGATAATGATAATGACAGAAAGAACGACAGTTAAGAGAAGTAACAAAAAACAATGATAATAATATTCCTTATACAAAAATTTCATAGCAATTCGATGCAATAATAGCACTATTTTGTATTGAAAAGAATATTTTCAGAAATAATTTTTATAACACATTCTTTCATTTTTTTTGTAGTATGGAAGTAGCAAACGAGCCTGCAGCCCACCTGATGGTAAGTGTCTACTGCCGCTCATGGACATCTTTAATCAATCCTAGGTAAGATCAAAGTCTCACCTAAGGTTAGCCACAGATGCGTTGCTACCCCTGAGGACTAAGATGGAATGCCTCGGAAAAGTGTGTCTCCCTTACCACATCCTTCAGACCAAAGCACAACAGCGCATAACACTGCTGTTATTAGGCAGAAATAGGCGGAATAAGATTTAGTTAATACTCAAGCTTATTTCGAAATCAAACATCAATTCTATTTATACGTAGACTTTACTGACCAATTTATAGCAAAATAAGGTCACAGTGTATGAAACTTTCTCCACATAACATTGATATACCTCTGCAGACCGGGCGTGGGTGGTGCGTGGGCCAGCTTCCATACTTATTGCGAATCTATGGATACAGACCAGAACAGGCTGACCTGTGCTAATGTAGGATAGACATAATTATTGCTGGAGTAAAGATTTTGGCATATATTTGTTGTTTCCTCTACGTTTATATGAGTTTATATGTTGAATGTAGTGTTCTACAGAAACTCTTCGTCACTTTTTATTTGGTAAAACTTGGCGTGAACCCTTATAAAAGTCATTCAAACTATGTCTTAAACAGTATCCTAAAAATGTAAATCAAACGACATTCAGATCACTAACCACCCGTTTATGCTTCTATTATTTCCTATAGACATCCGTAAGCAAACTCATACAGAACAGGGGTTCTATCTAAAGACGATCACAATGCAGTGCTGCTCACGAGGACTTAGATGTTTGTTTCCTATAAAATATGGCATCCACACCCTTACGCCGAAACGGAAAAACAACTGCTTCTCACTAGAAATAAATGTAGCGGTGCTCCCTCTTCTGTCGAACTATACTCGATCTAACACCTTAAAATTCCGTTATTCTAAACATCCACTATCCTAAAAAAGTATCAATTTTAATTTGATAACAGTCTATGCTCATAAGCTTGGCGTAAGATGAACTAATTCTAATTTACTGTAAACGCAACACATGTGTATTTGTGGTTGGCTTCCGATCCTTATTCTTATCTATTGGGGTTGCGTGTGAATCTATCGTGCAAAGAGTAGCAGGTATAAGGTGGTAGAACTCGTTGTGGTTCGACTCCGGAAACACCACCGCCACACCTATTTCTGCCTAATAACAGCAGTGTTATGCGCTGCTGTGTTCTGGTCTGAAGGGTGTGATAAGGGAGACATATTTTTCAGAGGCATTCCATCTTAGTCGTCAGGTGTAGCTATCAGTGGCTAACCTTAGGTGAGACTTGATCTTACCTAGGGTTGATTACAGATGTCCATGGGCGGCAGTAGCCACTTACCATCAGGTGGGCTGCATGCTCGTTTGCTACGTCCTTACTATAAAAAAAAATAAAAAAAAGGTTAGTTCCCGTCTTGGTCCCCTTCGACAATTCATGTTTTTGGATATTTATTCACAATAAATTTATTATTTAAATTCTTGCGCAAATCTCACAAGAAATGAAATAAAAAATAACAATATACAGAATATCCTCTAAATTACTTTTTACTTTAAAGTTACTTAGCAATTATTTAATACTACAGATAAATATGCTACCCTTAACAATAAAAATACATACAAGAAACCTTAATCATAGTTAAGGCTATGATTAAGGTTTTTATAGTTGAATAGGCTTCATCCAATTTTATTGTTTTTTATTATTTTTTTCTTTTTTGTAGTAACTCTGGATTGGAGTATGTGTGTATGTATAATGTATTTTAAATTAAAAAATACAAGAAAAGTTATTTTGTTACATATACCAATAAAGGAACCTAAAGCATATAGCTATAAACATAGTCATTGTTAACTAGATTCTATTCAAATAGACACCTTTAATATGAAACACGTGGGAGCAGGTAGAGATCCGACTCTCTGGTCACGTATCAGATTCGATTCGACACGGCATTATGTTTGCGATATTAATATAGTAATCAGTGTGTGAAAGCTCGCCGGTCTACGGATATCTCCGATGACGTAAGTTATGGTGGCATCCGTGATGATTACTGGTTAATTTAATTTAAACTAATTATGGACTTTCTGTTACTTTTATTAGTTAGATAAAACTTTTAGGTTTGTTAGGTCTATACTAGTTTGGCCAAGGAGATCTCCCGCCAGGCTATGCCTGGAGAGCGGCCGTGCTAAGACAGTCTCTTTTCGGAACTTGTAAATAAGCAGGATATTAAGAAAACTCCCATAGCTTGATTCAGAAT
Organism: Cecropterus lyciades; assembly: GCA_002930495.1. NCBI lineage: Eukaryota > Metazoa > Arthropoda > Insecta > Lepidoptera > Hesperiidae > Cecropterus > Cecropterus lyciades. Next base: position 151,173 of record MOOZ01002263.1, read on the forward strand.
ACAGTGGCGCCATCTATTCAAGAATTGCGACATTGCGAGGTTGCCACACTACAAATCCATCTATCCTTTCGAAGACTACTGGAAATAAGTACCCCCAATTGGGTTCATTGCCAATAGTACCCTCTCCTGGCGAGTTAAGAACTGCAGTGTGTGTTGATGTTACACAGAAGACGTTGCAGCCCATCTCCTGAATGTTGTACTATGATATCCACGGAAAGAAAGGGAGTGATGTTATTGATGTCCGATACTATATAAATCTAGCAATAGGTACTTAATTATATTTGTACATTATATTAATTCATAACCTGATCGAACCATTCAAATGAGCACAAGGCACTGATAATTAGTATTTTGATATTACCCCAGTAAATCTTCTAATTTCTACAAATTTATATATTCTACAAATCAAATAGACCACAGTCGCCTATCTTATTTTGGTGAAACTATTTTAGGATCAATTTTAGATTTTGATAAGCGACAGTAAGCAAAATCATTATTTGAAAGAAACAGAAGTGTCGGGTAATAGCTTATTTTAAACTAATCATTCGTGTGCTTCTGAAAACTGCAGTATTTAAAAAATATTCAATAAGTCAATTGAATGCGAATTTCATCGTATAAACTTGATTTTAACAGAAATCTATCAAAATTCTAACAAAATTTCAACATTAGGTACTATTATTGTTGCTTGGTTATTGGCCGAAGAAACATCATAATACTATAAAACGTTCAGAAGTCCCTGTTCGTCATGGACCACTGACATTTTTAGAGTAAGTACCCTTTAAATTTCCCTTTTTATACTAAAATTGCTCAAACTTCTAAAAACTAATATACGTCATAAGGATTCAACGTAAATTAAGACTGTAGTCGCCTCAAGAAAACATGAACAAATACAAGTAATACTCATAGACCCGTAAATTAGTAATAACTTAAGACGTGGTCCCGGGTTTTAACATGTGGGGGTGTGGGGTATCCCCCGTCCTAACTCCGTGGCACATGTGTTCCTAATACCCGGACATTTGTCAGTTTGTAATTGCGAAGCGATTCTACTTTCACTGTCCCTTAGTTAGGACAAGTTTCTTCGCTAGCGAATAACTACAAACGAATAAATATATATGTAAAATAGAAATCAGAATTTATTATGATTATTAACTCACTCTCACATCGATGGTCACAGACCTCGTAGAGTAGATAAGTGTTATAACATTATCGACAGCATTAGCTTAGTCAATAGTCACTACTCTTGAAATAGCTACTATAACCTCAGTAATATCTATGGTGAGAATGTCCCATACCTGATAACTACCAAAATTATCATACAAAAACCATTTTTAGGTGTTTTTAAAAGGATGAAGGGTTAACTAAAATATCAACATATTTATAATTTAAAGATAAACTTAACTACTTAAGGATACTATACAGAATAAAATTATAATATCGATATTTTTCATTTATCAGTAACCAATAGCCGCTATATTAAATTAGCACTTTGTAAGTATATTCCATAGCTTTCAGTCTATATTTCCCTATGTATATTAGAGATCCATATTATTATTATACTAAAAATTCGTTCACTTCCGGTTTTTTTTTCTTCACGCATTTTAAAAAATATAGTCTATGTCAATTTCACATAAAATGTTTTAACATTAAAATCCGTCAAGCCATTTGGGCATGGTAAAAAAAACGGACATAATTATGTCAATATATACATATGTATATAGGCTTAAATAAACCACCCTTCTTTGATGTAGTCCGGTAAATAAGGAGGTATCATCTTTTGCGATGAGACTAGTCACTTAAGTCTTAATGTTAGTTTGGTCTATACTTTAGTGACAACTGCTTAAGAACTAGAGTTGGTAAAGAGCTTTGTAAAGGGATTAAAATGAGTTCAAATTGAAGAATTGGGCTTTCATAGAACTTGACCACTTCCACCACTCATCACTTTATTTACCATAAAATTCAAAATTTTGCATGAATAACCGTAGAGTTTATGAATTTTAAGTTAAAGATCATTTTTGACATTATATATTTTCAGAATTGAAAACTAAAATTGCACTAACTGCACTGTGGTTAGTGGCTTTTTAATTTATAATTTAATTAAATTTATTAAATAGTTGAAAACAAACAGCACTGTTTAATTTTACCTAGCTTTTCTGTACAATTAACGTTTTTGAGTTGTGTTGATATTGATCCATAATACGCATAAAAGAGGCATTTAGTTTTTCCGTGACAAAATCCATTACAATATTTTTTACTTTTTTCCCACACGAAATGAAAATCACTGAAAAAACAAACACAGTGGTTCGTTAAAACAAATAATACGCTAACAAAAACGCTGACTGCATAAAGCAAATTGCAGCCATGTTGGTTCAAAAATGGCGGGAACGGCAACGTCAGAGCGTCAGCATTTTTACCGATGAAAGCAACGCCATACATAGAACAGATAAAAAATAGAAATGATCTGTAACGTAGCGTGTGCTAACTAGCTAAAACAGATTATATAAAAAAGTTAATTAGAAGTGTTACAATAGATAACAATATATAAAAAAAAAGATGACTTTTTAGAATTACTGCCAGTAATTATAAAAAGAATAAGAATTAAATAATTATTAATTTCATTTGATACCCATGTTGCAATGTAGTAAAAAAAGTCGGCGCTTGATAAAAATATGTCGTCTGTACATTGCGGAGGGGGGGAAGGGGTTCCTGCGTACAGGTACCATATTTTAAAATTATGTAGCCTATGTCAATCTGCAAACTGAAGCGATTCTGATAGCATGTCATATTTCACCATTAAGTCAATCCGTTTGGGCTGTAGCGAGTGCCAAAGAAATGGACATACATACATATATATGTATATACATACGCTCGAAAAACATCACCCTCCTTCTGACGAAGTCGAGTAAAAAATACATTAAACGTTTCTATTAGTAATATGCTCTATGAGCACACGTACATTATGTTTGCATACTCTGTGGATGAGTGCGATTTGTTCGTGTTTTATTTGTTTTTGTTTTGCGTAATTGGACGGCTCGTAAATAAACTTTTTAAGTATTGTATTTGGTTTATATTTTAAGTCTTAAATGTTTGTTTTACAAATGTTTTAAAGATTGAAGAAACAGACGCGTAATAGATAATCGTTGCTATTTTTTATATATTCTTCGTAATTAGTAGGTACATAACACTTGGTCATTTCTTTTTACCAGGAAACAAGTACTACCGTACACCTTATCTTTTAATATGTGATTTCTGTTTTAATATTTTACTAGTGTTGTGCTTGATTTTTAAATTTTCTAATAATATTTTTAAACAGTCGGGTTTTTGTTTTTCTTTTTTTTAATTATTATTATTTAAAGATAATTGATCTTGTTTTTTTTTTGTTTAAAGAAGTTTTTTTTGGACAGTAAATCTAATTTTAGTAAGCTAAAATAGCCATTTTTATTGTGATTTAAATAAAAATTTAATAATGTTGTGCTAAATAATAATTCATGAGAGTAAATTTCGTATATAAAAAAAGATCAGTGAGTAACAAATAAGAGGGGGCGAAAAATGAGGAGGTGCTAACAATCTCCGGCAGAGATCGAGCTACCACAACATATAACATCAGGACTCTGGGGAATGATGAAAAGATATATGAGCTGGAAGAAGAGGTAGACAAGTTAAACTGGAGTATTATAAGGTTGTCTGAAGTTCGAAGACAGGGGGAAGATAAGATGATCCTGAAATCCAGTAACACGTTCTTCCACGGGAAGGGCAAACACCTGTTCCGAGGTGGTGTCGGATTTTTTGTCAACAAGTCCCTTGTCAACAACGTTATGAAGATCAAGAGTGTGTCGCCAAGGGTAGCATACCTTATATACTCAGAGTATCCAAGAGGTACTCGCTGAAGGTCATAAAGGTATATGCGCCAACATCGACGTACTCTGATAACGAGATTGAGGTTATGTATGAGGACATACATATCTAAGGTCATACATGCCTCAAAATCGTACTTCAGTTGTGATGAGGGACTTCAACGCAAAGCTGGGCATTCGATGTGGCGATGAGTTGAAGGGAATTAGTCAGGAAATATCCTGGCAAATGATGGAATGCACCGGAGGCATGGAGCAGAAGCACGATGATACTGTTCTTCTAAAAATGCGATACGTCTTTGTAAAGGAACTACAGGCCCATTGCGCTTCTTAACCACGTCTACAAGGTGTTTTCAAGGGTTATCAATATACGAATAGCTCGCAGGCTTAAAGACTATCGATGGCGATTATATCACTCACCTTCGATTCGCAGACGATACATTCATCTTGGCGGAGTCGCTGGAGCACCTTAACATCGTGCTCAGCGACCTCTCTGGTGCCTCTCAACGAGTGGGTCTTAAGATGAACATGGACAAAACGAAGGTCCATATCTAATGTTCATGTCACACCCATACCGGTAGTTGTTGATGGCAGCACCCTCGAAGTTGTTGACGAATGCATTTACCTGGGGCAGGTGTCAGGCAGGGAGGTGATTCAGATAGTTAAGTTCAACTTTGAGAAAGAAGTTACTCGTAGAATACAACTCGACTGGGCAGCGTTCGAGAAACTGCGCCATATATTCTCATCCTGTATACCTCAGAGCCTGAAGTCGAAGATGTTCGAGCAATGTGTGTTTCCAGTGCTGACATACGGTGCTGAGACGTGGAGTTTTACTGTAAGCCTCATACGTAAGCTCAAAGTCGCTCAGCGAGCTATGGAGTAAGCTATGCTAGGTATTTCAATACGTGACAGAATTCGCAATGACGAGATCCATAGGAGAACGAAGGTTACAGACATAGCTCTCAAAATTAGTAAACTGTAGTGGCAATGGACAGGCCACATCGTTCGTAGGGCAGACAACCGATAGGGGTAGAAGTGTCCTCGAATGGAGACCACGTCGAGGAGTGTAAGCCGCCCCCCGACCAGGTGGACTGATGACTTGAAGAAGACGGTGGGTAACCGATGGATTCAGATTGGACCGGTCGGAGAGGCGCCGATTTGGGGTAGGCCTATGTCCAGCAGTGGACTTTCAAAGGCTGATAGATATATAGAGTACAAATTAAAGTTTTTATCTATTTTATTCGTTTTTATTTTTATTTTTAACAGACATCAAGACCTTTACTTTTAAGGACTCAATGTTTATTACACAAAAGATCTTTACTTTGAAAAACTCTAAATTTTTATTTCCTTTAATGTCCCATACATCAATGTTGTTTATTTACATTTAAAATTTGTCTAACGTATGTCACATGTATTCATTATTTTTACCGTAAGGGACAAATTGTCTTTAAAACTATAGGCTTTATCGTTTTTTTTTCTACTTTAGCTTCAGAAATGAAGAAATCTAAGAAACTTTAGCCTAGATACTTTTTACATTAAACGTATATTTAAAAGTTATAGTCACATTTGTTAGAAAAATATCTTATTTTTGCTCTCCTGAAAATCTTAGTTTTGTCCCTTACGTTATTTTATATTTCCGGTATCGATGTATGTTATACGGAGAGGCAAGAGGAAAAATTCATGGTACTATTGGTGAGGTAAATTTATGCATTATTCAGTAATGAAGAGTTGTATTAAACACCCACATTTCTACATTAATTTAATATTATCGACGTCATTTAGGTAAATGACGTCGATAATATATATTTTGTTACATAACTAAATGTATATTCTTAATAAATTATGTTAGATTAAAATCAAACATTCCTCATCGAATACCTAAGTATAAAAGCTATGAGTCGTAGGCATTTGTCTCCTAAATTAAGTTATCTATTATCATAATTATACCATAATCATAATCATCATAATTAAACTATACGGTTTAGTCTGAAATAGCAAGCCTCCCTATATTTCCGTGGATGAGAGATTTCAGGAGGTGAGCAGCACCGTCTTTTTGTGTAACATTACACCCACTGCGGTCATTAGCACACATGTCAGGAGAAGTCTATGTCCACTAGTGCACTTGAAAAGATCATGGAGGAATTATCATAATTCACTTTGGTTAATTAATAAATTATACTCCATAGCTATATTGGTGTAACTGTTAAAATGACGAATAAATTCCCATTTAAAGCATGGACGCAAAAAATGAGCGACGTCGAATCGTAAAGTTGGATGACTGTTAAATTAAAATTGGTTCCCATCGAAAGTTCTCTCCTGTTTTACATTCGAAACCAATTAGCAAATATTTAGTACACTCAATAACACATCCATTTAAAATTACCGGATTGAGAATGCGTCAAAATGGTCGCGTTCTCAAACTTTTTAATTGCCCCGAGCGGTTTCGCGACCAATCGAAAAACTGTATTGTTTGATTTCAAAATGGCGGACGGAAGTTTGATCCTCAAGTTCACGTCGCGGATTGTTAACGGATTGTTCGAATTAAAAAATAATGTTTGAAAATTTAGCGCATGCGAGAACTTTTGCTGTCGACTATTAGCTATTTAGCTGCGAATGTTCTCACGTAAAATTTTATTTTTATCTTATTTAGAAGAATTCGTTTCTCTATGGTTGTTCCTACGTCTTATTCCCGCGGATCCGCGCGCGTCTTTCACGTTTCCCACGGTAATGAGGACACAGGAATTATCCAGGGCAGGACCATCCGTAGGCCAAATTTCAGTTCCGTGTGCGATATGTGTGTACTTTTTGCGTGAAAGAGTATTAAACACACATACAGGGTGTATGTGTGTTTGTACAAACTTTAGCATTTATAATATCAGTAAAATTTAATCATAAGTGTCCAACTTATGTTTGTTGCCGCTTATATTTGAATGTGTGTTTTTAACTGAATCTTTACATGCAAGTTTTCTTGGGTATAGGCACTGAATAAACACTTCGTAAGTAAAATAAGTTCTTATTAGTACCTTAGTAAAGCTGTCCATATAAAAAAATTAAAATACAAAATAACTTAATGAATAGAGCATCGCTGCGACACCCATGTCTGTAGCATATATTTTTTTATCAGATTTAAGTAGTAAACAAGCTTGCAATCCATCTGATGGTAAGTATACACTGCCACTCATGGATATCTGTAAGTAACTTCATTTTTTAAGACTGCAGTAGCGTTTTATTTTAAGACTGATGTTAGTGGAAGTCGATCACAGATGCGTAGCTGTGCATGTGATGCATTGTTGCGCTGCGAGGACTAAGATGGTCGCCTCATATGTGAGCCGGCAACCACACCCTTCCACTGAAACGCCAGAAATGATTCAAGTTAAAAATAGGTGTGATGGTGGTACTTCCCCGGTCGAACTACACTGGTTCCCACCTGTAATAGATGTAGACGACCCGCGTGGCGGAGCGGTCACTATACCGGTCTGACACGCAGTGGGTCCCGGGTTCGATCCC
>MOOZ01002263.1:190702-206143 GCA_002930495.1 Cecropterus lyciades
GAAGTAGCCGCCCATAGACTTCTATAATCAACCCGAGATAAGATCAGAGTCTCACCTAAGGTTAACCACACATGCGTCGGTACCCCTTAGGAGTAAGATGGAATGCCTCGGAAAAGTATGTCTCCCTTACCACACACTTCAGACCAGAACACAGCAGCGCATAACACTGCTGTTATTAGGCAGAAATAGGTGTGACGGTGGTGCTTCCGCAGTCGAACCACAAAGATTTCTATCACCTTCACCTAGAATAACACGTAGGCTACTTTTCCTCCCCAAAAAATGTACGGCTTCCGTTAAACTTTGTTTTTTTTTTTTTTTTCACGAAGCAAAAGATTGGCATGATTTTTTACATAGCGTTAAGTAAAGAACACTGCTGTTATTAGGCAGAAAGAGACGTGGAGGTGATGCTTCAGGAGTTGAACCACTTAAATTTCTATCACAACATTGCAAATATAATCTGCATAGCATAAGATTTTTAAAATTTAAATACCTGCCAGAAATAGTATTTGTGACCTTAACTACTCCCATAAAAAAATCCCATACCTAAACAACCCGATAACATATCACCCTACTAAATTCAAACAGTTTACTGTATTTCGTTCTACTACCGCTAACAGGAAAACAACCACTAACCACATATTTTATCTCAAATAACCTTAAGTAGACACCCCTAACACCTATTAGGGTAATGGTATCATCCCCAGGGAACACCCCTTAACGTAATATCACACATTCTTGTTAAACGTTTACGTGAACCGATTACGTCTTTATGGGGTGTTGTCACATAAGATTGATATAAAGTTTAAGAGTTTCGTACTTGTTGGAGTATTTTGTAAAAATTTTGTACCAAAAACTGAAAGTATAAATACTGTTTGCTACATTGATATATTATATGAAACTTCAAATACTTACTATACCTTTATAATTCTTATATATTTTAAGCAACGTCGACTGCTTAAAATAATTACTTGGAAGATCTTAAGCTAAGCTGAAATACGACTAATAATACGACATAAGGAAATTTTTCTTTTTTGCTATTTAACTAAAAATTATCAGTGTCTTACATAAATATTTTTGAACGCAATTTTTAAAATCAACTGATGCCTGAAATATACAAAATAATTGCAATATTTTCATGATCGTAATGTTTTTTAAATATAAAATACAATACAGAAAAGTATATTGAGGTTACTAACTATTTTACTTATTTAATAAAATAGTTGTTTTTGAAGCGTAACAAATAAATACTTCAATTCTAGGTTTTCTTTTTTCATAAAAGAAAATAATAAAAAAAATAGAAAAAAAAAACAAACAATACGATGAACTGGTACAAGCTGTCTTCGTATTTATAGATTGACGTAACACTTAGAAACATATTTAATTTAAATATATTAAAATAAAAAGATTAGTTCCGGATTTTCACCTTACTCGATACTGACAATATTTCCACCCCTGTTACGTATAAGGGTGATAATATCATCCCTTGAGAACATCCCCGTTACGTGTCACACATTTTCACTAAATTGTTTACGTACATGTTTTATTTCACTTATGGGGTGTTCTGTGCCCTAGAGTTCATATTTAATAGATGGCATTATTATGCACTAACTCACTAATGAAGCGTGATATGCATATTAAAAAACTAATATATATCCATTGGCAATTTGTAAAGCAAAAGATAAAAAAATGATAAATACGAAATACGAAAGTCTTATTAACGGTATTGGAAAAGGTGGTAGAACTCTTTGTGGTTCGACTCCGGAAGCACCACCGCCACGTCTATTTCTGCCTAATAACAGCAGTGTTATGCGCTGTTGTGTTCTGGTCTGAAGGGCGTGGTTAGGAAGACATACTTTTCCGAGGCATTCCATCTTAGTCCTCAGGGGTAGCAACGCATCTGTGGGTAACCTTAGGTGCGACTTTGATCATTCCTAGGGTTGCTTACAGATGTCCAAGGGCGGCAGTAGCCACTTTCCATCAGATGGGCTGCAGGTTCGTTTGCTACTTCCAAACTATAAAAAAAAATTGAGGCATGGTTAAATAAAGATAACACAGCAATAACTATACTACTAATATTGATACGGAAAACTTAACTACTTATATTAAATGTATGTAAAAATATTAATATTTAAGAAATACAGATGTATTTAAAAATATCACGTTTGTCAAATGGCTTTTCCTGCGACAAAACAGTCAATTACTTTAGGAAAATGTGATAATAATATACGAACTAAAAATACTAATGAACTAATATTACGAACTAAAAATATCAAATAACTTCTAGCAGACGCTTGCTCTTTGTCGTAAACGATGTGATTCAATCAGTTTCATGTGTATTTGATCTTTAGTATCCTATTTTATAAACTTTATTGATACATTCCGAAACACTCATAGAGGAATAATAGTAATACTGCTTTATTGTACCCAAAAAAGAGACAATAATACATAAGAATTTACAATTTAAAATACAAAAGGCAGTCTTATCGCTAAACAGCGATTTCTTCCAGACAACCTTAGGATGCGGAGTTAGAGACAGTATAAACATCAAGAATAGGTGTGACGCAATAATTAAATTAGGGATTATATATTATAATTATATGATTATATATTATTAGAGAATATATATTACTAGCTGTGCCCTGCGCTTTCACCCGCTTCTAAATAAGAAGAAGAAAAACACACAAACCTAGCGTGATGTCATGTAGCCTATAGCCATCCTTAATGAATGGACTATTCAACACAAATATATATTTTTCAATTCAATTCAGAAGTTCCTAAGATAAGCGCGTTAAACGAAAGAAACAAATTCTTCAGTTTTATTATATTATAATAAAAATGTTAAAATATAGTATAGTAGTGATGAATAAAATATAGTATAGAAATGACATGATAGAATGCAAATTTAAAGTGATGTAAGCTTTAGGCGCTACCTGTGAGGACTAAGTTTGAATGCCTTAGAATGAAAATTTTGTATAGGCTTACTTACAAATTGACAATTACAATGTTTATTCTCACACGTGCACCGGATCGAAACACGACCTTAAATGAAAAGATCCGGCATGCACATTTGTCTTTTTGTTTCATTACCGTCAACCCATTTTTGTCTCACTGCTGGTTTCATTAATTAGCAGTTATTATATCTAGACAGAACCCTGTTGTTGAACCCAGAAGTTGACCGTTAATACGAACGCACCACCAATACGCATTAGTCCAGCGTGCTCCACACGCTCCAAGCGTATGCAGATGTGGAACATTAACTAAAAACATAATACCCAACCAAAAAAACTAAAAAAAAATAAACACGCTGTATGAAACAAAACATTAACTCCATGAAGTTAAAAGTTAAACTAGCTATAAAGCACGCCACATCCGCAAGCAAGGCCCATAGAATATTATAACAAGATTTATACAGGGTGAGCCCATAAAACAAAGTGCGACATAAATCCACCACGCCGTTACGTATTAGCCGCAGGATTTTCCACCATATGAGAAAACATTTTCCTCTTAACGGTCTCGCATTTTTCTTTTCGAAAGGCTCTCTACATGGTATATTAATTTTTGAGTTAATTTGATGTTATTTCGTTGTATTAAAACTGAATAATTGATGTATTATAAATAAACGACATGTTAAACTTAAGGAATGGACACAATAAAAATATAAACTAAAAATTTATTTCCTAAGCTCAAATTTGATTTGCTTGTTTCATTTTAATATGTATTCACGATAAGCGGTTTTTGAACTTTTATTTGTCAATAATTCGACCCAATTACGTGAATCGTGGTCACGGCGAAACTGCGGTGGCGGGAAGACAACGTTGACAGGCACTAGTGGTAGACTAACCTATTAATTCTATATACATCTAGTTCGATTTTCTTTTTCAGGTTCCAAATCAGCAACCACACAAACACACCACCTTACGCACCAAGCTTAGCATTATTTGTGATTTACATCCACGGGAAAACCATCTTATCTGTTAAAGTTCTTAGGATGTTTTTGATCTCTATTGCTCCTCTTACTAAACGTTAAAAGTAATGACGCTCAGCGATGATCACCTGAGGCTTATGCAATTTGATCCAGTAGTTAGAACCGGATCGAACTCGGAAATTAAAAAATAACGAGAAATAATAAAATGTCTGCACTATTATTAATATTAATATTATATAGACTGAAACTAATCTTGGCAACATTTCTCAACTATTAAGAACAACTTTCAATAATACGTACATTTAAGATTTAAAAAAAAATTAAAAACAAAGTAGAGCAATCTTCCCTTCTACCACAGTTCCGTTTAACCCTACGGGCGGCCACCTGTTGCTCGCATACGACAATCATATACGTGTCTACGTTACCCCTATGTGATACGGTAGGCGTCCCGTGACGGGAACTTTGGAGCCGTGCGGGCGAAATTGGGATTTTGCAGCTGAAGGGTTATATGAGAGTTTAAGGTTTAATGTGTTGAATAATTAGAGTTATTAGCATTTTGCGTGTATTTAAACGTTGTTTTTGAAATTAACTTCAATTCTAGACAAATGCAATAAAATAATTAAATGTAATTAAGAAAAAATGAGGCCATTATTACAGGCATTATTAACCCCATAATCCTGTGACAGTAATAGTTTTTTTCTGATAAAATAGAAACAACAAACGAGTATTTAATCATCTGATGGTCAATGGCCACTGCCATTTATGGACGTCTGTAATCAATCTCAGGACTAGAGCCCTGACTTATGACGATACAATACCACGGTATCCCAGAGGACTAAGCCATGATACTTCGTTTGTCTCTTACCTTATTTTTCTCTTCTGAAAGGGGGAAACCTTCAAAAGGTACCCGATGCCGTGAGAGCGATGTCGGGCTATGTGGCCTGCCGTGTATGCCGATAGCCGTCCTGTTGCCCCCTTAACGCAACCCAGGTAAATGATTGGGCTCTCCACATCGCCTGCTCATTACGACGGTATGCGACCACACATACCGCCGTTCTTCCTGTGGTCGCTTACCTAAACGGTTCGAGCTCCCACTCTTGCCGCCCGCAAACCCTGGAGGCCTTATTCTGATCCCAGAACTACAGACCTTTATGTTATAACATAATAATAAATAAATAGCGCTTAATAAAAAATAGCGCTTAATAAAGCTGCTATGAGGCAGAAATACATAGGTGTCGTAATGGTATTTTTAGGTTAGATTATGAAGGTTTCTACTATCTTCATTGACTTAAAACACAAACTTACAAATATTTTGTTCTTGAGCTATTTACATGCAAAGTTGGTAATTGTTCTTATTAATATAGATTTAACATGACAAACATCTTCCAAAAGATCCAAAATAAATTCACCTAGAAAGATACGATACGATAGAATACGATAATAACTAGTTAAACTCCTTTTAAAATCAATTCAATCATTTCCAAGATAAAACTGAACTAGGCAAGTTTTTACGTACTTCAAATTTTGTATCATGCAAATAAGCTAAGATAAAAGCAGTTTGAAATTAAAAAAGACAAAACACTTAGTCTTTTTGTATTTATAAATCTAAAAATTAATCATATTTATCTATTATTTAAACTGTAAAGGAAAGAGCCAGCTCATATATTATCATTAGAAAAAATGTCGACTGCACCCAACTTATCTCATCTAAGCCAAGCATCTTAAGCTCTTATCGCTTCCGGATGCCAAGGATCAAATAAAATAAAAATTGTTCATTCATGCAAACTCCTTACCATTACTCACACGTACTAATAAGAGAGCATTAAACGCTCCACACACGTTCACGTTTCGTGACTATTCTCTGTTCTGTTGGGTATTTAATTGTTGAACGGGAAGCGGGTTCCGAATGATTAACCTTGATTTTTAATTTTTGTTGTTGTAAATAAGTTGAGTCATGTGTATGAATTAAAAGAATAATAGTAATTAGAATTAGTAAGTAAATCTTAATTCAAAAGACGTACAAATTATAAACGCCACTGTTTCGTCGTCAACGAATAATGTAAATAATATAGAAGTAACAAAATTATAGAACATCTTTTTTCAACAATTTCACTTCTTTAGAAAGTGGTATTCTTTGGTTTAATGGGTATATTTTAAAACAATGCAAAATAGATATATTCTCAAGATATATTTGAGTAAGTTTTTATCTGAATGAATTAATTCACAAATTATTTTATTTACACTTTGATTTTTGTTTGTGTGTTATTTATATTGGGTTGATGTTGCATTATAGGACGGCGATTTGATACGGTACCATAACTCAAGTCTTCCCGACTGTATAGTAGGTACCTATACATGTAATCGCTCTTGCCATCAACGTGGAATACATGATCAAAAGTAAAAAACTGAAACCCTGCCGAACCATATGAACAATAAAGAACCATCTTACAGGGAACTACGTGAGTATTACATTCTAAATTTAACAGGATCCGCTTCAGCTCGTAACTTATATCTGGAGGATAGTTGTCAAGCCCACCGGAGGACCGCACACGTCGTTGTTATGAGCGCACTAATTCTAATGACGTTATTATGAGAAATGTGATTATAATATAATGTATGTCTGTAGCATAATGTATGAGAGGCATTTGATTGTGTACGAGACTCAAAGTATTTGATATTTTATTGACGACAGTTTGGATGAAGTGTAAGCATTAATTTGTGTATTTAAACTATTTAAAATAACATCTTTATTTGTTCATTCAAAATTTCAATGAGTTTCATCTTATTTGATTCTTTATGTGGCATAAAAACATTGATTATATTACAAGTAAATATTGCTCATTAAAGGTTTCATATTAATATTTTATACTTTACATAACACACACCAACAATAGTTCATCGTTGTTGAATTTCAAGACGCTGGTAAGATATTTTAAGACCTGAAAGTAATTTATTATCAAGAACATTAACAAAATGCGTACCATTTTAAATTAAAAAAGGACTAAAACAGTTTCATCTGCGCTATATAAGATACGAGTATTATTATATTAATATAATACGTAAAGCAAAAAATGTATACTCCTTAGTGAGTAAAAATAAGTAAAAAACAAGACAAACATCTATAAATAAAAATATACACCTATAGAATCACTCACTTTCAAATATCATCACAAAGTCAAACTTAAAAAGTACCATCCACTCTCGACCACACTACACGATGCTATCGCCCGTACGCTTAAGATCAAGCAGGGCAACTTAAATAGAACTTAAATGTAACCCACTGTCACCGGGCTCTTCCCACAATCGATCATCACATTTATAGCCTAAAAGCTTTATCTGTTTGTTTATAAACTTCGCCTTTAGACAAGAACCCATTAATGTCACGGTTAAGCACTTCTTTATATGAGGTCCCTGTAAGACATTACACGTTTGTGTTCAGTAATCAGAAATTTTATTGCATTTCCATTTTGACGACCCGCGTGGTGAAGCGGTCACCATACCGATTCGACACGCAGAGAGTTCCGTTCTATCCCCAGCCAGGCTGAATGATGAATTTAGATTCTGTTTAGGGTCACGGTGCTTGTGTATTCTTTGTGTGTCTATGATACCCACGACACAGGAGAAAATCCTAGTGTAAACGTTTTTTTTTTTTGCATTAATACAGGTTTTATAATGTGATCATATTATAAACATTGTTTTCCCTATACATACCATAGTAATGTACATTTTTTTTATAATTTTAAACTATATATTTATACATTATTTAAATAATCAATATCTATTTTAAGAATTAAAATTTGAACGTATAATTAAATCTGAGTCATAAATAAAGTAATATCCCTACAGTTTTATACAAATTATACATTATACTAACTAGCTGACCCAGCAAACGTTGTTTTGTCATATTATACAAAAATAGAGGTTGGTGATAAAAGGGTAAAAATTTAGGGTTGTATGTATGTTTTAATGCCACATTATAGAAAAATAAAAACAAAAAATTGTTCAAAAATTTTAAAAAATGTTAAGGGTAAACAATCCTTATCACTTAGGGGTACAAAAATAGATAGTAGCCGATTATCAGACCTACTGAATATGCATATAAAATTTGGTAAAAATCGGTGAAGTCGTTTCGGAGGAGTAATGTAACTAACACTGTGACACGATAATTTTATATATAAAATTAAATTAAAGTTCTTATTGTTCACAAGATTTATCAGAATTATTCTTTTACTTTTGCATGTCTTGTAATATGTATGATTCATTGGAAAGAAATGAGCCTTAGTACCGTATCATATCGCGATACTACGACGTTATAATCAACCTGATAATTAAATCTATCACGTAAAAGAAACTGTGATTCGTATGAATAAAAAAAAGATATGTAGAGTGTATTGTTGTTTATTAAGTAGCAAACGAGCATGCAATCAACCTGACGGTAAGTGATCACTGCTGCCCATGGACATCTGTAATCAACCCCAAATAAGATCAGTCTTACCTGAAGCGAGCCACAGGTGCATTGCTACCCCTGAGGACTAAATTGGAACCCTTCGGACAAGTATATTTTCCTTACCACACACACCCTTCAGACCAAAACACAGCAGCTGTTATTAGTCAGAAACAGGTGTGGTAATGGTGCTTCTGGAGTCGAATCTCAAAAGATTCAACCACCTTGAAACTTAACACTATACTTATATTTTATCAATAATCCTATCAATGATATCGCTGAAGATAAGCAAATTGGCTTACACAAACATTTTTCCATACATTTTCTTAACACAACCTTTATAGACCGATCTAACCCAATTTTCTATGTATGTGTATGTTACACAATGACAAATACATAAATCTAGTAAATATCAGCATGGTATCAATGGCAGTAATCTACACGCACGCTTTACACGCTTTCTACACACATAGCCCCACACTAGGATTTTTTCTGTCTCGTGGGTACCATGGACACCCAAAGGCGAATACACAAACACCCAGACCCAAAACAGAA
Organism: Cecropterus lyciades; assembly: GCA_002930495.1. Taxonomy (NCBI): domain Eukaryota; kingdom Metazoa; phylum Arthropoda; class Insecta; order Lepidoptera; family Hesperiidae; genus Cecropterus; species Cecropterus lyciades. Next base: position 199,627 of record MOOZ01002263.1, read on the forward strand.
ATCTAATTCATCATTCAGATGTCTGTCTGGCCGGGGATCGAACCCGGAACCCACAACGTGTCAGTCCGGTATGGTGACCGCTCAGCCACGCGGGTCGTCAATCTCGCGTCTTATTAATATCTACATGCTAAAGGTTGTGAGAATGTACATACATTCTCACAACCTTTAGCATGTAAATGTAATATGTATTGTAAATACACATGTATTTATTACTCTTTCACACAATAACCACCGGTTGAATTTTGCTGAAATTTGGTACACAGATAGTTTATAACCTAGATTAATGACTAATGAGTATTTGTGGTGGTCAACATGATCGACGTGGGCGAGGAACGCGGGAAGTCTAGTACTTCATACATGTATTAATGAAATAAAATAAACACAATTAATTGCTGTAAAACTACACAATCGTCCACATTCGTTAATCTCATAAAAAAGCGTTAAATTTTCTAATTCTGTTAGTGTTGTATTACATACAGCATCGATCAAAACTGCGTGTGTGTTCTAATCAATTTAATTGTATGTATAGATATCAAGCGTTATATTATGTTGGTATTAAAACGAGCTTCGAACAAAATGTCACTACATCACATCAATTATAGTACGTAGTAGCATTTGCCTGACGAGTGACAAGTCAGCTTAAGATTGTATCAGAGCTACTCAGTATGTACAGGGTGTACATTATCAAAATTGAATATTGATTTATAGAATAATTTTATCTTCGTAATCATTATAAAGAAAAAATGGAATATTTTGATTGTAACTACTTTGGAGCACAGTTTTGCCTTTTAATTTAACGTTTAAAATAAGATTTTTAATACATAAATTTATTGATCGTTGCTACTTCTTTAAAAATATACTGCGCTCTTTTAAAAAAAAACATTAAATATCCGTCTTATTGGTGAACTTTTAGAATATTCGTGATAAGTTTATCTTTTTTAACACGTGTATTTTTTTGTACAAACAACCAAGTTGCAAACTGTATGATAATAGGGATAAATATCAAAAAATATATTTAAATATATTTAGTGGGTTTTTTCATAAATGTAAAATTAATCTATAATTTAAACTGTTTATTTGTATGTGTGCAAGACTATTTGCTTAAAAAACAATGAATTATCACAAGTAAAGTAAGATATATTTGTTTGTTTTTCATAACGTAGGTGTCAATACAGATCTTATCCTTTTGTAATTAATTACCTATTTAATTTATCATAACACCCTGTACACCAGTAGCTCTCCGTTACGTTGTCCACCGACGATGTGCTACGCATTACTCTATTGTTTAAGATACAGAGCAAATTAATGATTGTATCTCATAAGTGCCTTTTATCTTCACCTTTTTGTTTAATAGTTCACGTGGGAAATTCAATTTAGTATAAGGTGCCATATCCATCTATATTATTGTAAAGTTTTTGTTTGTCTGTGACAAATATCAAACAAAACGTATTACTGATATTCTATTGACGAGACTGAAAACCAGCGCCGCGGTTTTGTACGTAGCCACGGCAGTAGCTGAGTTTCGTCCGTTTCACGATGTTATTGTGTCACAGCACGGGTCATTTATTGTTTACTTTCTTTGTGTTTTATTCATTGTGTTTATATATATTTATATATTTTCTTTTATTTATTTTTATGTTTACTTTAATTTGTAGTGCTGTTTATTCGTCGTGAATAAATACTCTTTCTTTCTTTCTTTCTTCTATTGGACACAAAATAATCTTGCAACGATTACGGGAGCCGGAAACAAAACAGTGATCATACCGCATAAATATCATAAGTGTTACTTTTAATGATAAATGTCATGATGTAATTAACAAAAAATAAACGGTAATACTACTGATAGAGAAGTCAAAATTATATTATTAACATGCAGTATAACGATAATGAAGTGATATTTATGATAGCAAGTAAAATACTACATTTTTTTTTAATAAAATTGAATTAGCATACTTTGCAGTCAACCTGACGGTAAGTGGGCACTGCCACCCATGGACATCTGTAATCAACTCCACATGCAACGAAGGTTTCATCTGAAGTCAATCACAAATTACTACCCCTAAAGACTAAAATGGTTTCGTGTTTAAGTTAGCCAGCATCTACACACTTCCAATGAAACGCATCAATTGCTTCATGTTAAATTGAGTGACAGTGGTACTATCCCGGTAGAACTGGTTCTACCTCCATACATTGTTTAATGATTTTTTATACACAAAAGTAACTAAAAACGTCTCACTACTCATAAAAATATCAGACGAACAAAGTCGCGGGAAAAAGTTACTTATTTTTATATGCGTCTTGTCAAAATATCATTTTTGAGAATCTAAATTTAAGTAATGAATATCTGATACGTAGATAAGAGATATTCATAGATGATCTGGACAATGATATATGAAAGGTGAAAATAACTTATAGTCAACTTATTAATATGAGTGGCTTCTGACTTAGCCTTTGTCCGCGGCTTTGTATATTTTATTTTTATTAACGTTACTTTATTTTTCTACAATGTTACAATTTCTGAAGTGACACTTCTTTAGAAGCGTTGTGATTTGAAACTGCACGAAAATGATTTACGAAATCAGTTGCCGGCGCGACAACTAGATGGCGCTATAGCTCTTTCTGAATCACGCTATAAATTTTACTTCATAGCTTGTTTAAAAGATCAAGTTAGTTTTGACCGGTTCTTAATGAGGCATGAGCCTACTCTTATGCTCCGAAATATTTTATTATTTATTATTATTAAGTTTCACTTCTACTGCGTGTGAATTGTATGTACATACTTCTTTCACATATATCGTTCTATTAGTATACAAATTAAAGGTACGATTGAAAAATAATATTAAAAATAATAAGTAGGTACAATTTAAAAGAACCGCTATAACAATGCCGAGATTCTTACTGTAATAACATACCACTAAATTTCTACGAGACACAGCATCGCTATCAAACTCGTGACTTGAAATACTGTGATCTCGGAAATTCTCTTCCTCAGTAAATAATAACACATGTCGCCGAGTCGCGATATACGGCGACAAATTGTCGCGTTTCAAGAGTACCTATTGCGCAATATCGCAGATTGTCGACGCTGCGGGTATGCTAGTGAAACACGCCTGAGTTATTGCCGGTAGTTACAATTTAGCCTTAGGTCGGTTACAGAAGAGCTGTTTGCCCTTGCAATGAAAATAAAAGTACCAGTTTTTTGGAGTTTACTCCTTAATTTTTAAGGAGATTTATTTATAAGGCGCCCAGTATGAGAAAAATATGAGGAGTAAAACTAGGGATCGAATGACCTCGTTATATTTTTGGTGCGCAACCTATTGTTTCCCTTTCCCTTTTTCATCTGTCACATAGATGGCGCTGTTTACAACAATTGAATATTACTTCAAGTTTTGTCATTCGTCGCATAGTTGGCGCTGTTTACAACAATTGAAACTTACTTCAAGTCCTTTCATCCGTCGCATAGATGGCGTTTACAATAATTGAAACTTATATAAATTTAAATTTAATTTTATTACGCCTGCTTAGACAATCGTACTTAAGGAGCAATCTTCAGTCGTGCGTCGGAGCTGACACACACTTTTTATTTTCTCTAAGAATTAAGTAGCAAATGAGCATTTTGGTTCATTTAATTTTTTTTTGTTTGGCTCCGAACGCACCACCGCCTTACCTATTTCTATCATATAACAGTATTAAACGCTGCTGTCTCTTGACTTGAAAGTTGTGGTAGCAGAGACATACTCATGCGAGGCGTTCCAACTTAGTCTTCAGGGGTAGCAACACATCTGTAGCCAACCTCAGGTAACACTTCAATCATATCTGGGGTTGATTAGGTACAAATTTCAAAGAGCCACAGTGACTACGCGCCTTCAAATGGACTGCATTCTTGCTAACGAGCAAGCAAATGTGAATGCGAATGAATGAGAATACTTCTATGCTAAACGTACTTCTATATATTAATAAAAGAAAATATCTCTTCCTTAGTAAATAATAACAAAAATCGCTGAGTCGCAGTATACGGCAACAAATTGTCACGTTTGCTAGTAAAACACGCATGAGATATTGCGAATAGTTAGAATATACCCTTAGATTGGTTAAGAAAGAACTGATTAATTGATGACAAGTAAAGATTTTTTTTTATCTGATTATATTTATTTTTCACGTGCCAAAAGTTTTAGTAATTACTAAAGTATTCCCGCATCTCTTCCCAATTCAATCACGTCTAACACGGTAAAGAGTATCGGTAAAATTTCAGCGAAACCCAACTCGTACATTTTGTGTGGAAAAGTAACAACACACATACATCTTCATAAACTTTCAAATTTATAATATAAGTAAGATACTAAGAAATTATAGAGTTCGTGAAAATAGTATGTAATAAATATAAAATAAAATGTAATAAACAAGATGGTTAAAAAAAATATTCCATAGAAAAAGACAAACCCGCTGAGTTTCTTGCCGGATCTTCTCAGTTGAGGTCATTTTCCGATCCGGTGGTGATGTAAGAAAAATTATTGTAAATGACAATTTGTAAGTGCCCCCGTAGGCCTATGCAAAATAAAGACATTTCATTTCAGTATCGAAATTTCTGATAAACATGCAGGATCTCATCTCAACAATATTGCTCGTAATATTCTTTTGCTCCGATATATTCTGTTATTGTGTACACATATTGTGTTACTGTATACATGGTACATATATACTCCCTATTTTTCGTAAAAATAGCTTATACTTATGTACTTACATGTTCGCCTTAAAGTAGGCATTAAAAAGTGGCTGAAATTTATTCCATAATTTTTAACTGTCCTGTAACAATAATAAATCCATTACATCATATCGGAAATTGGTTTAATCACGAACATGTTAGGAAAGCCTTTTTATTTACTAGTGGTATATATTTGTTTTATATTATACTACATCACTCAGTAAATATTAATTATTTCTCTTATAATTGATTTTTTAACCACGCATAAGTTTAAAATAAATGTAATCGGAATAATATTGAATGTCTTAATTAAGGTTACCGCGAGTGTAGACTCAGCCTACGATAATCGGCATCTCACTATTTGCTTGTCAAATAGGGGTGGGTAATTTGTACCCGCTATTTTGGGAGCCCATTAAATTGATGGTTGTTATGTAGTAACTTTGGGTTCGCCGTATTTATGGGTTAGTGGGTCTTTAGCGAATTAGTGGCAAATATTGATTGTATTGAGTTTTAGTGTGCCGTGTGGTATTTGTTGGCCTTGATTTTTTTTATATTATGGAAATAGCAAACTAGCATACAGCCTACTTGATGGCAAGAGGCCACTGCCGCCGTTGGACATCCATAATCAACCTCAAAGTCTCACCTAAGGTTAGCCACAGATGCGTTGCTACCTGAGGACTAAGATGGAATGCCTCGGAAAAGTATGTCTCACTTACCACACCCTTCAGACCAGAACACAACAGCGCATAATACTGCTGTTATTAGGCAAAAATAGGTGTGACGGTGTTGCTTCCAGAGTCGAACCACTAAGAGAGTTCTACCACCTTCTAAGAATATAGATGTCATATGAAACTACGATGAAAAAGGTGATAATAATGAGCGTTAGTCATTTTTTGCTTGGTTTATCTTACACTAGCTGAAGTACCCCTGCTTCGTTACGGAACAAAAAATTAGGCTTTACTCGCTAACTGTTAGAATTACACGAAGAGAACCTTTTGAACAGAAAAATAAATTTTAAACTTCTTATGTGCTATCAAAAGTTTGCTATTTCTTAGCATTCTCTTTTTATTTAATGGAATATGAAAGTCTGCAACCAAAGGGTGTAGTGACGTCACTAAAATAGTCGCCTTCTGTAAATATCGAAATCTAAAGTAGCCTATAATTTGACCAGATAAATAAGTTACATCTATGCATAATTTCATGTAAATCAGACCAGTCGTTTTTGCATGATTGAGTAACAAACAAACACACACCATATCATTTTATATGTTAATATTAGTATAGAGTATAGATAAAACTTGTTTGTACTTTCTTCTCCTCTATTAATCTAATCACTTCACCGTGTGTTACATGTACGTATAATAAGCATGTAAGTTCATATATATGGCAGGACTCCATCGTTCCTTATGTTTTACGACGTCGTTTATGCCAAAGCAAACATCACGAACTATGCTTATATGCCTGACATTCGCTCGCGGCTTATTTCATATGGAGCTTGATACGGGCATACTTTATTCATACCATTAATAAGCTACTTACAACATGACTAGCTGTGCGCCGCGGTTTCACCCGCTACTACCTAAGAAAAACGAACAATTCTTCCTCAGAAAATGGACTATTCAACACAAAAATATTTTTTCAGTTTGAAACACTTACAAACAAACTCCAACTACAACTCAATTACAACTCAAATTATACATAAACATAACATAAATATAACATAAACGCTTTCTACACTCATAGCCCCACAGTAGGATTTTCTCCTGTGTCGTGGGTGCCATGGACACACAAAGACGAATACACAAACACCAGACC
>MOOZ01002263.1:213065-225629 GCA_002930495.1 Cecropterus lyciades
TTAAGTTTCTACCGGGAAACCTACTGTACGTACGACGAATGGGACTAAAATGGTCACATCATACGCAAATGAGCCGGCACCTACAACCTTGCACCGAAACGCAAGAACTTCATCACACCAGAAATAATGGTGGTATTTTCCTGGTCGGAGCTTACTTGTTCTACAGCCTAGCAGTTCTACCTTGAATGTAACAGATTCGAAAAATAAATTAGAAGGTGTAAAAATTGCATGTGAAGAAATAAATCAAATGAATGACAGATGTAAATATTTTAAATTTGGAATATCCCTCAAATTAGTTAAACTTTTGGTAAATTCACAATCTTCTGTGATAATTAATTCCAAATTTAAAATAAAAATTAACAATAATAGACAAATCATACACACTTTACAATACTAAACGTTACATAACCGTTAATTTCTAATAAGTTTCGTAATCTTATCGCAGTAAAAGAAAAAAAACTCAAACAATTTAAATTTAGAGCAGGCGGGCCGCATGCGTGCGCGCATGATTTTATTACGACAAGAGAATAGAAATTTCGAATTACGAACGTCGAGATAGCAATGGCCGCCATTCCGGTCGGTCACGTAGTCCTCAGATTATAATGATGTGACCTTTGGTTTGTAGCATACGAGACTTCGAGAGGTTAATTCAATTTTTTATTGGAACTAGTGGCTTGATTTGACCGAACGTTGCTAAGGGGTGGTCGGATTGGTGTCCACTGGTAGCGTATCGTACGAAAGTGACTGAAATGTAAGTTATATCGCTTTCTAGTATTATAATAGTAGTATTAAGTATTACTGTGTTTTTGTTTGAAGGCTGAATAGAGAGAAAATTTAAGAAATCTTGTACACATGCTTGGTTTGAATGACAATAAGATAGTGATGTTATTTTTAATCTAAAATGGCGGATGCCAAAATCGCGGCTCATAATTATTATTTAGATACCACAATTTGGATATCAATTGAAAATATTTTCTAAGAAGAATATTAAAAACGAAAGGATTTTACTATTTTTGTTTTAATAGTGTGGAAGTAGCAAACGAGCATGGTAAGTGGCTACTACCGCCCATGGACATCGGTAATCAACTTTAGGTAAGATCAAAGTCTCACCTAAGGTTAGCCACAGATGCGTTGCTACCCCTGAGGACTAAGATGGAATGCCTCGGAAAAGTATGTCTATATATGTAGCGCGTAACACTGCTGTTATTAGGCAGAAATAGGTGTGGCAGTGGTGCTCCCGGAGTCGAACCACAAAGAGTTCTACCACCTTCAACACAATCTTGTTATTAATCAATCAATCAATTTTTTAAAACTTTTCAAACTATATTTTTATTTAGACAAATATTAGTGTTATTTTATACATAGAACCAAAAAATCTACCTTTTGTATGCCATTTATTCAAAATAGACTTAATTCAAATAAGAGTTCCGTCTACATGCATAATGTATCTTAGTATTCATTTCTTACATAGAGCTCCAGAAAAATAGCTTTCACTTCACCATTTCCCTTAGTCTATATAATATTGCACTTAATAACAATCATGAACATAATTGTAATAAATACATACAATTATGTTCCAAGCGCACTGTACACAGTCTGCACGCAGGCTTAGATTCAAACACGGTGATATGCTAAGCGGTTTGGCATTTCGTTCCGAGCGGCTTTGTTATTGCTCCTAATGGAAACCCGAGATACAGTTACACCGTGTGTTCTATATTATTTAAATTAATTTGATAAACAACAATGCTATCATTCGATTTGAAGGTCCAGCACAATGAAAGGAAGATTGGCTAAGTTTAATTAAATGTAGCAAATAGCTGTTGATGGAGCCCTTAGTTCTACTTACCTACTTCTTCCAGCCATTATTGGATTAATTGTCTCCACATCTGAGTAAGGCCTGCACAAAAGCTCCATAAGTTCCCTTTCTCAACGCTATGTAGAGATACCATAGTCCTCTCTGGTATCTCAAACGGAACCTGACCGGAATCTTCTTGATATCGCACCAATGTCGGACTTTGCCTTGATAAATATTGTGTGTCTATGACGTCTGCGAACCAAAGTCTACTCATACTAACGTCTGTTTTACGGTCACTGATGGACGGCTTGAACTCTCAACTAAAGTTTGTCCTGAAAGTATCTTTAAGTCAACTCTGGCGATAGGTAATGGATACCGTAACTCTATTCTGATTCCAAATTACAAGTTAGACCGGGGACTTGTCCCTGTAGTTCCGGAATCAGAATAGAGCTACGGTATTCTCTGCCAGTCGTAAGAGGCGGCTAAAAGGGGGCTTCCGAGATTGCGGGCGGCAAGAGTGAGAGCTCGAACCGTCCAGCTAGGTGAACCGGTGAAGGACGGTGGTAAATGTGGTCGCATACCGTCGTAAAGACCAGACGATGCGGTGAGCCCAGTCGCTCTTACCTGGGTGATGTAGCAATGCAGTCAGAAGACTCCTGTTGTGTTGTTTTGGAGATCCCGGAGTCCTCTTCGCAGCGCTGACGACAGCCACTCGAGGGGGGTTTTAGTGTGATAAAAATCCCACATAACCTGGCGTCGCTCCCACGGCGTCGGGTACCTTTTGAAGGTTTCTTCCTAGAAAACAAATAAAAGGTTAGACCAGGGACTTACAACACCACGCTGTTTACTATCACTAAGGTGATAGGACTTTTAATGTTTCGACTGAAATCACCACCACCACAGCAGTATAAAAACACAGCAGAGCTTAAAGCTGTTGTGTTTTGCTGGTAAGGGAGATATACTTATCCGGGCGATCCAACTTAGTCCTCAGTAGCAACGCATCTGTGGCCAACTTCAAGTAAAGCTCTAAGCTTATTAAAGGTTGACCAAGTGAACTGCATGCTCGCTTATTACATCATAAATAAGTTATTAATTTATTAAAATTCAGTAATAGATACGAGTATGGTACTCCAGAGTTCTACCGTACTCGGATTAAACCAGACGTAATGTAAAGAACAAACAGCAGCAACGAACCTACAAACATTATTTATATATCTATGTATCTACAGCCCGAAGCACTTTATACCGCATTATAAATCGGGACTCTGCAATACGTTACTGTAATTGAGTATTGGACAAGCGTAGCCGGAGGTGCAGCCATGTCTCAACATGTTACGATAGGTATGCATAAATGTGATTTAGGTCGTTGTACTCAGTACTTCCAGATTATAAAGCTTTAAAATACTGTATTTTGTACAAAATTACAGTAAATGACATTTTTGAAGAAAATTTATGTCGACAAAAAAGTTATGTACCTACTTTGAAAACTTTGTCAACTGTGTTTGTGCAATTCAACGACCAAAAAAAAGATCGTCATATGCATTTCAATTGATTCCTCGATCAAATTTAGAAATAAAATATAATTATCGCGATATAAAATAATCATTTTTTTTTTATTTGCTTAAAAATACCGTGTTGCCATACTGTGTAGATTCCTACACTATATTTACCATTACAGTATACAGAAAAGCTAAAAATACAGTAGATTTACTGTAATTATGGTGCATCTGGAAGCGCTACATATCCTTAGTACGACTTTATTACGTTATTTTTTTACAGTATGAAAGTAGCAAACGAGCATGTAGCCCGCTTGATGGTAAGCGGTTAATGCCGCCCATGGACATCTGTTATCAACCCTAGGTAAGATCAAATTCTCACCTAAGTTTAGCCACAGGCGCATTGCTACCCCTGAGGACTAAGATGGAATGCCTACGAAAAGTAAGTCTCCCTTACCACACCCTTCAGAGCAGAACACAGCAGCGCATAACACTGCTGTTATGAGGCAGAAATAGGTGTGGCAGGGGTGCTTCCGGAGTCGAACCACAAAGAGTTCTACCACCTTCAAGTTTTCGTTAACGTTAACGTTTCTTTAAAACAATCATTGGTATCTTTTTCTACCTGTTTAATTTTTAGCGATGTGATGTCTCCGATCCAAAGTAGACCAGACAACAAAGAAGGACTTAAATTCTTCTAATTCTGAGAGTAGTTTATTATTATGTAAATGATGATATAAATTATGTACAAAAATGTCTCTATCTACTTAACATATTTTAAGATTTTGAAGAGAATTCACATGTTTAGTATGAATATGCCAAAACAACTGAATGATGTTTTGTTTTTATAACGTGATCTTCGCATATTATACGATATGTTTTCTAATAAAATAAAATGATGATGATGATTGAAGCAATATGTAACTACAATGTCATGTTCAATGAACTTGCTTTAATATTCTTTTGTTATGATGAAAAACATCCACCCTCTCTTTCTTTTCGCAGGCCATTGCAAAGTATCACCAAAATCGAAAACGTATACACTGTGTACATTGTAATGTGTGTAAGAAAACATAAACAATGATTGTTTAAACGTAATGAACTCGTATTAAGTTAACAGTAACTGAGTAAGAAGGATTTATAAACGCTCTCTACAAAAACGCTTTCTACACTCATACCCCACACTAGGATTTACTCCTGTGTCGTGGATACTATGAGCACACAAAGACGAATACACAAACACTCAGAACCAGAACAGAATCTAAACTCATCATTCAGACATCTGTCTGGCCGAGGATCGAACCTGGAACCCACTGTATGTCAGACCGGTATGGTGACCGCTCCACCACGAGTGTCATCAATTTCTTTTGATTTCTGAGTTTATCACTGACCGCTCACCAAGTGAACTGCAGTACCCACTTGGATATCATAAAACTGTATCTAAGGAGTGAACATGATATGTGATGTAGCATTAAGATACTAATACGAGCACTTGCGGACCAGCGGGGCACCGCGCTGGGTTATTGCGGCGTGTTACTCTTAATCGAAATGTGAAATTAACTGCCTTTTGTAAGAGGGAATACACATAAGTTAAAAGTACTATTGAGTATTTATAAGCATATACCTTAAGCATTAGCGTGTTGCTAACGTGATCCTATAAGGTTTTCCTCTGCCAAAAATTGTGTAACGCTTATATGCGTTATTGTCTCTTAAAACAATCAGTAAATGTCGTCAACATTTTATAGTCCCACTTCTGGGCACGAGTCTCCTCTCAGAATCAGAGTGTTTTAGGCCATAGTGCCACCGTGCTAGCCAAGTGCGAATTGGTATATTTCACACACTTTTACAAATCTTTTTTAAAAACTTTCAAGCGTGTAAATTTCTTCACCATGTTTTCTTTCACCGTAAAGTAATGATAATTTCTTAATTTATTAATACGCACATCATTTTCAGTAGAGTGCATGGGATTCGAACCTTGAACCCGCTATTGAACGACCAAGTCTCAACCATTACGTTATCACTCTTCATTAGATATCTAATTCCCAATGCAACCAGTGAACAACCATTATCTATCACTGCTCTTCAGTAAATATCTGCACTACCAACGTAACAAGTGTACAATCTACTTAACAACGCCACAGCTGCGTACGCGCACACAACTAGTACCCAGTGTGGGAAAGTGTTAATTTGTTCTACGGGGAACATCGATGTGTCGACGATGTACCGAATTAAATTGTTCTTGTAACAATAAACGGTTACATGCTAAATAATCAACTGGTGGTTCGAAAGTTGCATACTGAATGACGGTCGGATGTTTTGTAAATGTGAACTGGGACTAGATTTGGGAATATTAAGAAAGTATGACTATATTATGGTGGTATGGTATATTGTTTATACGTTTAGTTTAAAATTAATTGTAGTGTTACTTCTAAGAAACTTCTATTTAGAACATGTAACTATGACATATGATGACGACCCGCGTGGCGGAGCGGTCACCATACCGGTCTGACACGCAGTGGGTCCCGGGGTTGATCCCCGGCCAGACAGACAACTGAATGATGAGTTTCGGTTTCTGTTCTGGGTCTGGGTGTTTGTGTATTCGTCTTTGTGTGTCCATGGCACCCACGACACAGGAGAAAATCGTAGTGTGAGGCTATGAGTGTAGAAAGCGTGTGCGTGTGTGCGTGTGTTTTTTTTTTTTTATAATAATCATATTTTAACTAATTGCTAGTAGAACCCTGTGTGGTTTGACACAATTGACACCGAAGGCATCAACGACCATCAATCACCAATTTCTGTCAACAGTAGTGTTAAGCGAATCTGGTCTGATTAAGAAAAAGTGGGAAGAGAGACATTTCTGAAGCGTTTCAACTTAGGGCTTGGATCTACCTATCTGTGGCAATCCCTGGGGGGACTTTTAATCCTATCTCGAGATGATTGCCAATGTCCTTCAATTTTAAATAAGTAATAACATTTTTTTTTTTATATAATACTTTATAAGACGAGCATGCAGTCCCCCAGATGGTAAGTGGCTACTGCCGCCTATGGACGTGTAAGCAATGTAAGCAATTCTATATAGAACAATCTGGGACCCGCGTTTAAAATGTAACTTGACAGAGTTACATATAGCCGAAATTTTAGACCTTATATAATTTTGACATTATAGCATTGTTTCAAAGAAGATTGATAGCAACTAGCATTAGTAGCAGTGACTGTGGCTGCATGCGCGTAAAGCGCGCGCGGATTTTTAAGTTTTATTTTTTTCTGCGGAACCCTTATTACATCTTCTAAAATATACTTATATTTTATATGCTACTTAGCCTAAGTTACGCCTTATAACATCGACTACCCAACAGTGAAAATCCAGTCGAAATTGGGTCCAGCGGTTTCAAAGATTACCTGGAAAAAACAGGCAGACAGACCTAAATTTTAGTAATTGATATTTCGTTATCAGTATCGTATATACTTCCATATGCATTTTTCAAAAACTGTTATTTTGATATTAAAAACAGACACTTACAGACAATTTTATTTATATGTATAGAAAGGGGTTCTATCCAAAGTCCATCACAGATGCGTTGCTACTCTCGAGAATTAAGAAGGTCGCTCCATATATAAGAGGGCCGGCAACCACACCAATACAAACGAAAAACTGCTTTACGCTAGAAATAAATATGGCAGTGGTATTTCCCCGGCCTAACTACACTGTTCCTACCTGGACTACTACATACTCTTGTTATAATAAATATGCCATAAGTTCAAAAGTTTCACATTAAGTGATCGAAAATCTGATGTTTGGTTAATGTGAACTAGTACGACTTAGTTTTTGAGGATATTATTTCTGTTTGCTTTGATTATAACTTAATTTATTGTCTTTAAGCATGGATTGCTCTATCGAAAACTATCTGTTGTAGCTTTAAATGACATTTAAGCATTTTATTGGAAAATGTTCGTACGTGTTTTAATCTACTTTATAATTTACTAACGACCCGCCAGTGTTTCCTATCAGGTATGAAATTATATTCTACTAGCTTATGCCCGTGGATTTGCCCACTTTCGCCATTTATTGCCAAAGAGTATTTTATGTGTTAATGCAGGACATAAATCATATGTGTGTAAAATTTCATGCAAATCGGAACAGTAGTCTAGTTACAAACGTACATACATTCCCACAAACTTCCGACTTTATAATATTAGTAAGATTGGCTATGAACACATATCTACACAGAATGTACATTGCTTCACAAGAGAGATATCTTCAAAACGTCCATAAATGTCTTTATATCGCTATATTACTCATAAAAGACTCTAAATAACCGCAAGCATCCATAAAAGTATCAATAAAGTCAGCTTTAACATATCGAACTCAATTTGGGGCCCTCAAGCCGAGTTATCCTCAACACGAGGGCACCTTATCAAACTTGTCTTGTGTGTACCATTCAATCACCTAATAATGTGCAGTACACTGTGTAACAATGTCACCCGAACTTCCCCTTTCTAATAAAAATATACTAAGCTACCGACAACCCTACCACACGTTACTACCCCTTACGTCTTCGCTTTACAGTACAAAATACAGCGAACAGAAAATACATGCTCATTTTTCCAAAAAAATTCGGAGCACATTTTTTCAATACGGCTTACTATTGAAATTAAACTCAGTGTGAGTTACATAAAGTTGAAGTTTCATTAAAGGTTGTGTATCGAGTTCACTGTAGCTAGGGGAAAAAGGGCAAACATCGTCATGTTAAGTGAGCACATGAGAGGGAAACGCGAAAATATGTGGGAAAAGCGGATATAGACGTTTATCGTTGGATTTTTCGCGTGATTTGGCCGCGACAAATCTGAGGGCTTAATACGACCAGTATATCATGAGCCGTGACTTCGTTCCTGTTTCGTCTCTCACTCCTTTCAGTGTTTACGCAGAAGGGGGTGTCAAAGGTCGCGTTGAACTAGTGCATCCATATTCACTAATACGCTGTTGACACAAGGGCACCGATTTATTGCCGTTTATTCGGGAAAGGGGATGTATTTATCTTTTTCTATTTGATGCGATTTGTCAGGAGTTCGATTTATGGGCTCGTCAAGTGAATTGCCCGCTAATGTTATTTGTAGTGGATTTTTTCGTCAAGTGAATTAAAGCCGCGTGGTGTTTGTCCCTAAATAATACCACTTCCTCTCTTCTATGAAGTCGTAGAATAGAATCAAAGGACTTCAGAATAGAATAATAACCTAGCTAAAATTTTGATTACATCAGTGGATTTTTATAGACTACCAAATAGAAAGACGGTGTGGTGTAAATATGGCAAGAGCAATGCCCTTCATTGACATAAAAATATCCACAAACAAGGAATGTTTGACAGACTATAATATCTCTTACAAATAGTCATGTGATGTCAAATAAAACCATTACACACTTATCTAAAATCTAATTTATTCAGACTGTCCCTATGAGACTGGCTAACATTTTATATGTATACTAAATTCAAGAAAGTAAACTCAAATTCAAAAACCGATCTCGTACAGAATCAATCATACCAACCGCGGTAGTCCAAAGAGGATATGGAACCCGTCATTAACTAACCGAATAACAATAATAGGTGGCTAATAGTATTCCGATAGCGGTGTGTGAGATTAATCATACGCCGCCGGAGGCATCATCTGATCTTAGAACGTACGACGACACTGCTTGGGATAGACTGGGGCAACAATTATGAAGGCATGATGTATGGAACAGAGCACGGCCTTAAGGCGTACATTTGATTTGGGTAAGGTTTTAGTGACGAGAGGAGCGTGTATGGAGGTGTAAAGGAATATTAGAATGTTTTTATTGAAAGGGAGTATTTATCAATCTAATGCCAAAACAAATAAATGATATCAATCAATAAGCAATATTACTAGATATATTTCTAAATAATCAGAATAAAACGGGATGAAAATATATAAAATACTTAATATTTGTACACTATATTTTTATAATTTCTTAAAAATCTAAACTAGAAAATAAATACTAAAATGTAAGCCTATGTAATTAAAGTAAAAAAATGTAAGTAGCCACTAAAATGTTTGGATAATGTACCAAGTGGTGTCGGTTTCGAATTGCACGTATCCCTCTTTTCCCTTGGATGTCGTATAAAGCCACTAAGAAAAAAAATCCAGGAGATGGGCAGCGGTGTCTTCCTATGTAACAAACATTAACTTCAACTGCAGCCACCAACTGTCTTCCTGTGTAACATTAACTTCAACTGCAGCCACCAACACACGTGCAAGGCGCAGTGGCTACTGGCAAAACTTCCTTTTAGGGTTCGACTATCCAGCAGTTGAACTCAAACGGCTGATGCATGATTGGATCTCTGGGATTCAAATGCGGTCAATAAAGGAAATTAATTAAAAGTTTAATGTATATTTATATATTAACAACAATGATAACTTCTACAACAAACACCACGAATGAAAGGGAATGAATTAAAAAAGAAAACAAGACTTTATATCGTTAATTTTAATAATTTATGTTTCGATTCCTGACATATTGTTAAAAGACTAAAAAGCTTTGAAAACCAAACGAGATAAATCCAAGAAAATAATAAGTATTACGTTATTAAATAACCAAACATATTACCTGCATTTGAAATATTCTGTAATAATTATAATTAAAATTAAAATAATATTTAAAAGAGTTTCCGTTTAATTTGATTGGGATTATTTCAAGACTTCAATTTAATACAGATATATCCAACCTATTTCACTTTAGAAACTGAAATACCGTAACATAGTATACGTTAAACTTTAAACAAAAAAAAATGAATAAGCACTCATTTGTAGAAAACCGCTAATAAGAGGGGAGCCTCTTAACATCATGACCGCCACCTTATTGTTCCATAGTAAACCATAAACCAAGACCGGGACCAACAATCTAATAGTTTTACGTTGTCAACCATTATGCTAATAAAATCATATGATTTATTGTGCAGAACGTTTGAAATTACATCGTATTGATAGATAAATAATTGATTTATACCAACGGATAGTCTAACCCCTGCGTTGGTTTGTACCACATTAATAATTACTCACTATATAGGAACCTTTTATAAAAAAGAAAAAGGAATGTGACGACTTACATTACTAACATACATGCATATTGATTGCCCGCTGCTAATATGCTCAATACCACAAATGTTTAGAGGTGATGGAGCCCTTCGTGGTCGTCTCTGTAGTTCTGGGATACGGTAGTAGGGCTCCCCTACCTGTTGCCGTAAAAGACGACTAAAAGGGGCTCCGGGGTTGCGTACGACAAAAGTGGGAACCGAACCGTCCAGCCACCGTAGAAAGGACGGCGGTATGTGTGGTCGCATACCGTCGTAAAGACCAGACAGTGCGCTGGGCTCAGCTACTCACCTGAAGCCCGATGGGATGCCACGCTCAGAGGACACCGGTTGCGTTCTTTTGTACATCCCGGAGTCCTCTTTGCAGCGCCGAGGACGGCCACCGGGAGGGTCATGGCATAAGTTGCTACTAATTTGTCATCAGTGAATGTCTTAAATAAGTTCCGAGACAGTGACCTGATGTTTTAAATGTCAAGCTGATTTGTATACCAGTATAGTATTTATTTTGTGAGAATGAAGTCGAAAACGAGCATGCCGAAAAATGACGGTAAGTGGTCGCAACACGCATGTGCATGTGCATGGATATCTGTAAGCAACTTCATATAGTACGGGGATTCTATTTGAAGTCAATTACTGATACGACTGAAGTCAAAATTGATTCTGAGAACTAAGATCATATGAAAGTAAGTCGCCTCAAATGGAAGTAAGCCGGTAACTTGCACTTGGCACCCTTCCGTAAAACGCAAGAACTGATTCACGATAGAAATGGTACCTCCCCGGTTGAACCATACTCGTTCTATTACCTTGCAAATTGTAAAGAAGTGGAGTACTTCAGGCCGTTACAGGATGGCGCTAAGACCAATAGTAAATTAAAGCCAAAGCAACCATTATCGATTGTTGCTTTCAGATTAAAATCAAATTGACTAATAAACAGTCAAGTTATTTTAACTACGAAACTCTTAGTTATTCTAATTTCAAAACGCTATTCTTGTCTTGTGATCACTAATTGGTATTACGTTAAGTTCCAAAACCAATCGCGAGAAATCATAAATCTTAACTAATGCAAAACAAAGCGACCTGACTAACCACTTAGTAGTTCTTGTACAAGTACGGACAGCAACAAGTATTATAGGTTTCAGAGTCAGTAACTGTCAGTACAGTTACTGACAGCAAAAAATACTCCAGCAATCAGAACGTATCAGTTCTTCTTCATTGTTAATACCAAGAAATACTCAAGAGTTTTAGTGAAGGCAGTAGCATAAGAAAACTAGGAAACGTTTTACCATATTTTCTATTTCTGCCTAATAAAAGCAGTGTTATGCGCTATTGTGTTCTGGTCTGAAGGGTGTGGTAAGGGAGACATACTTTTCCGAGTCATTCCAACTTAGTCCTCAGGGGTAGCAAAGCATTTGTGGCTAACCTTAGGTGAGACTTTGATCTTACCTAGCAGTGGCCACTTACCATCAGGTGGGTTGCATGCTCGTTTGCTACTCCCATACTATAAAAAAATACTTTTTTAGTTACTAAGATTGAAGTAGCAAACGAACATGCAGTTCTCTTGGTGGTAAGTGGTCAATGCCGCCCATTGACATCTAAGCAACGTCATTTAGAACAGAAGGTCAGAAGTCACTCACAAATCTGTTACGGCTCCTGGAGCTCTTGAGGGCTAAGAGGGTCGCCTCATGTGAAAGTGAGCGGGCAACCACACCCTTTCACTGAATCTGAAGAACTGCTGTTAATAATGATCTGCTGATCTTGAAATTTTTTTCTTAACTCCCACTTGGTCTTCCAATAAATCAGTAGATCTACAAAAAGTTCCTTAGATGAGCTTATCATAATTTTTGTTGATTCATATATTGCCATATATAAACGCTTAAAACGCTTTCTACACTCATAGCCCCACAGTAGGATTTTCTCCTGTGTCGTGGGTGCCATGGACACACAAAGACGAACACACAAACACCCAGACNNACAAACACCCAGACCCAGAACAGAAATCTAAACTCATCATTCAGATTTCTGTCTGGCCGGGGATCGAACCCGGGACCCACTGCGTGTCAGACAGGTATGGTGACCGCTCCGCCACGCGGGTCGTCAAATATATTACAATATAGTAATGGTAAATGAGCATGCAATCCACCTGATGGTAGTCTATGTGTTTAGATGTCATATA
>MOOZ01002263.1:244671-259482 GCA_002930495.1 Cecropterus lyciades
TTATCTCAATTGTAATTTTATTTTAATAGAAAAAAATGTTAAACTTATATTGAATATTGTGATACTTCTAATTCATAACTTTATGTTTACTGTATAATATTTTTAGGGTGTCTACTCATTATGTATGCTGTACTTACCTTTAATTGTGGAAACACGATGTATTTTATAGTATGTTTTTGTTCATACGAATTGTTATTGTGTTTTCTGCGTTGATGAGCATTAAATAAATAAATAAGTATGGTTCGACAGGGGACGTACCACCGCCACACCTATTTCATGAAGCAATTCTTGCGTTTTGGTGGAAGAGTGTGGTAGCCTGCTTACTTATATATACGATGACCATCTTAGTCCTCGGGAGTAGCAACGCAACTGTTCTGTAAGATGTGGCTAACAGATGTTTACGGGTGGCAGTACACTTACCATTAGAGGTACTGCATAATCGTTTGCTACTTCAGTCTTCCAAAATCCCTTAACTTCCTTTCCCCATTATTTATGTCAGACAGACATATAATCCAAACATGTTCCCAGGATACAATACTATCCATAGATAGATACTGTAAAAAAAATGAAATGTAAATAAAATGTATACTTAAACTGATGTTCAGGACCTACAAACTCTATTTATATATATAAATCGATGGAAGATACATTTAACACACTGTTCACACTTGACTGATCCCGTCACGGTACTGCTTCGAGAGGAATTTATCGTTTTTACTTTACTTTCCTATACCAATATCATTGTTTATCCTGGACCACACGTGGATTTGGTTTTTACTGAGAATATTAATTTCCTTTGTATTGAAAAATGTCAATCGATTGTACATCAAAATAACCAAATCAAGTCATGAGTTTCTTTACAAGATGAAAATATATATTGGAAAATAATATTTTCATTCTAACTACTGAGTATTTAAGTTAGTCGGTATATGTATTTATATGTATACATAAAATTAAATTGCAACAAAGTGAATTATGTGTATTTTTTGCATTTTTTTTATCTATATAAGCAATTTTTTCAGCAGATGTATAGCAGAACTACTGCACGTTAGAAATATGTGACGTAGGGATTCTTGGGAAAACTTATAAATAAATAAAAAGTAGGTATTACTTTTTATTTATAAAATTTTGTACACGGTAACATTACAGTAATCGTAGATTTAAAAATACATATTACAAAGGTACTTCTGAGGTTCAACTATACAAACCACCTTTCAAATGACGGTCTATAAAAATCTTTACCACCATTGAATTGTAAATAGTTATTTAACATGTTATTTAACAAATAAAGTTTCTAAAATTATGAAATATATTTTAGAATAAGAGGTAATTTCGCCACGAAATCTCGGATTGCGTATGAGATTAATGTTTTTCTTATTTTTAATCGCGTCATGCTTTCAATAATCTTGTCAGTTATACAATAAGACTTTCTGTAATAACCACGTAGTCTATAATTGAGAAGTTAATTAAGTTTGTAATTGATCTCCATATTTTTTTCTATTTTTGAACTTTTTTTTTGTTTCGCGATTTCGTGGCTTTTATTTTTTCTTACTAATAGAGTATAAGCTAGAGATAAATATAAATGCTGTCATTTGCGCTCATAATATCATTAACTTACCTACTATTGATAGATTTCAAAGCAAATCAGACAGAAGAGCTTTTCAGTGCAAATAAGTTTCAAATAATGGACATAAAAACACCCAGGCCCGGAACAGAAATCTAATTTTTTCATTCAGATATATGTTTAGCCGGAGACCGAACCTGGAACCCAATGAGTGTCAGGCTGGTATGGTGACCGCTTCGCAACGCAGCTCAGCAATATTTAGTTTTCATGATTTTACAATGGGTGTAGTAAGCCGAAAATAGTAATGTATTTTACGGCAACTTCAAGGACAATTTATAAAATTTGATGAAATTATAGATCTTCATGTGTGTTTGTGTATAACAATGTATTATTTAATAATAACGAAAATTAAGTAGGTATTATATTTTAGGACCCATTTGGTACTTTAACGATGATTATGTCACATTATTAGTCCATAGTTTTCAACGGTTTTTATGTAGTACGGAAGAAGCAAACGAGCCTGCAGCCCACCTGATGGTAAGTGGCTTCTGCAGCCCATGGACATCTGTAATCAACCCTAGGTAAGATCAAAGTCCCACCTAAGGTTGGCCACAGATGCGTTGCTAACCCTGAGGACTAAGATGGAATACCTCGGAAAAGTAAGTCTCCCCTACCACACCCTTCAGACCAGAACATAGCAGCGCACAACAATGCTGTTATTAGGTAGAAATACGTGTGGCGGTGGTGCTTCCGGAGTCGAACCACAAAGAGTTCTTACCTTAGATTTATTCTGCTCTGGATGTAACTTACCATAACGCATCGGGTATCAGTAAAGCAATTACGTATTACAAGCACACGACCGCCGGCCTAGACAACTAGAACATAGGCGATAATTATTTCCGACAAAAACTCTGGCGGAGTGATTGCTTTCACAAGTCGCCACAATGGGCCATGAAATGAGCTTCGAGCGAGCCACCGCGTTACGCACTGTGAGGATCACTACTATTAGAACTCGATTACAGAAGTGAGGTATTCGTGCGATTTAAAAAAATATCAGGACAATGACTGTAGAAAATTTAATTTAATTATAGAAGCGATAACAATAAGCACCATAATAAAATAGAAAATATAAATTAGAGCACCAACATTACTCAAATTGTTTTAAAAAGAAGATTCTTAAGTAAATTAATTTTTGTAAAAAAAAAACTGAATTTAGAATTAGAATTTGAAATTTTAATATTTTTAGATAATATAATAGAGATGTAGATTTTTCTGTGATGTTTGTTTCTCCCTGTCTGCAACACCTTATATATAAGTAGTATTAGATAACTAGGCAACATTTTTTTATTAATATTATAAAAATGATATAACAAATATTTTTAAATTTTATTCAAACAACCAAAATTAAATGTATTCGTAGCTAACATAAATTTATTTTCGGCTAGAAATCATTCAGGTATCAACAGACATGTTATAAAATTAATTTAAAAAAATATCATAAGAAACTTTATTCGTTTAAATAAAACTAGTATTGAATAAGTAATTGCAAAAGCGTACTATTCATTAAGATTCTTTAACTAAGCCTAGTTTTATCCATTGTTTCTCTTCAGCGACGAATGATTAGTACTCCATTTCTGTTTACAATTCTAAGAAATGATATCTATGTCACTGGCTCTCTGCTTATAAGAAAAAAATATGTTTATACTATGATTCTATAAAAAAACGAATGTTCTGACTTACTATTGATTAGATCCAACCGCTTATATATAGATACATCTATACTCTATACATATAAATAAAATTGAAGTGTCTGTTTGTAATATAAAAGTAACAGCTGTTAACCAAACGCATATAGAAGTATATACGATACTGATAACAACACATCAATAACTAAAATTTTTGTCTGTCTGCCTGTATGTTTGATCTGGGTAATCTCTGAAACCGCTGGACCGAATTTTACGGGACTTTCACTGTTGAATAACTAATGTCATAAGGCGTAAGTTAAGCTACTTCTATTTTACAAAATGTAATTAGGCGACCATCGTGATGAAATTGCTTGCATTTATTCATGGGTGGTAGTGGTCACTTACAATCAGGTGGACTACGCGTTTTACTACCTTAATCTTGTTGGTATGTTTGTGGGTAGAACTAAAATCTCCATCAATATCGTTTTTTTGGTCCGCTTATTAGTTAGTCGTCGTTTTGCGCTGAGTGTATGCGAACGTCCTGTATGCCATTGTGGGTCTAATATAATCCACGTGGACTAGTCGTGCTTGTGCAAGTGAAGTGAATTGAGAAAGAACTAGCCGTACCCACTTCTTTCGGTCCTGTGACAGCACCATGCCCGTCACACTTGACACGATTCTGGTCCGCGAATCAACTTGAAAGGCAAGGTTAGTGGTTTTTTCTATTCACACTTATTATGTTACTCCCTGTACATGATATATAGTAGACTAATAATAATGTATTATATGAAGTTCATTCCCCGCAAAAACACAAGGACAATGAAAAGTTTTTGAAAAAAATTATAACATTATTGAGGCCATTTATTCATAAATACTGTAGGTAAATGCTGCCTTCAGGTTATAACTTACATAAACCTAACAATTCCTAAATGGCTGTCATTCAATTTAGATTTCTGTTCTGTATCTACGTGATTATTTACTTGTCTTTAAAATGAATCCCCGTGTGCGAGGAGTTAATATCAATTTTGACTTTCAAAATAAGAAAGGTGAAAGGTTATTTTAAGAGTGCTAGAACTCTTTGTTTTTCAACTGTAATTCTTCACCGCCACGCCTATTTCTGCATAATAACAACATTTACAGCACTGTTGTGACCTAGTTTGAATATTGTGTTAAGCGAGCCGTTTTGTCTAAGCCTTCCAAGCTCTCTGGGGTAGCAACGCAAATGTGACAAACTTCGGTAAGACCAATGTTACAAGTATCTGAGGTTGATAACAGATGTCCATGGGTGGCAGTAGTTACCAGCACGTGAACTGTATGCTCGATTTCTACCTATATAAAAAAAGATAAGTTGCTATCAATATCTCAAACATTGATCAAATTCGCAGTGGTTGTCCTTTTCCGAGATAGTAAATTTAAATGCACAAGTCTCCAAATTAAGAGGTGGGCTGTTGGAAACATTAGTAGGGGAAAAATCTAATCAAAATAACAACGCTAAAACGATGTGTATCCGTTTCGAATGCGACTTTGAAAACGCTGCAATGAAAAGTAATTTTGCAACTCATGTACATATTCCAATCCTTATTCAGAGGCAATAGGACTTCGCAACCTTTTATCTTACTTAAATCCTAACTATTAAACGAGCATGCAGTTCTCCTAATGGTAAGTAGCAAACCATAAACGTCTTAAATCCAAAAAGTGTTGTTTTTTTTTTATAATTTTCTGATTTGAGTGACAGTTAATTATCACGTGATATTTTTATTGTTCATCTGTTGGGTAGTGTTAATTTAAACTTCGGAGTTTTTATACCGTCATAGCAACGCGATTTTATACGGTACAGAGAGTCAACTCTCCCGACAGATCCATCTTATACTGATTCACTTACATATCTTACATATCACGGACATTTTCTTTTTTTTTTAATAGTATGGAAGTAGCAAACGAGCATGCAGCCCACCTGATGGTAAGTGGCTACTGCCGCCCATGGTCACCTGTAATCAACCCTGGGTAAGATCAAAGTCTCACCTAAGGTTAGCCACAGATGCGTTCCTACCCCTGAGGACTAAGATGGAATGCCTCGAAAAAGTATATCTCCCTTACCACGACGTACAAGAGTAAAAGAAAAATTCGGATATTCTTCCTAAACTACTTGTGATCAATGAAGAACAGGCTTGTAGCCTGTTGGACAAGCTAAATAGGATTACTGAGATCTGCCACATGTACAAGTAAGACTTACATAAGGTCGGCCACAGATGCCATGCTACTCCTGCAGACCAAATTGTAGCATTTCCTATAAGAGAAACTAAAATTCCACTCTCTTTCAGCTACAACACAACAGTGCTTAACACTACTATTATACGTCAGATATGCGTGACGGTGGTGCTACAGAAGTCGAACTACAAAGATTTCAACCACCTTGACTTTTTTAAATAATGCACATACATACATTTGGTCAGTGAACTGATTGTCTTCAAATAGCTCTATTACAAAATAACTTTACTCTGTGGGATTAATAAAAACACAGAAGAATTTTATATCTTCTTGGTATTTTTAGGTATAGGTATTTTTACGGAGATATAAAACACGCTTTCTACACTTATAACCCCATAATATACTTATAACCCCACACTAGGATTTTCTCCTGTGTCGTGGGTGCCATGGATACACAAAGACGCACACACAAACACCCAGACCCAGAACAGAAACCTAAATTCATCATTCAGATGTCTGTCTGGCCGGGGATCGAACCTGGGACCCACTGCGTGTCAGACCGGTATGGTGACCGCTCCGCTACGCGGGTCGTCAAAGATATAATGTTGTATTTTGTATAAATTCAAAGATAAACTTAAGACAACATGTTATATGGAATTTTTACAATGCGTATGTTTTTGGGTAGATAACGCGCGTTTTGCATTAAACGCGCATCTTCTGTGCTGAAAAATACGCCGTGTGAATCGCCTATTAATACAGATCTTAAAATGGAGAATTTTTAATGCACCACGGAATTTAAAGACTCAAAATTTTGAATTTTAATAGCACCACTTATTTTAAAAGATATGCCAATTTAGTGCAGTGTTACGCAAAAGATAAATAAACCACCGAATTCATGTTTATTAAACTGATTATCGGGCGAGCTTTATCGGTACAACGTATAACGCCTCAGGTGATAATTATAATATGACTTTGGCGTTAGAATCAAATCATATCGCTGGTGTAAATTACGACTACCTTTATCTGGAACTCGCTTGAGCCAATAACTTTGTGTGTGGGTGCGTTTATAGATTTGCCAGTGATCGGCGCCAATGACGGACCTTTTTTCAATTTTGATGAATAACAGAAACTCTTTTTCTTAAATCCATCCGTTGCCTCTTTTTATAAGTTTTGAACATACTTTCATACATGACTCCAATACAGGTTGATGAAGGATTCTAGATACTTAAAGTTGGTTTAAGTACAATCAGTAAACAACCTATTTGAAATACTTTACTTTAAAGACTTTGATATTATGGATTATTTCATGATTTTATCATAGTTTTAATGACAATAATAAGTCAGAGGTAACTTTTCTTAATCTGAAATTCATAGATTAAACAAAGCTGATTTTTAAAGTATATGATCATTAACTATCACCTTTTTTATGTGATACCTACCAACTCAGATTTTTACAGCATACTGGAATAACTTCTTAACCCTAAAAATCTTCAACCGCGAACCATTCCCAGCAGTGGGACTTATAATTTGATAATGACAAGTTATAGCAGATTTTTTACAAGTTAAATTAAGGCTCTCGCCACCCAAGTCTTTGTTAGAACGAAGCGTAACTAAGTGCTTTAAGCAGTTGTTATTAATATAATAGATGCTACACATTACTTCGAAATTTATAGAGTTGTTATTACCACCTGTCTGGTAATATACCAAAACATTCTACTTAAGCATAAAAAATCTATAAATTTTGATGCCATTGCAAGTAAATTGAAATTAGTATTATTTATGTAAATTTCTGCTATTAATGTGTCACATAAATATTTTATAATAATTTCCCAGAAATGTTAAAATTATTCGGAAAATTCAAATTCAGACAAGTACAAAGACAATGCTTGCATATTGACTATATTCTCTTTAAAATGCTCTGAAAATTTAAAACAAAACGTAATATTGTATATCATTCGATTTAATAACAAACAATCAATTATCATCAACATCAAAAGCACTATCAAAAGTAATTATAACCTTATCAAAATTGTTAAGAGCGTTAAGATTAGCGGTATCATCAGCTCCATATAATTCCCCATAGAAGCACAACAAAGACGTAGTGGCAGCGCCGCGCCATTCATCACATCGATAGCTATCTATGCTATCGGTACATCTGCGCTATGATTAGTATTGTGAGCATTATTTTAATAGGCCCGATTTATAGGAAGCGGTTCTTAGGAAACCGGTACGGTAAACGTCCATTCTAGACTATTCTAGAATAGGGGCGGAATACTGGGTTTAAAACCTCTTTAGCACACATAGGCTTAAGATGAGAAATTTAATAGTAAAATATAGCTTATTTCGGAATACGTGATGTCCCTAATTGCTATATGTGAGTGTGTATATGTTGTATGTATGTGCTTGTTGTATGTGTATGTGTAAGAGAGAAAGTGTTATGTGTAAGTGTACGTGATATTTTCCTTAGTTATATTGATGTTTTCGAGACTGCTCTCTCCCCAGTCTTACTGAATTATCACAAGCGTTGAATTATCATGGTGTTTTATTATCATTTAGCATTTTGTATTCACATATTCAAAATCTGCTGATAACCAATGATAATTCCAAGTACAACTTCAACAACTTCTCAACTTCACTTCAACTTCACTTCAATCCCACTATCAGAATCCCGAGCTCCATATCCAGAGGTGCAACCTTTAAACCGAGCTAAAGGTAATGTATGTGCGATGCTATCTTATCGAGCGGCCCGCCGCGGCCCGCTGCCCGCGGCGCGTTTGTCAGCTTTATCGATACGGACGTAACTTTTGTTGGATGGATCTGATTGTACCATGTGACAATTAAAATGTGAAGACAACAAGTTTGGAATTGGTAGAACGAGAAATGCCTTCTATGTGTGGGTGATAATCTTTGTGTATATTCCGTACGCGTGTAGTAGTAATTCTTTTCCTAAATGTATTGAGTGATTTTGATAGCTTTTTGATATGAAACATCTATAGGCGCACCTAAGTTGATAGTTGGCGTGGCGATCACCTAACGGTATTTATTATTGCGCCATCTGTTATACATTGTCAGAACTATTAAGTATAGAACAAAACAAAGCGGACTGCGGTGTTAGTTCGACTTAGTGCGGGGTACTGTTCGTAGATGGCGTTATTTTCATTATGCTATATATTAAGTTCCTGTCGCCATCTTGTCTTTCATGCATATTACTTGTACGAACTCGATGTTTCACATCTACCAGGCGTATCGTGGCGGCATTTTTTTTTTAATTTTATTATATGGTTGCCCGGGTGTTTCCTTGTTATAATTTAGTTTTGAACTGTGATAAAACGAGTATAGATCGACAGAGAAGAAACAACGGCTGCGCCTATTTCTTGCATAAAGCAGTTCTTGCCTTTCAGTGGAAGGATATGGATACCTGTAGATTTAGATATATAACGACTATCATAGTCTTAGGGAGTAGCTACGTGCCTGTGATGGGTTTTAGGTTGGTTCCTCTATTTTATACGGAGTTATTTACAAATGTTCATGGGGTACATTGATCAGATACTTCACTTATCATCAGATGGTATATGTGTTAAATCTGTATAGATAAATCAATCTAAAAGATTCCATGTTCTTTATCGGATTGTTTGGTTATATATCACGGTGGTGTAATGCGTAATTTTCTAATTAATCCAAAACTTAATCAGTAAACGTATGAAATAGAGCTTTCGGGCCAAATTCGGAACGGATCCAAAATCTTGTCAACAGACGACCATACGTGAGAAGTACAATCTTTCTACAATTGCAACGAATCAGAAAATTTAAAACAAAATTCCAATTGTTTCCACATTCTATACCGTTATCACAAAATCTGCGGGACAATCAAAGTTCTTTAATTCCTGCCCATAAACATTTGTAATATCACTACCTTATCAATAGTACAGGCGTAAAGCGTAAAGCACACTACAACGCAAGCTGTAATTCTGTACACATTACAACGGACGCGAGCGAGAATTGCAGCCTCTAGGACATACTTGGACTTACGCAACAAAGCGGAACGATGTGGAATAGATGTGGCATTCTGTGTTTTAATGAATAAATACATATATAGTAAAAGTTAAACATAAACTGAAATATATATAAAAGATATGCAAATAATTTAATAAATAATAACCTATTTAATTCAACAATAAATATAATAAGCTTCATCTAAATTGCTGAGCTTGGGAAGCGTTTCCAAAACGCTGGCGCCAGCCCTAAATTGCACTCGAAAAGTATTTTTGAAAGATGCTTAAAGAAAGATCGAGCGTCAGAACCGCACGGTCCCATCGCTCGACGCCTACCGACTAAAATACGTAGTCTCAACTGGAATTTCCAAATTTCTACAGCTTTCGAATCAGATTCAAAATTATAAATCAGATCTTCTGTAATAGCAAATATCAGATTCGTTGTTTTTATATGATTCACATTAAATTTGTAAGGTTCGACCTCGGTAAGTGGAATGTAGTGGTAAATACCAGCGCCACATCTATTTCCAGCAGACTGTTAATGTATTTTAGAGGAATTATGTTATTAGTCGGCTAACTTTTTAGCTTTTTATCTTATTTTAGCGACCATCTCGCCCTCGAAAGCAACAACGTATCATTGACTTTTCAGATAGAACCACTGTTCTATATGAAGTTGCATACAATTGTTCGTAGGCGACTTTCAATATTATAAAAAAAAGATAAGACCCGCACTAATAACATTTGGAAAGACTGTGGACATCAACATCGACATATTTAAATGATGTTCATGAATTGTATTTTAGATTTTGTGTTTAGTAATAGTTGAACCATTCTTGCTTACACTCCGTCTACCTCCTGATTCAATACCAATCTTACATCTATTTGTACCTTAAGAATTTTTTTTGACCACTACTGTATACAGGATTCAAGAATAAGGCAAGGGTGAGACGCTTTAATGAATAATGCATCTAAGTACCTACTCATCGGTTCACAATCAAATCAAATAGTCCACTTGATATGAAGCAAACACTGCTAGATCACAGCTTCAAACACAGATCTTCTCAGTGTTTTTCTGCAATTATACTAGACGTTATATGAGAAGCTGATCACAAATATCTAGCATGCCTTTAAGCACTGATCCGGAATATCTATACAAACCAAAACAAAACAGTATAAAAACAAGCTAGAAATATAAAAAAAACACGCATTCTTCACTCATAGCCCCACACTAGGATATTCTCCTGTGCCGTGGGTGCCATGGACACACAAAGACGAATACACAAACACCCAGACCCTGAACAGAAACCTAAACTCATCATTCAAATATTTGTCTGGCCGGGGATCGAACCCGGGACCCACTGCGTATCAGATCGGTATGGTGACCGCTCCGCCACGCGGGTCGTCAAAAGGTTTCTTAGTACCGTAATATTCGCAAAACGACCACCATACACTCAAAGCTTCTACCATATGAAAACATTTGTGTTAACACCTAAAATCATATCGGTATTGTCATTGGTCTAAACATGTATCTAATTCCAAAAGTGACAGATTTAAAGTTGTGATTAATGATTGTATCAATTTCTCTTTATTATGTTAATACAAGATTTAAGTTAACCTATTTCTGCATTTACATAAATTATATTAATGCAAATATCCATTTAAGTTAATATTTTGGCGATAAAATCTTCAATTCAAACCATTGAAGTTCAGAACCTGTTGGACAATGTAAAACATACAATTATATGTAAATGGAGGCCTAAACTTTGAATGGAATCTTATCCATTCCGCGATCGCTTCGTACCTCGTACCCACCGATAGCAAATTTACACGGCTGGCCGGCCTATATGAAATGCGATTACGCCTGTTTCTCCTGGATATTGCTACAGATGTTTGGATAGCTTCCGCACAACCTCCATTATCTTTATTAACTGCGTATTTTGTTCCAACATGCATGCAGATAAGCCTAACAGAATAGCCTCATAAAAGTTTATCGGTTCGATCTAAATCAAGACACAACCGTAAGAGAATGCATCATATCCAAACTAAGTAAGCAAGATTTATTCGTGGGCCATCGTATGAATTATCTTCGGTCCGTGACTGATCGCCGTTTAAACCACTAACACGACGACACACGGAAGACGATCACAAAAAAAGGAGATCGAAAAGAGCGCGGCCCGATTTATTACCCGTCCGGGCGTAGGAGGCAACTAAAAATTAACCACGAACGCAACTACCGGTCTCGGATTTTAAAATCTCCACGCTAGAGTAATAGTGGAGATTATGAGCATTGTTGCCTGGGGAGCCTCATAGAATGAACGCTTATTAGAATTTATACGAGCAGAGCATCCACTTACTGGCGAGCACGCGTTTGATGTAGCACTGCCGTTTTTTACCACCCCGGGACTATCACGGCTTTTATAAAGGAAATATGGCGCTCGACCGGTGACGTATAGACGGTTTGTTAGCGTTAGCTTGTTAGCTCCAGGCTTCTGAACGCGAAATAGGATAATTCCACGGAGTAATTCGAGCTGTCATCGAGATATCAGCCTCTGGTGACGACGCAGCCATGCTCGCGTTCAGTTAATAATGGTCGGTGTGCGCGAGTAATAGTAAATTCAAGGTTGTTCGGTAGCGAGTGGCCGTAATAGGTGGGTATCTAAGGGCGGGGTAGGTTGCTGTTGCGAAACGCTCGGAATTTGCGAGTGGGGACGCATTTTGAACGCACCTTTGCTCGGACGCCAATTGGTCCGGTATTTGACACTTTGATATATGCCACTATTAGAGCCTGGGTGAATTATTAATGGAATCAATACTAAACTTTGTTTAGCGGCTAATTCACTTTATAGGCTATATTTTCCGTAATTACATGATTATAATCTATTTGGCGGTTTGTGAATAAACTTGATGTCTTTATAAGTGGAGGTATAATTGGATAGGTCTGTATTGATCTAAAAGAAGTTTCGATCAATTCACGATTTTGAATAATGAGCTTGTGTAGTAACAAGGGTATAATTTGAAAGAATAAAAATGACAAGCCTTCAATTGGCATCTAGTATTTACACGACTAATTCACTTAACCGCTGACATACAACATTAACGTTCTCGTGTAATGTAACGTAACTGCTTAGTTAAGGTGAAGCTTTTAAACATTGGAATGCAAATAAGCCAAAATAACAAAGCCTAAACTCTTGCTTTGGCTGTGTGTATATGTCATTCTCGTGACCTATCACCAGTTTTGAATAGCCACAAACCCACTTCTACCACAACTGTACTATGGTTGTAAAGACCAGTTCTTCAGTTGGTAGAACCAACGTAGTTCGACCGGGAAGGTACTACCGCAACGCCTATTTCTAGCGTGAAGCAGTTTGTTGCGGCACAATTATATATGAGGCAACCATATCAGTCCTGGGGAGCAGCAACGCATCTGTGATCGACTTCAGATAGAACTATGAGCGTAGAAAGCGTTATAGAACTCCAGTTTTATATGAAGTTGCTTACGGATGTCTATGGGTGGCAGTAATCACTTACCATCAGGTGGACTGCATGCTCGTTTGCTACTTCAATCTGATCAAATAAAAAAAATGGCTTTCTACACTCATAGCCCCACACTAGGATTTTCTCCTGTGTCGTAGGTGCTATGGACACACAAAGACGAATACACAAACACCCAGACCCAGAACAGAAACCTAAACTCATCATTCAGATTTCTGTCTGGCCGAGGATCGAACCCGGGACCCACTGCGTGTCAGACAGGTATGCTTCACCACGCGGGTCGTAAAAATACCACGAAGACAGGGGACTGCCAGCCTTGTTCAACTTATTTATAATAACTCAATCTTACTAAAATTATAAAGACGAAAGTTTATGAGGATATATCAATGTTTGTTACCATGCACATGTTTGTTACTTATTTGTTCTACATTAAATTTGGTACTATGATAGTTTATGACCCTGATTAACACATAGAATACGTTTTACCGAGAACATGATGGATACTTTTTGCCGTGATGAACATGACCCGAACGGAGCCGCGAGAAATGCCGGCGATAAAGGAGCTCGCAAACCAAACCTCGCCTTAACATGACCCGATATGATCGTACCAAGCATACTTATTACGAATGTACTCATTACGCGAATGGCCCACATACACACCACTAAGTATATGTTGCGAGTGTGGCACTGGACTGTTTATTTATGTACCAATCACTTTCGGTTTTGCTAGCTATTCGTGGTATTCTATACGTAAGCTAAGTATATGTATGAGTTCTAGTTTACAACTATGGTTTGATTTGATTTATTACGTTAAATGTTTGGAGAGAATGCATATTATCCTTTGAAATAGGTATGTTAGTTATCTCACTAATATTCTAAATGCGAAAGTTTGTGCGTTTGTAAATCTTTCACTCAAAAACTGGTCGAATTTCGCTGAAAATGGGTCGTGGGTACCATGCACAGATACAAAAACAAATACAAAAACACTTAGACTCGGAACAGGAACGTAGATCATCATTCAGATATATGGGTGGCCGGGAATCGAACCCAGGAACCATTTCGTGTCAGATCGGCTTGATAGCCACTTCGCCACGTAAGCCATCTATATATGTGATGCAGATAAAAGTTACTCACTAAGTTCAAAAATTTCACAAATCCAAAGTAAGTCCGTATGATATAAAACAGCCTAAACGAATTTGATCTATAATAAAAACAGATATTTGCGTAAACCAGTCAAACTAAAATACTGCAGTCCTTCATTCCTGCTGCAAATAAGAAATATGTGTAGGTGACTCGGTAATCTTTTGTAAGAGAAAAACATAATTTTAACCAAAACAATAAATTTATTAAAGAAAAGTACATACAGCCAAACAAACAATCATCAGTTTTAAGGTATCATCATATCATAAAGTATCATCAGTTTTAAAGTAGGTTTTAATCAATCAATCTTGAAAAGCGTAATCTCATAAAAAAAACTCCTACTCCCTAAATAAATTTAATTTTAGTTACCACTCACAATATCCACATTAATTAATTTATTTTTTCTTTCCTAAACTGTATTTGACTAATTAAAATTCAATAAAATACAAAAGATACAAATATCATCCTTAGATTCATTACAAACATTACACTAATGTACAAAAAGTACCACCGCCAACTCGTCTATTCGATAATCTCGAATAACTTGACAATGATGGTCAACGACGGCTATTACCAACATAACAGTACATCTGTCCGCGTGTACTTCGCGAGCCCAGAGCGGCGATCAGCTGCCGTAGATCATTGATCGGAGGGACCCGCTGTAATTGCACCCTGAGGGCCCACTGATGACATATTCCTCCTTATACCGTCTAAGGAACAAATCGCACTG
>MOOZ01002263.1:308742-319586 GCA_002930495.1 Cecropterus lyciades
TTCTTCGTAGTAACTAATACGCGGGTGAAACCGTGGGGCGCAGCTAGTATTATATAAATGACCCTTATTACTTATCCTAGATCCTGCTATCTAGCTATCTTTTTGCTATGCGTGATGTACAATTTTATTAAATACATAGATTAATTATCAAATACAGTGATTATAGCATCAGGTTAGCAGGCTAGTTTATTATTTAAATAAAAAAACTTAGACGAGATTTATTTATAAAATTGAAAAAGTTAAGGAGCATAAAATTCACCTAGCAAAATGTAGTCACTTCTCATGAACTAACTAACTCCATTTTGCACAGTCGATCGGTCGTTGCCACTCCTGAAGACAGACTAAAAATCATGTGTAAATCAACCGATAATTAAGCACGAAATATCAGATTATTACCATCAGTGGTAGTCTTTAATATGTAGAAATATCTGAAATCTAAATATCAACAGTTTCTCCATTCTCAATTCATTACTGGAGCCAGTTCCATAACAATGGAATTGTTAAGGATGTCAATCGTTTGCGGCCAACAAGTAATCTGCTTCGTCAAAGTGGACATTGGACATTAGTTGG
Source organism: Cecropterus lyciades (assembly GCA_002930495.1). Classification (NCBI taxonomy): domain Eukaryota; kingdom Metazoa; phylum Arthropoda; class Insecta; order Lepidoptera; family Hesperiidae; genus Cecropterus; species Cecropterus lyciades. The sequence continues at coordinate 309,313 of MOOZ01002263.1, forward strand.
GACTAGTGGACTATAAAACTGGTTATTATCTACTAACCTACATGTTCTTATTGTACTGTATATGTTTCTCGAGCATAAATATATATGTATCTGTGTCCATTTCTTTGGCTGCGCTACAATCCAAACGGCTTGACGAATTGTGACATATTATATAATTGGAATCGTCGGGTATCAATTGAAAGCTAGTAAATAGACCATTCGTCCATTCCTAAAAAAATATGTATATAATATATATTATGTTACTAATTTAATAAAATCTCTATTACTTACTATTTCAACTAAAAAAAAATTTAAACTAAATATATTATTATAAATACATAAAACCGACCGCTCAAAATCAATTCTCTAAAACTGAAGACAAGCAATCGTTTCTATGAAGTTGTTTTTTTTTGTAATATTTTTAACTATGTTATTTGTTATATAAGCTTAATATGTTATATGTTTCCATAATCAACTTAAGTTCGGATATATCACACGTTCTTTGACATTCATTACAAAGAAGGTAGCATCAGACAAACAAATGATATTCAGTATGCGGTTACCGTCGGCAAAGCAAACAAGGGTTGATCAGTTTGCACCCACATGAGACACCTCATTCCCGACACGTAATGTACTTTTTTGCAGACTACTTTTCATTCAACGTCCGTATTTAAACTTTTTTGTTTTTTACCAGTTGCTAAGTGTGTTTTCATTGATAAAATGCGTCTTAGAGCTAGCTGAGCAATTTCTAAAATTAGACAAGGGAAACGAATGTTTATTAATACTGGTATTATTTCTAAATGTAATTATATTTTGTATAGTACAATTATATTTTATTACAAACAACTTTATTTCATCATCATATTTTATTTACATTTATATCAAAACTTTTTTATATGTATATTATATATGTTGTGCCTGTTTTCACGGAAAAACAGGGACAAATAAACAGTAACTTAATTGTTATATACTTACTTGTTAATATAACCCAATTAAAAACGTAAATGTAAAAAAAAACCAAGTTCATTACTGTTTACTCAGCCTACAAAAGAATTGATATGTAAATAAGCACCAAATTCTAAAAAATATTCTGAAATGTTAAGGTACGAGAATACATAAAATCTTTAAGTAAACTAAAAAAAACAATTTCTTGCATTGCTACAACAACAATGTTTTACACTTAATAATTTAACTGTGTTAAATTTTAACGGATAATTTAACACAAATCATTTATTTAATTTTGAATATAATTCAAGCTCAAAGTTTCACTTGGCTACTTTTTACGTATAAGAAACATATACGTGTAATTATTTGTATGTATTTGTCTAATTAACTTATCTGCCTTACTTTATACATTAGTTACTGTATTTATATATAAAATTGAGTTTATTGGTATACATTTATATTAGCTATAACAACAAATACTAAAAATAAAATAATATAAATATTTAAGGGCGGCCCCTATACATCAAACATGTTTTTGTCGATTTTAATAACGGCTACAGGCAGACCCTTCATTTTAAAAATAATTTAATTACAACAAAATAAATATATAAGGGGCAAAAAACATCAAGGTTGTTGACTGGGAGCCCCTATTCAACATCCTTGATTTTTTGCTATTTTTAAATCGCACGACTCGCACTTGGCCGGATTTATATTATAAACATATCCAACGATCATACTATCCGCTTAAAATTAAATAGCATCTGCCGCCCCTAGACGTCAGTAATTAAAGTTAGATAAAATTAGAGCCCTTACCAGACACGTTGCTGTCCCTTAGGACTACGTTTAACGCCTTGGATAAAAATGTCTCCCTTACTACACACTCCAACCAGAAGACATCAGCATTTAACACTTGTGTTAAAACTTAATATTTACTATATTATATTTTGCAGAAAAAAATTGTTGCCTAAGATCGAACATATATATTTGTTTTTAACGCTCAGCGCTGACACTTACGGCGCCAAGAGAATACTTGATGCGAATATTTGGAGATCCTGTGATAAGGAAGCAAAGAGTGTGACGGTAGCGTTTTCGAAGTCGAAACATTAAGGAACGTATATATCGTGATCCTTTGAAAAGGTAGAAAGGATTGTGACGATAATGTATTTCGTAATCCTGTGATAAGGAAAGGAGTGTGACGTTTGTGACGCCGAAGTCGAACCATAAAGGAGCGAAAATTTCGTGGTCCTCTGAAGTCGAACCATAAAGGAGCGAATATTTCGTGGTCCTGTGATAAAGAAGGAAAGAATGTAGCGGTGATGCCTAGTCAAACCTTAGAGGCGTCTACCTAAACATAAACTGCATTTATTACCAACTCAGCGCACATGTGAAATCCATCCCGACTTTTGACATGTCTAAAATTAAATTTTAATATATTATTGAATGGGTCGTTCTCAAAGTGCTCACGCGTGGGCGTGCCCACGATTGTCATCTATCTGTGGTGTGCGACACAGACAAATGTGACGAGCGAGCTAACAAAACTGCGCTTCATTGTTTACTTTTACTGTACTGTATAGTTAAAATATAACTATCGAAGGAAATGAAGAAAAGGATTATGATGACTTAGGTCGAAAGAGATTAACCATTTACGATAAAAAAAGGGTATGTTTAGCGTTTAGTTATACATTTTTCATAAAAACAGCAAACAAGCACCCACTACATCTGATGGTCGTCTACTTCGACATTTTTATAAGAAGTAACAAACCATTAAAAAAGTTAGTCCATCTGATGGTTAGTGGTCACTGATGTCCGTCACTGCCGCCAATGAATATTTGTAAGTAAGTTTATAAAAAACCGGAGTTCTATCTGAAGTCAAGCACAGTTGCGTTGCTACTCCCGTTTACTAAATTTCTCGAAATTTTGCAGCACATCTCTATATTATTTTCCCTATCAGTATAGCAGTCACATAATTATAAATAGTAACAGCATTCTCTTTGTAATCTACAAAAAGAACGAAAAAAATATATATCATTTCGCACCTAAGACCGTTGGGAACAACACTAAAAGTCTTACTTATAATTATAAAGAAATATTTCTCAAAGGGTTGTCTTTGGCTCGAATGTCAAAGAATTAATTAACGAGTAGGGAATAGAACCCGAATCGAGGGCGCGGGACAAACAAAATAACAAATGAGTCGATCAACAAAACAATTGGTCAGCCCCTCTGTATTCATAGTAAAACAATAGCGGCGTATTTGTATAAATATTGATATTTTTGCTTTTTCCTTTTAAAAAATATACCTACGGGTCTATATTTGTGGCCTTTATAATAGTATTGAATGTTTTAAGTCCTCACATCTTATGATGATTGCAAAGATATAAATAGATTATATGTTCTTGCTTTAAAAATTGAAAATTATACTCTCTTTTGAAATCATCAAACAACATATTTTTATTATTATTTTAAAAAAGTTATCTTAAAATGTACAATACGTCTGTTATTAATTTCAATTCCATAAAACCTTAATTACAATAACTTAATTATTTTGCTGAAAACCAACAATAAAGCATAAACAAATACGCCCCAAATAAAAACGGGGAGAGTCGGGTTAAAGCGGCATCTCGAAATATTTAGGCCGAACGCTGAATTTTAAAGGCGGCAATTTGAACCTACACTCTTATCCTGATCACAGGATAATTTATCTTAACGAAAGAAAGGGGTGGGTTGGGGTGGTCCCAAAAATTGGGTAAAAATGTTGCCAGCTAGCGATTAAACCGTCGGGGGGATGCGTTGTATTAATCACCACCCGCGAGCAGTCGTCTTCGAGGATTTCGCGAGAATATATAGAGTTGATACAACCCCAATTAATTAAGGTACACTACAAAGTCAAATTTCTAAGTTGTATCGACTCTCAAGCAATTTACATGACTCGTAATAATAAAGTATGTTAAGACGCAAATGAACACATGTTCTTAAAATTTTAAGCACGTCATATTTTTGATTCACATAAAAAAGTCTGTTTCATTTTCTAATACGTCAGTAATGTTCTCATTATTTTCATCTTAGAACATAAATCGTAGAACTATAGTCAGATATTCAGTGGTTAGAAACAAAATATTTATGAGAGTGGTAATAACAACTCCATATAAATATCAAAGTTACCCTGTCCTGCGTAGAACGCGGGGTGGCCACCTTGGCTTTGTTTTAATATTTTCGCAGCATTATGAAGGGTTTCCTTGCTTTCAAATAATTTTGGCTTCTGCTCCTGAAGTTTTGATAAAAGTTTCATTCTATCAATAATTAACGGCCACAATTCCGAGTTTGTTGATGCGATTATAAAGGTTGTGGTTTCTGAGTTATCTACTTTTTCATTTGTCCTAGTAGGGTCCATTGTTTGAGAGATAATAAGGCATAATTTTGTTTGTTACCCCCAAAATATCTCTTTTAAATTACTATAATATTATTCAAATAATATTTTAATTCCATCCATTCATCAGCCTTTTTAGGTCCACTGCTGGACATAGGCTTGGATATAGTTAACAAAAAAAATAAAAAAACCCCAGTTGATCAATATGACCATTGGCCTGTCATGCGTATTGGTGACCACCGACCATATTGTCCCCCGGTCGTCTCCTTCAACACCTACGCAACGAGAGCGAATGGTTTTTTTTTTATAGTATGGAAGTAGCAAACGAGCATGCAGCCCACCTGATGGTAAGTGACTACTGCCGCCCATGGGCATTTGTAATCAACCCTAGGTAAGATCAAAGTCTCACCTAAGGTTAGCCACAGATGCGTTGCTACCCCTGAGGACTAAGATGGAATGCCTCTGAAAAGTATATCTCCATTACCACACCCTTTAGACCAGAACACAGCAGCGCATAACACTGCTGTTATTAGGCAGAAAAAGGTGTAGCGGTGGTGTTTCCGGAGTCGAACCACAACGAGTTCTACCACCTTGTATAATGGTGCTATACAAGAATGAAACCAAACGTCACTACGTATGTTTAGTTTTAGTGGTTTAGGCCCCGTAAACAATCCATCGCACTAGCAAGAAGTCCACTTCACGCTTAGAGTACATCTTAACTCTCATACATACAGATATCTTAACGTTTTGCTTTTACTGATAAAGCAACTCGTACTTTCTTACAGACACCTAACTTCAATCGAATCCAGGTGGATTCGAACTCTGAACCCCCAGTATGAACGGCCGAATGTCAAACCACTTAGCTATCACGATCTCGTACATAACTCTATCAATCAGCAAAATCGTACAATTACTTAAATAAAATTATCATTTGTCTTACATTTTCAATCTTAATTCAGTCTATTTATGTTTCTCGCTGTCTAATTAAAAACACAGCAGAGGTAATCGCGTTAAAATATTGTTTAGATATTAAGTTGTTTACGTCTAAAATATTAATGAAGCGATTTCGCTACTACTCGTATTTTAGATTTAATATAATGTAACTGTTTTTACAAATAGTATTATGGTAATTAAATTTTTGAAGCTGAACTGATGTAAGTAGCATCACATAGATTGTAAAATAACATAATATGATTGTATAATAATATAATAATAATGAATAACACGATACCAAAGATGGTACAACCCTTCCTAGTCTGACTCCGGAGGCACCCGACACTCCTATTTCTGCCTTATAACACATTTTAAGCTGCTGTTTTCTGTGTTGAAGTAGAAGGTAAGGAAAATATCCGAGGTGTCCCCATCTAGTCTTCAAGGGTAGTAACGCGTATGAAGCCATTTTGTGCAACAGGTACGTGTAAGTGACTTATTCGATGTTCTCAATTCATCCATATGACCTCGATCAAATCTCCATCCACAAATCCCTATAATTATATTTGAAGGCCAGTTATAAGCAGTTACTAAATTATATTAAATATATGTGTATATATATACTTGTATATATTCGTCTGGGCAAAATAAATACCTTTTGCCCAGACGAGTCGGTCGGGGACGGCTTATATTTAAGCCAGGTGGACTAATGATCTGAAGAAGACGGCGGGTAACTGCTGGATTTAGATAGCTCACACCCGCTTAGAATGTTTCGTATTAGGGGAGACCTGTGTTCAGCAGTGATCTTCCAAGGGCTGATGGACAGATGGATGGAATCTTGTATCTGTCTTATCACCCATTTAAACTCAAGTGTTTTGTTGAACATTGTTATTTAGCATTAAATATTTAGCATAATGAGTTGCGTGGCTGAACTGTCACTACACCTATAAAAGATGTTTGAATCCAACATGCAAAGAGTTACAGACGATCCCTGGTCAGAACATTTAATTAAAATTAACTAAAGAAACGAGTGAAAAAAATCATTAAATTAGTATTTAAGCCAGTATCACCAATATCAAAGTAAAATTAATCAAAGTAGAGGTTAATTTGCATAGAGCCATTAGTGACATACACGACCGGGTAGGTCCGTAACATTACCATGATGTAAGGAAGAATGGAGAACTTCCGCGAAATTTGTCCGCCCAAATGACGACGCTTGTTTTTTATGTTGCTGCTTATAATTCTAGCGAGGTTTATGTGGATAAGACGCATTGTTAATTATTACTGGATAATATATTTTAATGCTGTGATGTAGAGTAACAAAGGATTGTTGTAAATTCATTTCATATTGCTAAACTTGATTACGCGTTGTAATTATTTTTCGTTGGATGTTTAATTTAAATTATCTTTTTTTTTTTCGGAAAACTTGTGGTGTGTGGTCGGTCGATGGTGTGTCAGTCTTGAACAACAACATTCTCTTTCTTCTCCTGGATATCGTAGGAGGCTACTAAAAATAGGATCCAGGATATGGTCAGCAGTGTCTTTTTGTGTAATATCAACGCCCACAGCGGTTTCAGCTCGCATGCCAGGCGCGGAGCCTATTGGCAAAAAGACCTTGCAGTGCATCTCAATAGGCCGTTTTTATATTATTCTTAATTTATACTATTAACTTGATGATTATATTTGTTTTGGAAAGCACGGTAAGCTTTCGATCCCACATCATTAAATCAAAGTTACGAAAATTAAAAACTTTATCAACACCTTTAGGTTACTTTACATATAACGTCTGTTATATTAATTCCATTTTAAGCCCTCATTTTCAAAAATATAATCTCTGGAACCAATCAACTCAATCCTAGAAGTCAAGTATTTTAAAACATTAAACTTTTAAACAGTGTAATAGCTAAGTGAAGCTACATTCTTACATTTAAACCGAAAAGTATATTTATTAGCATTCCCATAATCCGTGAATTCTGTTCCCCGCTGTCCTCACTAGACCCCACTAAAATCAATTATCAAAGAAAAATTGGAAGGAGTTTCTAAAATCTGGCGGTCTTCCAAACGACCATATCCACATAACCACAACGCACCCTAACAAACTTATTAAGATTTCTTTTCTTTTTACTCTGTACGCGGTTAGCGACGTATGACGCAAGCTAGCAGCCACAGTGGGGGGTTCCCCCCACCACGCATGGCCGCGTCCATGATTTAAGCACAGGGATAAGAATGAAATTAAAAATACATCCGCGCCCGCTCCTTAGGGTGCCAGGGAGACATATATGCAAATGAACCCCACTCCACCCTCATAAGATAGGGGGGCATTTTTTGTTAGGATGCTATTAATTTGGGGTGTAACTTACTAAGTATAGATGTATGTACACAAGTAGGTATGTGCGTCTGTGCGTCCCTCGCGATTCTTTCCTGACTTTCTTCCGTTAAATTATGTCGGATACAAGATTATGAACGGTAATGCGTGCTGTGTAATTTCGTGGAGTTTTTCTTTAATAAATTGTTTCTCTGCTGTAGGTAATCAAATTTTGTGGGGCTTACACATGTGCCTTGTTATTTTTTCTTTTACAAATACGATCCTTGAATGAGATTTTCTAGCGTGATCTCTGTTTTAGATAAAGAGTGTAAAAGCCAGTTGACTTTCGTATGAAGCAACGATCTCAGTATTCAAGGGTGGCCATTTATCTGTGATAAGCTTCAGGTAGAGCCACTGTTCTATATGGAACTGATTTTATGTCTATGATGTGGCAGTAACTACTTACCATCTGGACTGCATGCTCTCACCTACAACTTTGATTTTATAATGACAAAATTTTTTATAACAAAATAAACCAAATGGACTCTACTATTATAAATCAAAACGAATTACTCCCTTAATAAGTTCTAAAATAGTAATAAAAATACTTTAAAGGAAATAAAGTACCAACGTACTAATCTCCTAGATTGTTAGTAGAATTGCAATTTGGTCTAGAAGTCAAGATGCAACGCTTCGTAAGCCATTTAGAACTACTATCTCAGAAGATTAGTTAGGAATAGCCTACGTGCTAAAGCTAACATAGTTAAAGTGGGTTCAGAATATTTAGTACTAAATTAGGCATTCGTCTAATGATAATGTTGACTTCTTGCTGATACTGATAATACTGAGAGTCGCAAGTATAAATGACAGGTACGCACCGCCAATGTTTGAAAGTTGGCTAAATGCAAGCCGGACTACCACACAGAGGGTCCGTATTGGCGGGTTTTTGTAAAAAAACAGTCAAGTGTGAGTCAGTTACATAAAGGGTTCTGTACGAAAACTGAAAAAAAAACTAATAGAGCTTTTAACTTAATAATTGTTTAACCTTTCATGAAATCAATGCTAGGATGCAGTCCACATGATGGTAAGTGGTTGGTGACGCCCATGGACATCTGTAAGCAACTTTATATAGAAAATGGGTTATATCTGAAGTCCTACTCCCGAGGACTGAGATGGTTGACTCATATAAAATGGCCATTTGTCACTTGTCAACCTGTAGATATTAACTTTTACTTGCATATGTACAAGAACAACCAAAAACAAGTGTTTTTTTTTATAAGGCCATGAAATTTGCCATAATTTATTCAACACACCGACCTTTGTGTTGCCAACCGAATTTGCGTGGCGAACTCGCAGCTAGCTAGCAGTAGTCCTCGGAAAGCACCGCTTATGTGACCAACCTCACAAGACTCCACTTCTTTACAGTTAATTACAGGAGTCCATGGTTTCTAACAGTGGAATGGGTTGCATCCTCGTATGCTAATCTTACCTTAATTGTATAAATACGAAAATTTATGATATATGTCTTTGTTACTCTTTAGCACAAGAACTACTTATCGAATTTCACTCAATTTGCCACACTATTTGTGTTAGTTTATGATCTATGTAGTTTAACACATATGAAATTCATTGCCGTCAGTGACCGAATCGAGCGGAGCCGCGGGATTAAGCTAATTCATATATAAAGTAACTAAATTACTGTTTCCCTTTTATAATATATACATATGTAAATCTTTAAACATAAATGATTCACGTTTGTCATCACGCAGCGTTTTAAGGGAAGATATTTCATTATTTTTCTATTTTCAAAGCGCTTCATAAAATACCCATTGTGCAATCTAACACAATCGATGCCTGAGGGGATCTGAAGTACCTCATCGGGCACACACGTTCGACATTCATTGAGATGATTTAGCGATTTCCGAAAAGTTTAGAGGGTGGAACACCTGATTCTGTTGGGAATATTCGGTTTTGTAAAATTTGATGCAGAGATTAGGCGTGGTACTGAAAAATGTGGAATTTAAAGATTTTTAATTAAAAATATGCAGAAAGAGGCTCATAATACAATAAAGTGTGGTGAACATCTTTTTTTTCAGTTTATCTTCACTTAATACTTCACCATTATGACGTATATTGAATATCATTAATGGAAAAACATGCAAAAATGGAAAAACATGCAAAAGAACACATGAACAATCTCTCAAAATTATAAGATTTACGAAACTTTCTTGAATACATGTAAAGTTCCTAAAGACACACAGACTACACCTTACGCACGTTGAATGTGAAAAAGTGAGTGAGTGAATGATTTAAACTAAATTAAAATTATTACGATTCCAATTAATTTAATACAAATATAGTCGCTAATTTAAATACATAATCCAATTATATATATATATATATCCAATATATATCCAATAAGAGAATATAATATTGTCAAAATTCTATTGAGCGCGCTCGTCTCCTTGCAGTTTCTGTTAGGGAATCCGGTTATTGGTTGCAAGCTCTTCCCTCCGCTAATCTAGGAACTCTCCTTGATAACAACTCTTTTTCTATAGCAGTGGGCCTACGACTGGGCACATTTTTAAATCACCCACGTTGCTGTCCTTGTGGAGCTCAAGTCTATCGTTTGGGACTCCACGGTCTTTCTTGTCAACGAACCGCCGGTCGTCTTTCTCGGCACGCGGCTCTAAATGATGTAATCCGAAGGGCCCTTGTCACTGCCAACGTACCGGCTCAATTAGAGCCGAA
>MOOZ01002263.1:320747-332071 GCA_002930495.1 Cecropterus lyciades
CACCATTATATTGAATTTCATTAATTTTTGCATGTTTTTCCATGGAAAGAAAACATGGACAATCTTTCAAGATTATAAGATTTACGAAACTTTCTTGAATACATGTAAAGTTCATAAAGACACACAGACTACACCTTACGCACGTTGAGTGTGAAAAAGTGCGTGAGTGAGTGAATGATTTAAACTAAATTAAAATTATTACGATTCCAATTAATTTAATACAAATATAGTCGCTAATTTAAATACATAATATATATATATATATATCCAATAAGAGAATATATGATTAAAGATTATAGATCCTTTGAAGAATGAGTGTACCGTATATATCGTGGAGTCGTCTTTGATAAACTTAATACTGCAGTCATTATAATTAACGAGAAACATTATCGTTACTTAAGAAAGGCTTGTGACATAAGAGTAATAAAATTTTAATAAAATAAATTGTGACGTGTAGGTGTTTATATCTCATAATTACGTTTTGGATATAGTATTGTTTATTAAAAAACTTCATTATTATAACCATATTGTGTAGGTATTTATGGGATCATATATTAGGGAAAATAATTTTACAATCACACAAACAATAATATTTGTCCAAAAATCGACATAGTGCTATATTTTTTGTTTCTTATTATTAAACATAAATGCTTTCTACACTCATAGCACCACACTAGGATTTTCTCCTGTTTCGTTGGTGCATGGACACACAAAGACGAATAAACAAACACCCAGATCCACAACAGACATCTAAGCTCATCATTCAAATGTCTGTCTGGCCGGGGATCGAACCCGAGACCCAGACCGGTATGGTGAAGCGGGTCGTCGGATCATTTATTAACCATCTTATAAACACTATAGTTGATTACAGGTTAAAATATTCTTAGTTTGAGAGACACCAAAGGAAATCTGACATACTATAAATAACTATAATGGTCATAGTGGATGTCGTACGAGGCGACTAATGGACAAAACTCCAGGAGTAATATCAACACTCACTGTGGTCACCGACACGCATACCAGGCGCGATGACTACTAACAAAACCCCCATTTGTAGAAGCCTTCGAAGGTGGTAGAACTCTTTGTAATTTGACTCCGGAAGCACCTCCGCCACGCCTGTTTCTGTTCTGGTCTGAAGGGTGTAAAGGAGACATACTTTTCCGAGGCATTCCATCTTGGCACGCATCCGTGGCTAACTTTCGGTGAGACTTTGATCTTACCTACGATTGATTACAGATGTCCATGGACGGCAGTGGCCACTTACCATCAGGTGGGCTGCATGGGCTGCAAAAAAAAAAGCCTATATCCACCAGTGAACCTGAAAAGGATGGACTGATGTATTCAAATCACATATAATTAAAAAACACGCTTTCTCCACTCATAGCCCCAAAGTAGAATTTTTTCTTGTGTCGTGGGTGCCATGGACACAAAAAGACGAATACATAAACACCCAGACCCAGAACAGAAATCTAAAATCAAATAATCAATAAAGTCAAATTTTGTGAATCCAAAAACTTTGACACCGGCTTTCGGCTTGATATCTGCGTCGGAATTTCCATATGAGTTGTACTTTCTAAGGGAGGTTTAGAAATACGCCTATGAACTTTGGCTGGTTCACGCCTTGCATACCAAAGGGCAGATCGATGCTTGTCAAACAATAAATGTCACGTCCACTCCCTTATGTTAATTTGCCACCAATATTTGAGCTAATACGAGCAATTACTAACTCTGTGTCATAGAAATAAGAGTGGTGTCGAATGTATGGATTATCTTGGCAATTCTTCCCGATTTTTCTTTGAGGTGAGAACGTTGCCCTAATTTTTCATGAAGGGAATGTTGTGCGATATTGAGACAAAGGCTCTGCCGTTATGAGTTTATAAATGTGTCTGTGTGAGTGTGAGTGGAGTGTTGATTTTATAAGTTAATTGTTTTTGTATTTTGCTTCCGTATTCTATTTCGGGCAAAGACGTCTTATATATTAACTTATGTACATTATTATGGACAAAGAAGATTTCTTTCTGACTTCATCGTAAGTTACCATTTAATTATTAGTTATTGTTATTAGTTAGTTATCATCGTCTTTCTGCCTTTCAGATACACACAGCATTATGTAGGCTAAATGCAAAATTAAAGATTTTACACACCTGTTTAAAATATTGAAGATAATACTTAAGATTAAGATTTCATTTACCCGTAAATCAAGTGATAATTACAAACTCTTAAAAACGAGTAATTACGTTATACGTTAAATTTTAAGAGACTGTAAATACAATATTACAATATTTTGACGGCCAACGAAATCTTGTGGAAGATGGTCGAAACAATCGATCGATGTTATCAAAAGTGTACAATAGATCACATACGTCATAATCAGTCATGAAAAATATTTTGATTATTTAAATCTAACCTATAAATTGAGACGCTATGCCATATGCGAAAACACTTGGCATAGCCTATGCTATGCCAACATATTTTATTTTTAGTTAAACTCCAATCAAGTGCCAGTATCATACCAGGACATAAACGGCAGGTGTCCGAAATGTATCGAACAGTAAAATGCAAATATCACCTACTTCATTATAAACCATTCAATACTGGATTTGTTACGTGGACAATCGCAGGCCTCGATTGTAAGGCGGAGCACCCACGGTTTATATGCTCGTGGGGCTAGCGCGAGAATTATCGTGTTTACTTTTATTTTACCCAATAATAAAAATAATGGAATACGTTTTAAAGGGTCACCGTTAAATATAGGAAATATACTTCAACCGTTAAAATAAAACTACATACATAACAGACACATCTTTCATTTGATAAGTCGTTTAAGAAGGTTTTTAAATTCGAGAAAAAATTCGCTGTAACGAAAAGAAAACATTTACTCATAATAATTATTATAGCGGTAACAGATTTAGCAACATAAACATTAATCAACAGTTTATCATCGCCAGATCATATATTTTTCCGCAGTTGGTTCTTTTAATGTTTATTATTATAAATAACAAAATAGACAAATAACCAAAATAGACAATCTATTACATCAGACCGTACACATCACGCCAATTCTTTTGCTTTTCTTTCCCTTCGTTTACCTTGTCATTACTTAATATATATTTTTTTTAATTTTCTAAAAAAAATATTTCCTTCCTACCATATTGGAGTAGTGGGGGCTTACCCCACTACTCCAATTGTCTAACATCTCCGCACTTGAAAAGCCCGATAGACAACCCAAATACATCTTACTGTAACAGGAGACCTGTGCCCAACAATGGATCAGCGGTTAACGACGGGACAGTGGTTGACGACCCAACGATACGATAGCGACACGAAAATGATTCCAGCTTGCCCCAGAACGCATGACACGCGGCAGTTTGTCAGAATCGCAATCAGACGCATAGAAAACGCGGCATGTCTCCAATCCATGATTAATGCCTTTCTTAATTACTAAGTTATCGTTCAGTCCTGTCAGGGCTACATGTGTTCCCGTTTTAATTTATTGACTTTTGCGTTTGTTTTTGGGGTGTACGCGGTTACCTAATGCTTGCACGCGCTTTTAAAGTTGACACGCGATATTTAATAATTGTGTGAAATTTTCTTATATACATGACGTCTAAAATTATGAATCTAAGATTTTTGTAAAAATAATAATTTAAGAATAATCTGTTCAGGTGTATACGAGTATGTAACATTTATACACAAAATATACTTTGAAATATGTAAAATCAAAATCATTTTTAAGCTACTTGTGTGTGTATAATGTGTGCAACAGACAGTGTTTATAGGGGTTGAAAAACATCAAACGAGCCAGGTTTATAATTATTAATAACCACGAAGCTTAATAATAGGTTAGTAATATTTTGAAGGTGGTAGAACTCTTTGTGGTTCGACTCCGGAAGCCCTACCGTCAGACCTATTTCTGCCTAATAATAGCAGTGTTATGAGCTCCGTGTTCTGACCTGAAAGGTGTGGTAAGGGAGACATACTTTTCCGCATCTGTGGCCATGTGGATGTCCATGGGCGGCAGTTGCCACTTACCATCAGGTGAGCTGCATGCTCGTTTGCTACTTCCATACTATAAAAAAAAACCAAAAGAATTCTTCTTTAGCAGTTTCAGAAGCTTAAACTCTACGATGCTTAGTCACTCCGTGAGTGAGTTACTAAGTATCCTTTCACTTTTATTTAAACAGATTTGTGTATATCTGATTATATGATATCTTATCTGGAGGGATTTATTTACAAAGGCCGAAATTGAACGAACAAAATGTATAAAAGAACAGGAGAAAAGCCTACCCGTATCAGTGATCTACCATTACTTTTTAGGGTTCCGTACTCAAAAGGTAATCACGGGACCCTATTACTAAGACTCCGCTGTCTACTGTCCGTCCGTCCGCCTGTCCGTCTGTCTGTCATCAGGTTGTATCATCACCGTGATGGCTAAACAGTTGAAATTTACACAATGATGTATTTCTGTTGCCCCTGTAACAATAAATACTAAAAATAAAATAAATTAACTATTTAAGTAACTAATACAACAAACGTGATTTTATTGCCGATTTTTATAGATGGTACGGAACCCTTCGCACGCGAATCCGACTCGTGCTTGGCCGGTTTTATTTTTGATAATTTCACTCAGTTTAATTCATGCACCTAACAACACACAGTAATATTATCGTATACTTTTACTACTTAACACAGAACAGTATTTGTCTAATTCCCAACGAAAATTATTTAAACAATTGTAGAGTCTGTCCGCGGGCTAAGTAATTATAAGATATAATTCACATTATTCTTATTTGTTGAGACAGACATTGAATATGTAATCAAAACAGTGTTCAGTTGTTTCTCGGTTTAGTTATTCCAGGCCGTTAAAGTTATTTCGAATCTTACAAATACACTGATAATGTTATCCAAGACTGTCAGAACTACTCCGTTAATGTATGGACACTATTATTCCTATCCCATTAAATTATTTGTCTTTAGTTATATCGCAACTGTTACCTGTTACGCAAGTTTGTTTGGAATTGTGAAATTATTATAGACTACAGATTTTGATGTGTGACTAGAAGGAATGTGCCGTAGTGTGAAGGTGGCACAATGTTCGGTGTCTCTAATTACACGAGGATGTTGTAAGAAGCGATTAAAAGACAAAATTCAAGAGATGGTCATATCAATAGCGTCTTAGTGTGTAATATTAACATACACTGAGGTCACCAACACACACGCAAGGCGCGGTAGCTCTTGGGAAAACCTTCCATAAGGGGAGGCCTGTGACCAACAGACCTCTTATATCAGATGAATGGAGAATATATATAATAAAAACGATGTTTTTTTTATATATTACCACTGTTCTGTAAAAATCCATACATTTGAACCTATAAACTAATATACTATGTTAGTTTAAGAGATGTGGTAAATCAAAAGACTTTTATGAGACATTCCAACTTAGTATTCAGAAGCAGCGAAGCATCTGTCGCCAACGATGGTTAGGATAGATAGACTTCAATTCTATTTGGGGTTCGATAGACATGAGCACTGGTGGCATTGTCCATTTGGTTGACCACATACTCGTTTACTACTTTTATAAAATTGTTAAGTCTTGAACAATTGTTACTGTTATGTTGTTGACGTACGGTGTTGTGAGCGTATTATAAGACTCAACCAAGGTTAACCGTATTTTGTTAAAAACTCCAAAGTTAAACAAAATAAAACGCAGATTTGGAAAGAAATATGGGAATTCATTAAAAGTAAATACATGGGTATTTGATAAGTATATTTTTGGTTACCTGGAGTTATTGACGATTTTTTCATTTCACTTGATGAAAAGTATAATAGAGTTACAGATAACAGAACTGACTTAGGACTCGTTACTAGGTACAACATGTCCACGATCTTAGCCTTAATTTATTCAACGCCCGAAAATCAGGGAGAAAAAAGCTTAAACCGTCACCTCCAGTTAATACACACTCGTGTCACGTTCCTCGCTCATTTGGAGGCCTTCATCGATCGGAGACAAAGCCTCGGCAGCCCCGATAAACGAATTAAGGAAATGGGAGATTTTTTATCTGGGCCGCCGCGAGGGTGGGCCGACACGCGTCGTAAAACGCAGCAATACTTTCTTATGCAAAGTCCCTTCGCGACGATAATTAGGTGAAGCTATAGATGTGTAGTTATGCTTGGGTGTGTGCGTTTTGTTTTTAATTTTGGGGCGCGGGGCCGATTAGGGCCGCACGTAAATGTCACTGACATCGGCGATGCCTATTTCGTTTGCGTTCGCGTTATCAGTATTGGATTAAATGTGTACGAATCTATTTTTTGCATATTTGAAACACATGTGGTTTGGTTAGGATATAAATTTAATGAGATAAGAATGAATATTTTAAGGATATACTTATCCGAGGCTTTCTAAGAGTAATTTAGTTCTCAAGCTTACCTTAGGTAGGAATCTGATCTTATCTATCGGTGTTGATTACAGATGTCTGTGTTTGGCAGTGTTCACTTTTCATCAGGTGAAATACATGTTTCTTTTCAACTTGTATTTTATAAAAAATATCGGCTTTAATTATAAACGAATTATTACGCAACTATTAGTCAACAGTGCTACGAACCATCATTATGACTATTAAGTTACATGGTTCTTAAAGCTCATTTGCTTATAAAATGAAGGTAAATTTTGATCGTTATTCAATGAAGAAATCACTCAGTGATCCACGCTTAGAACTGCAATCTTAACTGACGGTCAAACCCGAATTCATTACTTCCCCTAACTAATTACGAAGCGGTCCACCTTCTTATAAGTGTTTCTGTCCCACCACATTTTTCATATGAGAACACAGCAGCGCTTAGCTCTACTACTACAACGACAGAAACAAGTACGACGATGGTGCCCTTTAGTGAACCTATTTTCCACACCTATAAAAAACCCTTTCTCAAGTTTATCTAATCTTAAGAAATCTTTAGACATTACAAGATGGTAGAACTCTTTGTGATTTGACTCCGGAAGCACCACCGCCACATCTATTTCTGCCTAATAACAGCAGTGTTATGCAGTGTTGTGTTCTGGTCTGAAGGGTGTGGTAAGGGAGACATACTTTTCCGAGGCATTCACTCAGTTCCAAAAAAAAAGGTACATCTTTCAAAATTCAAGAGATGGGCAGTAGCGTCTTAGTGTATAAAATCAACACCCACTGAATCACCAACACGCCTGCCAGGCGCTGACTCTTGGCAAAACCTTTCATAAGGGAAGGCCTATGACCAACAGAGGACCTCTTATATCAGATGAATGGAGAATATATATAATAAAAACGATGTTTTTTTTATATTACCGCTTTGATTGATATGGTAAGTAACAATGTTTTGAAAGTAATGAATAATGGTTTGAGAGATATGGTAAGTCAGAACACGTTTACGAAACATTCTAATTTTTTCCATATCTCACATCTACCAAAAAAAAAAAACAAAAAACAGCGCGTAACTTAATATTATCCCGGGATATCAACATCACCAACACAGACATAAGAAATTACAATCGTTCGTAATGAACGAGCGAACACCCCGCGCACATGTCGTTCCGAATTAGTTGGATCGTGTGGTTTTGATTGTTATCTAACAACTATAATAATCTAATCTTCAACAATCAAATATCAAAATATGCTTTGTTCAAATTGTTCAAATTCCCTGATACTAACTTTCGTGGCTTATAATTCAATAATTAATGCCTTACGGCGATCGTGAAAAAACCTACAGAGCTGAGATATCCCAAAAAATGGTTCTCGAACGTGTGTGAAGTCTGCCAATTCCACTTGGCCAGCTAATATGGCCAGAATAATAAACGAATTTAGAATTAGTCCTTTCCTTTTTTTATTTATGCCTACTTATTAACAACTGGGCTGAAGTAAAAATAAACAACGACTAGCCTAGATCATGCTTAAACACTCACATCATGATGATTCCGATAAATTTCATATCTGATAAGCAAAGAGAGAGTTTTGAGTTCGATCCCCGACCAAGAATTCTGAATTATAAATAACAAATTCAGATGTCTTTTGCAAAATCGTTTTTTTTTATATACGTGCTTTTATGTGTTCATGACCACATAAAATGAGAAAAATCACATTAGAGCCTAATCTTAATCATCATTTATTATACATCTATTTGGATCACAACTTAAGATTATGCTTTTTATCCTTTTCGGTGTCTTAAATATATACTGACCTTAAAAATATAATTATTTCAACTGCTTATATGAAAGGAAAACATTGCATAATAAGTAGTATACGGCGTACCTCGTACATATAATATCGACTAGTAATTATAAATGAATGGATTCAAATTAGCGTTAACCTTTATTATTACTTTTATTACGAACATTATTTTGTTTTAATTCAGTAACAAATATGCTCTTATAATATTCAAAAGCTTTGTTTCAAATCTTAATATACATCTTAGAGTTTAATGCAAACTAAAGATCAGAGGTGAATTAGATTACAGACTCGATCTAGTTCAGTAACTATCAGATTGAACATTATAATCGAGACTTATTATGATATTGTTATTGTTCTTAAATTTAAATTGGAATAATGAAAGAAAATTTTATATTATAATACATTGTTTTAACAAAAAAATATAAATAGGTTGCAGAATTAAATGCTTGGTAGAGCGAATAGGTTCGAACGATGAGATACTACACCCACACCTTTTTCTAGCGTGTAGCAATTTTTGCGTTTAAGTGTGTGTGGTTGCCGACTCACTTTTATATGAAGCAATGATCTTATGATCCTCGGGATTAGCAGCGCATCTGTGATTGACTTCAGATAGAAACCCTATCAACATAATGGAATTAAAGTAGGTTTTTAACTATCTGTTTTAAATCACCCTTACGCCCTGAAAAAATGTTACAACATGAAACATTATTAAAACATAACATAATGTGTAAACAATAAATAAAAACATTCCACGTCTTAAAAGTACCAAGACCGTTCGCCCTTGTCTTACACTTTTAATTTTCCCTCCTTAAAAATGGGAGGGCAGTGTTTTCGTGTGTGGCAGCCACCCCGGGGGTGGGTAATCAAGGCACGCAATCTTCGGCGAACCCTTAAAAACTTTAAAACTCATCGCCGCTCGCCGGAATCACATACTAATATATGTACCGATGTATAGCTTCGGGTTTGCGAATGGATCTTACCTATGAGGTCGTTTAAATTGATTCCAATTGATGACATTGGCATAGTACTTTCAAAGATTTTTATGCATAAAGGCTTATAACTTTCTATTATCGTAAGTAAACCTCTTAAAAATAACATAAGTTGAAATAGACCGATTAAAACCTAACTTTAGAAATTTAATTAAAAATAAGAAAATGATAAATTAAATAAACCGTCTTTTGTATGAAATTTCATTTGATAAACGTCTTAATTTTAATAAATGGTATAACAATCAGATAGTTTGATCGGGGACGTGTCACCATTACCCTTATTAGCGTGAAGCTGTTTTTTGCATTAGAAGGGTTTAAATGCCTACTACCTACCACTTTTTATTAAGAAGAGATTTATTCACAAGATTGCAGCTCTGCAGGGAAAATTATTTTTCACACCGGGATCATAGGACCGCAATTTTTATTGTTTGTATTTTAAGTGTTTCGCCATGACCACGAAACATGGAACTATGTAGTTCCAAATATCGGCGATAATAAATAAACAAAAAATAGAAACGGACTTCTATGACACAAAAAAAAAACAAAAAAGTAAGTTGGATATATGTTGGTCTCTTTTATACACAGTACATAGTCCCGAAGTCGGCGGTCAACATAATAATATGTTGTTACATTACAACGACGAATCTATGTCCTACAAGTATATGAGCGCCGTAGATACCTAATGTTCATTTTAAGTTTCATGAGAATCGGATCGGTAGAAGCATAGTTATTCGTCTATTTGTCGCGCACACACTAAATGCAAATTTAAGACTCATGTGGTTTGCTCATGGATGACTTTGTCAGAATTGAACCAAATTACAATGAACCCCACGGGAAGCACCAACTTTCAAATAAAAAAAATGTCAAAATCGCTTCACCCAGTGGAAAGTATCGAAGGTACAAATATAATAAAAAAAGAAAGACGAATTGAAAACCTCCTCGTATTTTGAAGTCGTTTAAGAACCGACCAAGTGCAAGTCAGACTCGCGCACGAAGGGCATACCATCTCTTTACCATCCTATAAAGAACGACAAAAATCACGTTTGTTGTAAGTATAAGTTTGTTATAAGTATTTTTAACATTTTAATTCAATTATGTTATCTTTGAAATGAATATAATTATATCTAAGTATTCTGTGAGCGTCTACCTGCTGCCGTTATTGATATCGAACATAAACATCACGTTTATTGTATGGGAGTTTTTATTGTATTTTATTTTGTATATGTTGTTAGGTATAATGGTAACAGAATTACATCATCTGTAAAAAATTTAACTGTCTAGCTATGATGGTTCTTGAGATTCTTTGAGAGCCTGGTCACAAATAGACGGACAGACGGACAACCGAATCTTAATTTTTAATCGGTACGAAACCCCAAAAAATCACATATCGTTAACACCCGTTACATATAACAATAAAAATTCTGATTTAAAAGTACAAAGACAGTTAGACATGAATCTTCATATATTAATAATTCCAAAAGCACCCTACACGCGTCACGTATGCGCGACTATCCAAATAAAAACTCGGCAATCGATATTGCAAAACAAAAGAGTAACCCTCGAAAACGCTAAAATCGATGCGAAGAAGTGTCATTAAAGAACCCCCAAAAATTAAAACCCCTGCTTGATCACAACCCTGCTGGCTAATGCAAATTACGGTTGGATGCGGCGTGCGTTATGCGTCTTGCGACATGCGTCACGCGTTGAGCGTACGAGGCATGCGTGGGTTGAAAATAATATAACTAATATAAAATTTATTATTTTTTTGCATAAAGTATTATTACTAACTACTCTATTAACGTGTTGTCATTACATTATGGAAATTGTTATTATTACAGTGTAATACTAAATGGTTATGTTTTTTATATTCTTATATCCAAAGCTAAAAGTGAAAAATAATCGTACAAATCCACTATTTACCTTTTTCTTTTTAAATTGTAGTGAAACAAATTCAAAGTTTTAATAACTTAAAAAATCATTTAAGTGAATATTTTAATAAACACCTGCTTAAATTTTATAATACTTATGAATGAAATGGATGAGGATGTATGGACATGGATCATTAAAAAATATATTAATTAAATTACCCTTTAAAATATTTCAGAGTAAATAAAATAACTTATTGTACCTTTTACTT
>MOOZ01002263.1:335115-352609 GCA_002930495.1 Cecropterus lyciades
GTCAATAATCTCTGATTATGGATATGTTATAAAATATTAATACTACCACATTTTTTGAGTATGGAAGTAGCAAACGAGCATGCGACCCAACTGATAGTAAGTTGCTACTGCCGCCCATGGACATCTGTAATCAACCCTAGGTAAGATCAAAGTGTCACCTAAGGATAGCCACAGATGCGTTGCTACCCCTGAGGGCTATGATGAAATGCCTCGAAAAAGTGTGTTTCCCTTACCACACCCTTCAGACCAGAACACAACAGCAGCAATAACACTGCTGCTGTAAGGCAGAAATAGGTGTGGAAGTGGTGCTTCCGGAGTCGAACCAGTTCGAACCAGTCGAGAGTTCTACCACCTAAAGTGTAAAATTTACATTTTTTTGTACATCATCAAACAACTTTTTTGTTATTAATCAACTAAACGTCCGTTTGTCCTCGTTATTGATTATATCTGGACTAAAGTTGTAAAAAATTCCCCAGGAAGGTGTTATGATTATTATTCCAAATATTATCCTTAAGGATCCTTAAGGATAATATTCGCTCCTTAATTAAAAGGATCCCAAACATGTATAAATCATATTTCATTAAACGTGTAAGGAAAACATTACGAAAGTCAGTGAAACCGATCAATCGACTCTAGACCGGCATACTGAATTATTACATTAACCCTTCTCGATATCAGAAAAGACCTTTGTCCAACAGTACCATAATAGCTTCATAATTCAAATGAAACGAACTGGTAAGTAATTACAAATCTAAAGAACATTAGGAATACCTATTACGAAGAAAGTCCGCTTTTTCTTTCAAGGCTGAAGCAGACATTTGATAACACGAACCCGTTCGAAAATATAATTAATACAAATTAGACAACCGAACGCGGAGCGGCGATGAGCCCCCCTAACCACCCTCTAAAAATTTAATTCATCACACCGCTCCTGAGACATATCTCCTTGCTTGTCCCTTCCCCTTTCTTCCGCCATTCTTTGCTTTCTTACACGCTTTTTCAAGAGCAAGACAGATAGATACAACCTGTATATCCTTCGCCTATCAACGATCTGAATACAACCTTAGGAGTTACGAATAAAATTCGACTCCGAATAGCGGGTGTGCTCGCTTAGGACGTTCCGTATAATCCGATACACACAGGCTGTTTCATTCGTTCGCATTGAAAGCTTTAAACAAATAAATGTGCGACGCGAGATAAGATTTTGCTGGCTGTACCGCGATCATTAAGATGTGTCTATTCAGTGCGGGTCAATGTCCTGTTAATACCTATCGCACTAATAGGAAACTTTTAACAGAACTATTCAATAGATTAAAAGACAAGTTATAGGTTAAGATTTGGGTATTATTTAAAAAAATACTTATGTCGCAACATTGTAACATTATGTACTAATAAAAATATATCTTCATCATAAATATGATAATTCTTTTAATTTTACACTTTATTTATAAAATATAAAATCAGGTCGTATGAGGAAAGATTAAGTGATTTGTGTGGCAGCCCGGTCAATCATTCAGTAAGTGACCTCGTTCGATGCTGCCTAATGGGACAAATTCAGACCCTAAGCACAGATTATCACGTGCTTCTTTGTTTTGACAACAAGATAACAACAATGTGATGAAATAATGCCTAATATAATTGTTCAGCTCAACTTTTATAAATAATTCAGTCTTCATTTACATACATATATATAATTACATTAAATTCGAGTGGCCACCCAATAACTATACTAGTTAGTAGTGAGAAGTAGTAAGTTAATACTAGTAGTAACTAGTTGTAGTAGAACAATAAGTAATAGTTTACTTAGCAGTCCCTACAACATTGATTCTAAGTTTTGTCATTTAGAAAAGCTCGCAACTGAGCTTAAATTACATACGGAAAGTTACTGTCGTTTCCTATACGGCCCGAAGTTTTTGCGAAGTTAACGGACAATGAACGCGAGGCTAAGTTATTTTTACGCGACTGACACGACGGTGCAAGTCGATAAGGACGAAACTGTAGTTAATTTTTGCATATAAGTCACCCTTATGATTTTTTCTATTATATAAGGAAGAAAATGTATTTTGGAATAAAGCTTTCGTCTTCATCTTCAATCCATTTAATTATTGAATAAAGCTTTCGACCTTTATTGTTCTATAGGTAGACAAATCCTCCCAGTCTCGATTATATTTAACAACTTCCGGAAAGTTAATATAAGGTTGTTATTATTTCTTAATAAATTTCTATTATCCACATAATTTTGAAAAATCAAATGTGCCTTGCCTGGGTTTACAACCTCAGACCCGTCATTAATAAACCGATCTATTTTAAATAAAGCTAATAATTTATAAATTGTATGTCATAAAATCAGAAATTATTGAGAAACAAGAGCAATATCATTATCAAGAGCATATATTGTTATTGTATCTTATATTGCACATATTGTATCGCTACGTAATTGTACATTATTATGTGCAAATATCAAATTTTAGTTAACGTTTTGAAATATGACCCGCGTGGCGATGGCGGAGCGGTCACCATACCGGTCTGACACGCAATGGGTCCCGGGTTCGATCCCTGGCCAGACAGACATCTGAATGATGAGTTTAGGTTTTTTTTCTGGGTCTGGGTGTTTGTTTGTTCGTCTTTGTGTGTCCATGGCGCCCACGACACAGGAGAAAATCCTAGTGTGGGGTTATGAGTGTAGAAAGCGTGTATTATAGTTATTTCAAAACGCTTATATTCATATTGCTGGATGTAAGTTTGTTGGATGAATGGATCATATTAATAAAGATACCTCTTTTAATTAGCAAAATATACATTTTGAAAATAAAAAAAAAATTGCTTATTATACGACTTATTTAAATTTCTTTACATGAATATACATGTTTCTTTAGAGTAGATAGAACGGATTTTTTGCTATTCAGAAATTGAAAATTAAATATAAAAAATACACTTAAATATCGTACCTATATAAAGAAGGATTCTTTATAATTCCCAAACTTGTGTAACCAAAAATTGTTTTCCCAGACTGATTTTAAGAAGCGCCGAAAGCCAAAGTTTAGATGCCGCAAAATGTAAGAACTCGTACAGAAAACGACAACCACTCCTTATCAGAGCAACCGCTTTCAATTAACCAGTAAATAAGTCCTATGTACATACTAACTCTTCACATAATAAGTTAATAACACTACACATACACGCGCAACAAACGGAAAATTGCGAACACATAAACAGAATCGCACCCACACAATCAAAGAACCGAAGCGTACATAAAACGCGTCTTTCTTCTTGTATTCTTAATTAGCGTGTTGGGTCTATCCGTCTCATTCTCGCCCGTAGTGTTAATTAGTAGCCCGTCTCCGTCCCGCTTTCTTAATACATTCTTCCTCTCCGCGGTGTTTCTTTACGTTTTTATTTGTGTGCGTGTCTGTGTGCGGTGGTGTTTAATTTACATATACTTGTATGTCAGTGTACGGACGGATGACAAAATGGCTTTTCTGGAAGGAAAAATGGCCGCGTGGGAATATTCCTCTTTCCTTGTGTCAAATCGCCATTTTAAATAAACTTATGTAGCAATAATTATCGAATTTCACAGCAAGAGAACAATGAGAAGGAAAAATGGGCACGTGGGAATATTCCTCTTTCCTTGTTTTAGATTGTCAAATCGCCATTTTAAATAAACTTATGTAGCAATAATTATCAAATTTCACAGCAACGTATAATAAGTCCGTAACGTAAGTATTATCCTTTAACAATTAACTCGACTAAAAAAAATGCTTCATTTTAAACAAAAATAGTATGTCAATTATAATATCTATCGATACTTCAACGCTGTATGTGTGTTATGTATGTTCCCTAGTTTAAGATTAATTTATCATTCATCATTCATCTTAAATTGCACTATACATTGCAAAACCAACTTTTTTATTACAATTTAATTACTAACCAATTTTTTTATCAATTCATAAATTCATATCTAAATTATATGTATATGAACTTAGAGACTAGATTTTACAAAATGTATTTATTAATCACTGAATTATATACTATTCATAAATTAATTCAAAGGTCTTAAAGCATAAAAAATAGCAAGACTAAATAGTTCAAGTAAAAGAGGTAAGACTAGTACTGAGCTAAATAGGAAGAAGACTAATTACAGAAGGGTATATATAGACTCTTCTGTGTAGCCATTATTATTAATTATTAACTAATAAACCGTGATCAGTTTCCAAGACGTCCCGTCCAACTCCTCAGCCGGCCGTACTCGGGCGTTTTTACGAATGTGGGCCCGCGAAAGGGTGTCAGGGAGAGGGGCCGCGTACACATAAACACTTATAAAAGTTTTTTGACAACAACCACCCCTCTCTCCCCGATTCGCTAATTTATGTTGCTTTTTTAATCAATACCGCTGCACGTTATAGATTCTATCGGTAACGTTTGAAGTAAATTGACGCTGGATATATTATTAGGTTGGGTTGTAAGCGACTGTTTTGATTCTAGTTAATTGGTCGTTTTGTGCCGCGGGTACGTCTATGTAGTAACTCCTTGATTAAAGGCAAAACTAATTGTTAAATTAAGAAATTAATAAAGTTTTCGTCATTTATAAAATACCTCTAAAATTTAATGACTATTTATTCCGCGTTAAATATTTTTTAATTTATAGCGAGATTGAAGTAAAAATGTACGTGACGAATATATAATACTTTTCCTTTGGGAAGTCGGTTGAAAAAATAACACACATTGCTTATCGAGTCTGAAGTCTTACACAGTTACAGACACATATACTCAAAAAATTCCCAATACAATTTAAGTATGTAACCTTGGATGTAACTAATTTTAGCCGGATTCAAATAACTTTCCATCTTCAAATTATATATTTTGTAGGATGAATCATAATGTGGCAAGTGTTTTAAATTACCATTTGGGTTTTTTAATTATATGTATTATAAGTCTGAATATACATATAGGCCTGTGATACTGACAAAAAATATCAAAGGTCTGTGAAATCTGCTAATACTCACTTGGTAAGCAAAGTAGAGTATGCCCTAATCCATTTCACCCTGAGAGGGGAACCGTGACCAGCAGCAGAGACAATAATGGTTTGACGACATAATACAACAACCTATTCTACACACGTAATTAACTTCTTAATTAATATTTAAGTGGGTATTATGTGACATAATAATGCCGCTTAACATCAGATGAACAACATTTCGAAGAAGGCCGAACAACTTTAAAAATCACGTATTCTCACAAAATTTCAGTAAAACCCAAATTTGCATAATCCCATTATTTTTATCGTTATCCAATAACGTTAACCTGATAAGTGCGTATCGGATGAAATATTACATTCCACGTGACGCAATCGTCAATCTCTTTAAAAAATAAAGTTATACGCAATTTTACGTTTCGCCAACCCCGAACGTATGACGTGAAAATCCGCATACCAAACAATATACGCTTACAATCAAGCAAGCAATTCTGCACCTTATTCTCTTGACATAAGACTTAATTATGCTGCAGACGTATTTTGTCGACATACTTATGTGGCAAGGATTCTCCGCGTTGATGTTAAGAGAAGCTCAACCGTATGGGGTTGGAGTAAGTGTGTTGTAGACGGTAGAGTAATGGTAAGGTTAACACACCGAGTGATGGATGGTTGTAGCACGCGTGACTGTCACGCCGAGGTTTCGGTGACGTGTGATTTAATTCTGCGTTTGGGGGCTGATTTTGAGTTTACAGGTTTTTATTTGCATACATATGTCTGTTTCGGAGCTGTTTTGTTTCTCGGAAAAAAATGTATTTTCAAATAATTATTGCTGTTAGTGAAATAATTTTATTATGCTACAAGGTTTTTAAGTTATTGTTCTCATAATTAAAATATAATGTTTTGCATAAATAAATATCATTTTTGAAATACCAACAAACATATATATATGTATTTATATATCACCATACAAAGTTGTCTATCGAATGGAGTAAGCTGTCACCGGTCTTAAATAACTTCTTATGTCAGACGGATACGAACCCAAAACTCTCGTTCTGGGTTAGATTTTTTTTCTTACGTAATCGAACCCAAAACCCTCGTTCTGGGTTCGATCCCGTAAGAAAAAAAATGCACTTAATGATTTTGTATTTTTTTAATAATATGGAAGCAGATAACGAGCATGCAGTGCATTTGATGGTAAGTGGCCACTGCCGCTCATGGACATCTGTAACCAACCCCAGGTAAGATCAGACTTACCTGAGATTAACCACAGACACGTCAAAACCCCTGAATTCTAAGTTGGAATGTATCGGAAGTGTCTCCCTTTCCACAGCTACCCTACAGCAGACAAGAACACAACATAACACAGCTGCTATTTATTAGGCAGAAATAATGTTTACTAATATAAGGATTTCTACATAACAGTCTTAGTACTTGTAAGTTAGGAATCTGTCACACTAACGACTTACCCATTTCCCATACGAAATTGCATTTGACAGAACTGTAACAACCTTATCTCTATGTACGAATCACACGCCACCAGTGTCTCCTTATTTCATTAATGTACTCTAAAAAGGACACTTCCTTAGCATTAAGTAGGATATTATTATAAACAGAATTTGTATTATGAATTTAAGCTGAAAAGTACAAAACAAATCTTTGTTAAAGCACAAAGCACATGTGTCTTAGATTTCTATTACTACCTTATAATAGCAATCTGAAGGAAGGTAGTGCAGATTTCCAAATAAAACGTTCCCACTTACTTCTTTATTATAAAATTATGATTTTCTAAAGTTATGTGCGTGTTATAAACCTGTGTATTTTTATAACACGTACACTATTTTAGAAAATGAGAGTTCTCCAAAAAATGTGTGAAGTCTACCATATGGCTTCAAACTCTCTCATGCTTTTTTTTATTTTTATAGTATGGAAGAAGCAAACGAGCATGCAGCCCACCTGATGGTAAGTGGCTACTGCCGCCCATGGACATCTGTAATCAACCCCAGATAAGACCAAAGTCCCACCTAAAGTTAGCCACGGGTGCGTTGCCACCCTGAGGACTAAGATGGAAAGCCTCGAAAAAGTATGTCTCCCTTACCACACCATAGCTTAGAGAAGACTCGTGCCCATCAGTGGCACAATATTGGATTCATGATTTTAATGATTTATTAGTTAAATATTTACCAAGAATCAAACTTGAAGAACATTATATATCACCACAACCCACGTGGTGGAGCGGTCCACCACACCGATCTGACTCGCAGTTGGTTCCGGGTTCGATTCCCGGACAGGCAGATATGCGAATTTAAATTTCTGGTCTGGGTTTGGCTGTTTGTGTTTTCGTCTAGGTGTGTATCCATGATACCCATGATTAAAAATGAGCCACGTACAACCAACCGCGATGCATTGGCAACCAAAGGACTCGCCAATGCATCGCGAGCTTTGAACGAGAGCTCTTTTTGCGCCTTCCTTGAAGAGTGTAAAAAGCGTTATTTTTTTTGCTGAATATTTACCAACAATAAATCTTAAAGAGCATTATAGATTTACTTGGGAACATTCTTCAGCGCAGATTGACTAAGCCATCACACTAACGACGTAAGCCGCATTTCACACGCAGTAATTGCGTTTGACAGTCGTGGCAACTTTATCTGAATGTACGAGTCGCACGCTACTCCCTACTCCCTTCATGCATAATGTGCAAGGACACTTCCTGATACCGTAATCAGTGTTAAATACTTTGTTTTGAATGTTTATACTTATTAAGGTTTTAGTGAAGAGTGACTATTTATGTAAATATTAATTTGGTGATTCCTCGTCTAAATGGAACCTAGATACACGAATGTTCCAGAATGTTAAAGAACGAATCCATCACCTAACATCAACCTTTCTATCAAACTTCTGAACCTAAAAAGCCTAGAAATAACGTAATGATTATATATTCTATGTGTTAGTGCAGGTATAAACTATATACGTGCCTAATTTCAACGAAATACGACTAATAATTTTTGCGTGAAAGAGTTACAAACACACATACATCCTACATTTTCGACTGTATAATATTTTATGTAATATAGTAAATCTACAAAATAATTTATTCTAAAGTACAAGTTAAATTTTGTTTATCTTTAAGGTATAGAGAGTCGTCTCAAAGTTAAAATGGTTTAAGCTATAGTTTTTAGTCTTTAGCCATAGTCTTTACAAATAAGAAAATAAAAATCCAGTGGAAAACTTTCTTCCCATATCTATGTGTACTTTTTCACAGAAATCTCAGATATAGTCGAAGAGTAGTAGTAGGAGAGTAGGAGAGTCCTACCATCACAAATGACGAACAAATATCAAAAAACAAATTAATTTTACCAACTTCTACAATATTGCTTCGAAATTAATAAGCTCAGCTTAGCACGGTCCATGTGTACTGCCTTCACAAGAGCATCAGTTACATCCGGCTTGTATCGCATTAGCCGATAATAGGCTATAAATAATGCATTCAATCGCAGGGCTGACGAGCGCGCATTGTTCGCGAGTTTACATCAAGGTCGAATGCAGATACCGTTGAAAGTATGGTGAAATCTGAACCACCCGTCATTATATGAATGACTAGCTAAGCTCGCGGCTCTGCTTGCGTTCACTTAACAGTAACAGTTTTCAAATCCTACTGCTGGGTACGGATCTTTCCCCACAACCGGAAGAGGCCTGCAACGTATTCCTAAGAAATTTTAATAGATTTTTGTTATACTTCATTTTTTACCATTTACGAGGCTAGCACCTTAGATGGATAAAAATGCTACTAATAAGTAAGCTATCCTAATCAAGTGTAGGTACAAGAAAATTAGCTAAATTACATTTGAATATATATTTGAATGCATACAGACAAACATATTAATAAAGACGTATTTTATAACATTTGAGAAGGGAAGGAAGAATATAATTTAATTTTCATCATTTTCATTTAATATAATGAATAGTAGTAACAATGTAAGCTAGAGCTACCTGTGTTCTTTGTATAAGCTTACTGCGTTTATTGTTCACACCGTTTACGTTTCGCCTGTACAATGATTAATGGTTGAATCGTAAACGGTGATCATTCGAATGAAACGTAATGAACTCGCACTAATAACATTGATGGGAAGTGTTCACTGCCGCCTATAGACGTATGTAGGTCGGGACCGTAGACGAGCGCTTTTAGCGTACCCGTGGTTCCGACAAAGGGTGTTAAGAGAAAGATCGTGGGGTTTTAGCCGGCAGGAGTCCAGCATATCCTCTCCTCCGCCTCCACGGCAGACTGAAACCTACATATGTAGGGTATCCCAACGCAAAAAGGTATCTAATCCAACTAAAAGAACATTCCAATCCAAGGCAAATGACTGTCGTACTATGCTTGTCAGATAAATTGGTACGCCTCGTATTTGAACCAAATCCTGTAAAGTTCCTTCTACATAGTAACTTATAACACTTCTATAAGAGAACATCAAGTGAGAGTCTGATGTCGCATCAGTTATACCACTAGATCTCTTTAGTAAACCTTTTGCTGAAGGATTTCTAAGGCTACCTACTACAAAATGAAATTACAAATAGATTGAAGTCGAAATAGATAATACAGTAGGTGATCAGAGCTAATTACAGGTAAACAGAGCCGAATTCGGCACGGATTTAAAAATAAACTATCAATTGTTAGATTTGCGATCTCCGACTGACTGTCCAGTACTTAGTCACAGAAGGTATATCAGATGTTTCCTTTTACTATACTATTGTTATTTATTAATTCTTAGAAACAACAAAATAACTCATAAAAATATTTTTTACCGTCGGCATCGTCATCGCAAGTAAACTAAGCATTAATTTCCAATATGGCCGATGTGTAAGTTTTTACGGTAATTATAACTTAGTATAAAAGATCAAAATTGTTCCTCAGTATGATGCTAATATTTTAATTTTAATATTTAAAAGTATAGGAAGAGAGACAGAGAGGCCAGGGAGAGGAAAATGATTAATTCAAAAACATCTACCCAAATAATGACGACCCGCGTAGTAGAGCGGTCACCATACCGGTCTGACACGCAGTGGGTTCCGGGATCAATCCCCGGCCATACAGACATCTGAATGATGAGTTTAGATTTCTGTCTGGGTCTGGGTCTTTGTGTATTCGTCTTTGTGTGTCCATGGCACCCACGACACAGGACAAAATCCTATTGTGAGTGTAAAAAGTGGGCTATGAGTGTAGAAAGCGTTTATGTTTAAAAAATATATATGTACTTGAATAGTACCTGCAATTTAAATATTTGCAACATATCCAAAGAGTAAACTTGCAATATTTTACTTAATGAAAGTAGGTAACACAGTAGGTGATCTGAGCGGCAATTACAGTTAAACAGGGTCGGATTCCGCGCGTATTAATAAGCTATCAACGCACGTGACGCTACATGACTGCTACACGACTGGGCGGCTACTTTGTTGTTATCATTGCGATCTTGAGTCGATCGGTTATGCTCCTGTCACCCAACATGATACAAACGAATATGTTTTTAATGTACGCGGGTGTGTGTGCGAGCATGCGTGCGCATGTCTGTGTGTGTGTGTGTGTGTGAATGTATTGTCATTCTATACTTGTAAATATGTCTGTAATTATATAAACACGTGTTAATTTAATGGAAAAGTTTGGATGTTTACTTTGTAGAGCTAACTTATGATGGTTTGGCTCATCTCCCGCAAGGCAAGGTGATAATGTCTAAGAAGTAGCTGTACTCCCATAATCTCAGCACAGAGCAACTATATATGCAATGATTACAGTTAAACAGGGCCGGATTCCACGCGTATTAATAAGCTATCAACGCACGCGACGCTACATGACTACTACACGACTGGGTGGCTACTTTGCTGTTATCGTTGCGATCTTGACTCGATCTGTCATGCTCCTGTCACCAAACATGATACAAACGAATGTTTTTTACTGTTTGTGCGTATTTATTTGTATGTGTAATGTTTTGTACTTCTATGTTTGTCGGTGTATCTATTTCAATATGTGTGTGCACATGTGCACGCGTGCGTGTGTGTTTGTGTATGCGTGTAGATGTGCGTATGTGTGTATAGGTGCGGATGAGTGTATGTCTACGTAGGCGCACGTGTGCAGACACACGCGCACCCACAAGTATACATTGACCTGTGAGAACACAATAGACTTATATAGTCTCTGGTAAAAATAAATTCATCTATAAGCATACAAATTACACAGAAAAGTGAGCCACATTGCTCATCGATGACAATTAAATTCATCTATAAGCATACAAATTACTCAGATATCAATTACTTTATAAGTCATCGATATCTAGAACAAAACTTGCATTAAAACTTCCGTAAGCATAAGACGCAATGAAAGTAAGAAACATATTAAACATATTATAAAAATATTAATAAATTATATTCCACAGTTCTCATTCAGTGAGCTACATTGCTCATGGGTAGACAAATTATACAAGGAATAATATTCATCGATATAATAAAACAAGGATTAACTTTCATCCAATCTTCCGTAAACATCAAACGCGTTGAAAGTAAGTAATTTCTAGAAACATATGGTAAAGTTATTAACAAATTACACAGAACAGTTCTCGTTAAGTGAGCCCAAGTGCTCATCGGTGACCACACAATTAGCCTGTAAATGGTAAAAAAACAATAGACTTATATAAAAGCCAGATAAAAAAGAAATGTTGATCGATATAATATAATACGGCCTCAAAACTTGCATCCAATCTTCCGTAAACATCAAACGCGTTGAAAGTAACTAATTTCCAGAAACATATAGTAAAGCTATTAACAAATTACACAGAACAGTTCTCGTTAAGTGAGCCCCATTGCTCATCGGTGACCACACAATCAGCCTGTAAGTGGCAAAAACTATGGACTTATATAAAAGCCAGATAAAAAAGAAATGTTGATCGATATAATATAATACGGCCTGAAAACTTGCATCCAATCTTCCGTAAACATCAAACGCGTTGAAAGTAAGTAATTTCTAGAAACATATAGTAAAGCTATTAACAAATTACACAGAACAGTTCTCGTTAAGTGAGCCCCATTGCTCATCGGTGACCACACAATCAGCCTGTAAATGGTCAGCGGATCGGCTCGCAAACTCACGATCGTCAGATATATGGCGAGCGCTCCAAATAAATCACTTCCTACTTGCAGTACGAAGATATACGCATACTACAACTAAACTGCATTGATACAATGAAGTGAAGTGTTAAGGATAATAAAAACTAATTTGTTTACTGTAGACGATATTATATTATTGTATTAATATGAAGCAAAAACTTTGGACCCCTTTTTACAATAATTGCACGGACGGAGGAGTATGAAATTTGGCACACTTATAGTTTATATGTAGGAGAAGTGCAGAACGCACTATAATTTTTCAATAATAATGCTTATAAAGTACATTAAATCAATAAATAAAACATGACACACACTACCATGCATTTGACAAACACACACATATATGCTCTTTTGTTTTAACCATAAAGAAAAAAAAACCAACAGTATGTGGTCTTTAATATTATTTGTTGTATTAAAAATAAAATATATTCTATTTAAATTAAGAAATATGCTTGTGACATTTCAGTACATATGAAGCTTAGTTTTTATTTTAGTTTTATTACGGTCGAATTTCGACCATTGACGGGCAACTAGTATTGATAAATCGGGTAAAATTTAATAAATAAGTAAAAATATATAATAAAATGTATAGATATTGATATAACCGACTTAAAAAAAGGAGGAGGTTCTCAATTCGAATGGATTTTTTTATTATTGATACATCGAAAATTGTGGATAAGGTGAAACGATTTTGACATTCTTTTTCAATTTGAAAGCTGGTGCTTCCCGTTAAGTCCCATTTTAATTTGGGTCAGTTTTGACAAGGGTACCCATGAGAAAAACGTGTAAGTCTTAAATTTGCATTTTATACATACATGTGCACGACAAATGGACGACTAACTCAGCTTCGACTGATCAAATTCTCATAAAACTAGAAAAGAACATTAGGTCAAGGTGACATAATCCACTGAAAAATATGACCTTCTACTCCTCGATTATGATGATGTAGGGGTACTGCTAGCCAAAACCAAAGAAGTTAGCTATTTGGTGCTTACGAATATATAACAATATGTTTCTGCATACTATGAAATATTTGACCTTCAACTTTTCAACCCTGATTATGCAGGGGTACTTCGAAATACCTAGACCAAGTAGGCCATTTGGTGCTTACGTATATGCAGTACGATTACTATGCAGTGATATAAGATGAACATTTTGACCTTCAACTCCTCAAACCTGATGATGCAGGGTACTACAAGCCTAAGTGATAAGAGTTAGCCATTTGGTGCTTACGGATATATAATGAGATTGATAAGCAGAGACTGCAATGAAAAAATTGGCCTTCTACTCCTCAATCCTGATGCAGGGGTACTGCAAGCCTAAACCTTTAATGTTGGCCATTTGGTTCTTACGGGTATGTAATAAGATTGCTAAACAAAGATATAGGATGAAAATTTTGACCTTCAACTCCTCAAACCTGATGATGCAGGGTACTGCAAGCCTAAATTATAGCTCAGGAGAAGGTTGATCTGTAGTGATTTATATTGGATGGATTAGGTTAGGTTACAACTAAAACTAACATAACTTGGAACATACTAAAAAACATAAAACCAAGCGAGCAGAGCGTCATCATAACGTGTCATAAACGAAATTAAAATGCTAGAAGATTAATTAGTTATCATAGATGTTCTTTAAATAAAAACCTAGTCTCCTGTACAATAGTGCCACACAATTTCCTGTCATCAACAAAAGATACTCATTATAAATTCCAGTCAAGGATCATGTTCTCAATTTAACGTGCATCAGCCCTCCATTAATCGAGATTAGCAGATAACCGATGATTAGAGGCCATCTCACGCGTCCGCTAATGAGTCCTAAATGAACAACGTATGATCATGACAATCTAGGAACAGTTACTTTAATTTAATAACTGAGTACCGAGCCCCTGGAACGGGTACGTCGTTCGAACGTGTGCGCATTATGGTCTTGGATTGTTGCCAGTTTTTGCCATTTATCAATTTCCCCATTTTTAGGGAAATGAATATTTTGCAATGAACATGAATATCGTTAACAAAGGTTGGTTATAACAGAAATTGAAAAAAATAAACACGATAGACTTATAGTTGGAACTTCTATAAATTCTCCAAAATGTTTTGATATAGTTGTTATTGGAGGTCACACATACACAAAGAAAAGTATGTACACTACCAATTGTCTTCAATTTACGTTACTTGACTAATGTAGATACTAAAAAATATTTTTGTTTTGTAAAATATTTACAGTGCTTATTTAAAATATTGTTTACCTCTCTAACTATAAGGATATAATATTACGAAATTAACTACCATAAACGCAAATTAAGGTTTTTGCAGTCCTTTAACACTGGCAACACCGAACGTGACTTGCTTTCCATTAAAATACCTCAGTACTATGTAACATATGATTAGCTCCATATACCGCCTTAGCTTCGGATTCTAGGTACCAGCCCACCTGGAATGCTTCCAGCAACCACTTTACCCATTAAGTGTTTAGTGCTTAGTCCTAGTTGTTAGTGGGAGTTAAACTTGAACACGCATTTAAACGGGTCAACAAGAGGTCGGGTTTATTTTGTTTCTTGTGTTATTGTATATTGTGTGTTACTAGGAAATAGTAAACGCTAAAATAATTTGTTTCTGCCCTATAACAGCAGTGTTAAGCGCTGCGTATTCATTTGGTTCAATGTATCTAATGGTACGGCCACGTAACTGAAACCGACTTCGTGTCGAACATTATTATTATTATAATTTTAAACTAACTACAAATATCTATAGTAGTATGAACTCGATAGGTGAAATACGTGCATATTAAAGGTAGTAGAACTCTGTGGGTCGACTCCGGAAGTAATACCGCCACACCTATTTCAACCTAATGACAGCAGTGTCCTGCTGTCATTAAGCTATGTTCTGGTCTGAAGGGGATATACTTATCTGAGGCGTTCCAACTTAGTCCTCAGAGTTAGCATCAGTGGCTAACCTCAGTTAAGACTCTGACTTTATCTAGGGTTGCTTCCAGATATTCAGGGGCGGCAATGGCCACTTACCACTGCAAGATCGTTTGCTAATTCAATCTCAAAACAATCATGAATAGGTGTGGTGATGCCAAAACTGATGCACGGTTCTACCTACGGTATGCACTTCTAAAAAAATATTAAATTCATTTCCTGGGTCTTAGACGTTATGGAAAGTCAAACCAATTGCAGTAAAGATGCCAGATTCGTCACGTTTGTAACAAGTTGTGTCGAACTGACTGATTGTAGAAGTGCAATCTATCCTATCGGAATATCAGTAGTGTGTGGGTTTGCATGGAGGATGTGTGAGGGCGCGTGATATATCGCCCCTGCGGCGTTAATAAGCGAACATTGTGCTCGTGATCGCCGATAGCGGGTGTATGGAGTCGCTACTACGAATAAGTCATATACATTTTACTATAATATTATAAAGCCGGAGGTTGTGAGGACGTATGTTTGTTACCCTTTCAAACAAAAACTAAGGACTAGGACTAAATTTGCCTAATGCGATATTAAGCAAATTTAGTCCTCGAGAAGAGCAACGCAACTGTGAATGACTTCTGATAGAACCCCTGTTCTATATAAGTTTTTTACAGATGTCCATGGGCGGCAGTTACCACTTACTATCAGGTGGACTGCATGTTCGTTTACTACTTCACTGATTAAAAAAATAACAAAAATAGTCGATCTTCGGTTGGTAAAATGTAATTACAGTTGTACACTTGTCATATGACATAACTAATGAAACAAAATTAATCTTATTTACTCGTTCCTTCACAAATAAACTTACTTTAGACTTTACTTTATTGAAATTACCCATGCAGGCTGTAGTGGCCACTTATATTATAGGGCTATCCGCGGTGTTACAAGTCGGTGTCTATTTATTTTAAATAGGGTCCATTCAACTTCCAAAAATCTCCTGTATAAATCGCACCATAAAAGTAAAGTATTCATTTATGTTTTATAAATTCCAAAGTACTAACAATACTTCGAGTAAACTAAAGCTGTGATTCCATTCGCAGTTTATTTCTTTATCATAATATTACAACGCCACAACATAAAATTCGCAGTAAAGAGACCGCACCTGCCACATGTAGGTCACATTCGCGCCGAGTTCCCTTGTTTGCTGCGCGAGCGCCGATAAATATACACGTCACGGGAACCAAACCCACACCAACCTACACTTTACCGCTATTCACACAACACACAACGCAATTCTTACCTTAAGATTATAAACAAACGGTTTATTGCCTATTTTGCCCCCTAATGGAGGTAGTTTCTAAGGGAAAAGCTGCTTCAATGAAATTTAAACCTTATTATTTCACGTAGAGTCTAATTTAGTCTCTGCCAATAGAAGAGACATTGCAAAGATAATAAAGCAGATCACGAAGTTCTCGTGATCTCCGCGACAAACATTCAATTCACTTATCCGATTAAAATATCGATTTATGTTAGAATTCGAGATGCCCCGTTAGGAGTCGTCAATTTGTTGGAATTTAATCGATAAGTAATCGATCAAGAATAATCGATATTCTGATATGTTTTGGTCTAGCGAAACAACAATTTGTTTCTACGTCCTATGTGCACATTGAAGTTTGAAGTTTCATTCATAGGAAAAATATCTTGTGGAAGCTAAAGTACGAATTTAATCTTCTATGCAACTTCACACAATTATCCGCATTTTTTGTTTGCTGATTTCGGTTCCTAACTAACTATTAAAGATCTCGTGTACTAGTCAAAACATACCAAAACGTCAAAGTGTAAAAAAAATTGAGTTAACGTGCCTATTTTTCTTTAATATTTTGGCTAGTCCGAAATACTACATATCAAAGGGAATCCTTACTGTTATGTAGCTATGAAAGCCTCCGTTTTTTACCCAACTGCGTCAAAAGGAGGGTAATGTTTTTCGAGAATATGTATGTATGTTTGTTAATGTATATCCGTTTCTGAGGCAGGAGCTACAGCCCAAACGGCTTGATGGCTTGTGATATATGACATGTCATTTGTATCAATAATATTTTATCAGTTTATAGACTGACAAAGGCTATATATTTTACAAATAAGGAAAAAAGGGGAGAGGGACGATTTTTATAAAATCACGACAATATGGATATCAAATGAACGCGAGGATATAGAGATATATTTTTGTCGAAATATATAATACATATATATATATATATATGTGTGTGTGACTATTTCGATTATTTATATATAAGATTATTTCGACAAAAACTCATATAAAACGTATAATTACATAATTATGGACAAAAAGAACCTTTTAAGAAGTCGGACTTTGATTTATTATTTTTAACAGTGGTACTTGTTTAAAATTTCGTATAAGATACTTAATAGCCATAATATAATCATTATTTAGCTAATAGTTTACA
>MOOZ01002263.1:352630-364566 GCA_002930495.1 Cecropterus lyciades
CCCCAACCTACA
This sequence comes from Cecropterus lyciades, assembly GCA_002930495.1. Classification (NCBI taxonomy): domain Eukaryota; kingdom Metazoa; phylum Arthropoda; class Insecta; order Lepidoptera; family Hesperiidae; genus Cecropterus; species Cecropterus lyciades. The sequence continues at coordinate 352,643 of MOOZ01002263.1, forward strand.
AAGGGCAACGATCACCGCCCCGTGGCCCACATCGCCGGATGAATCACTCGCACCTCGCGGCTTCCGCGTGCTCTAATGAAATCCACTTTCAAACACAATCGCAGCGTGCATTGTTATCTGCGTGTTGCTTGTACTGGCTGCTTGAGAAGATGATGGCACACTGAGAGCAGAAAAAATGATGTTATCTTCGTATATAAACCACGTTGAAAGGTCAATTTTTTAATTCTTTTTTATAGTATAGAAGTAGCAAACGAGCATGCAGTCCACCTGATGGTAAGTGGCTTCTGCCGCCCATGGACATCTGTAATCAACCCTAGGTAAGATCAAAGTCTCACCTAAGGTTAGCCACAGATGCATTGCTACCCCGGAATACTAAGATGGAATGCCTCGGAAAAGTATGTCTCGCTTACCACACCCTTCAGACCAGACACAACAGCTCATGACACTGCTGTTATTAGGCAGAAATAGGTGTGGCGATGGTGCTTCCGGAGTCGAACCACAAAGAGTTCTACCATCTTCAAACGCAAATAAAACGCTAAGCTGCGTAACATTTTTTGGCGCTACAAGCGTCAGCGTTAAGCCAATTTTGACAAATTAAGCTATATTTTACAAATAAAAAAAACAACAACAGACAACAGATTTCGTGGCCCGATGAGACCTGACACTTGAATTTGTTTTTAACACGTAATGCTAACGCTTGCAGCATTGAACGATTAAATCTTGAAGTGAATATTTAGTGGCCTTCGGATTAATGATTCTTCAGAAGCATCACTTCCACAGCTATTTCGACCTCATTTGTTTTCTAACAGCAGTGTCAGGAGCGATTGTTTTCTGATTTTAAGGATGTAGTATAAATTGACTTTTATGTGAAACATTTTAAATCTTCAGAAGTAGCAAGCCAAGCCGTCTGTTTTAAAAAATCTAACGTACCTTTAAGCTGTAATCTGTAATCTTAATATAGAGTAAAAAACGATTATTAACTAAAATCAAATTGAGTATTTTTGTTTATTTGCAAAACCCGCAGACCAACCAAACAACGAAAAAACTTCTAAAAATTCTTAAAAATTATAGAAATTTGTAAATGAACACTCAGTCGTGCAATTTTTTAACGCAAATTTCTTTTTTAAATATACGGTGGAGAAGCTGAGCAAGAAACATTATTCCTAAATATTATTAAATATTTACGTATTTTAAACATAATTAATTATACTTACTGTGCCTCACACCTTAACACACAGGTTGCACCTACTAGGATGATATAATATCGCTCGGGGAGCACGGATATTACGAGATAATACCATGTTCCACTTATTTTATACCCAATGCTCGCCCGCTAATGATAAAGCTGTAATCGCGGCGTAGGCGATTGTTTATGGATTCGTTCGATGAACAAGTTAAATTCAACTTGTGAGCAAAGTACTAGCTAATTATTTATTAATAAGAGTTTGTTGTTGATTGTTATTGATTTTAAGATTTATTATGAACTGGCTTTTACCTGCTACTTAATATAAATCGTATCATAGTTGTTATCGAATAAAAGCTAAAGTATAATATTAAGATAAAAAATCTATATTAAAATCATTGCAGCAATAAAAACGTCTATCAAAGTAGTTTCAGATCCACCCTTCAGTAGTAACTTTCGACCAAACCTTGCTATGAACTTTGCAATAGTGGGCGAAAACATAAACAATAACTGTTTTGCGGAAACTGAATAAACTCGTACGAAGGACAAAAATTAAATGAAGTATTCTTAAGCAAAATTGATTGCGGCAAGGTAAATGTTTCTATAAAAAAAATAAGTCTGTAAAAAAAAAATAATGAATATGTCTACCAAATAAAGACGTCTATCGAATTAGCTTCATATCCGTACATCCAATCATACGTAGAACATTCTCGACTAAGTAGCTAAATATCAAGGTACGAGTAACTGGTACATGCGAATGGCTCAATCACACTCACGATCACCCTTGTCTCCCGACGCCGCTGTCACATAATTGCGATTAATTTAAGTGTCATATTCAACCTGCTTAAGAATACAAAAGTAAAATACATTCGTACCGTATACGTACATCTAATCACGTACAACATACTAAATTATATAAAGTATTCTTAAACAAAATTAATTGCTGCAGATATAAATAAACTTGTCTATTAAATTAGTTTCAGATCCGTACAGCATCACACATACAACAATCTCGACTAAGTAGCTTCAGATCATAGTATAAGCGAATGGATTAAAAATCAAATGAAGTATTTTGAACCAAAATCAATTACAATGAGATATAAATAAGAACATCTATCAAAGTAGCTTAAAATCTGCTCAATAACACGTACAGCCTTCTCGACTAAGTAGCTTCATATCATAGTACAAGCGAATGGATTCAAATAATTAAGTATTCTAAACAAAAATTAAATGCAGCAAGATAATTTAAACAAATTCGGAACAAAAATAAATGCTGCAAGTTGCTTCACATCCGTAGAACATCCTCGACCAAGTAGCTTCACATCAAGGTATAAGTACCTAGTACAAGCGAATGGCTCAATCACACTCACGATCACCGGTGTCTCCCGACGCCGCTGTCATATAATTGTAATTAATTTAGGTGCTATAGTCAACCTGCATAAGGATTCAGAATTATATGAAGTATTCTAAAACAAAATAAATTACAGCAAGATATAAATAAACATGTCTATCAAAGAAACTACAAAAGTAAAATACATCCGTACAGTATCCGTACATCTAATCACGTACAACATACTAAATTATATAAAGTATTCTTAAACAAAATTAATTGCTGCAGATATAAATAAACTTGTCTATCAAATTAGTTTCAGATCCGTACAACATCACATGTACAACATTATCGACTAAGTAGCGTCATATCAAAGCAGTGCCATAAGTACGAGCTTATTGCGTTTCCTCAAAATAATCATTGGTACGTTTTCACCTATGCATTACAATACAATGTACATTGCACGTTTTCATTTTCGTTTTCGGCCTTTAAACTTATGTTCAAGCAAGGTAAATAAGTTTATTAAAAAAATATGCCTATAAAAAAGAAAGTTAATATGTCTATCAATAAACATGCTTATCAGAGTAGTTTTAGAACCATACATCCAATCATATATACAGCATTCTCGACTAAGTAGCTTCATATCAAGGTACGAGTACCTAGTACAAGCGAATGGCTCAATCACACTCACGATCACCCGTGTCTCCCGACGCCGCTGTCACATAATTGTGATTAATTTCGCGCGAGCGTGTGGTGGCTGCGGTCACCGTAGGAATGTCGTCCTAGCGGTGGGAAGAGTGCGGGGTTGGTGATGAGCGGAGCGGGGAACGGATAACCCTAAGATATTGAACCTTTTACTCGAAAAATATGTTTTTTTGTAAAACCTCACTAAGAGTACAATGTACTTTAAAAATAAGAAATAAAGGATTTATTCTTTTTCATTATTTAAATTTATTATTTAAAATGTTAATCTGTTATAATGCGTATTATAAAGTTGATTGTATTTAATTAATTGATAGTATATCTATTAGTTTGGTTAAATTTACAAAAATAAAAAATGAAGAATTCACAAAAATACTTATGAAATATGACAGTATAACTGATTATATTTCTAATACCACTGTGTCAAATAGTAGTATAAAAGTAGGTTGTTAATGTAATTTTACATCGTCTAAAAGTACCAAGTCAAAACGTGAAATAGCAATAATAAATCTAAGCGGTAATCTTGTACACTTATTAATCGCTAGGTTCACCAATGTGCACCCACCTTAAAACCACACTTACTAATAGAAAACTCCTGCGCGCCGTATACTCTAGAATTAGGCAGATCGCACCTCTGTAATTTGACGAAATTCACATTTCAAGTTTTCGTCTCCATTGCACTTTTGTTCTGTTCAACCATAATAATATAATTGCGAAACTCATTCGTCTGAACGCAATTTACAGCAAACTTTGAAATAGTGTCAGATTTAAAATTTATATTTGTTGCAGGTTTACGTTTAGAGTAATTATGTATTTTACTAGTGATTTGCGCTTGCGTCACTCGTATAATTACAAATTACGTCGTCCATTGTTTTCGTAGATATAACTGCGACTATTTACGATTTCAATGCGATAGTTTGCATAAAACATTTATAGATACGTCTCAATCAATCTATTAATCAATCATCAGTCAATCTATCTATTGGTACCTAGGAGCCTTAATTGGCATTACACGATATCCATATATCGCTGTTTTGCATGAATACTTGCATTGCATTAATAACCAAAAAAAGGCCGGATTAAACGGCGTGACTCAGTTCATACAATTATTGTAGACAGATTTTTTAAAATAAGAGTGTTGCAGGGACTGAAATAGTAAATTTAGCCACATGATGTCTAGACTTTCTGTGAAGTAAATATTAATAATAATTAGACCAATAGTTTCATAGATATTCAATGTCATATGGTTACTATCTTGTGTTTAAACATAATATTAGTATTTAAAACCGAATAAAAATAATTTGTAAATTTTTGTGTACTTTTTTAACTTTTTGTGTTCGTTGTTTATTTTTTTATTTTAGTGAGAAGAAAGCCTACAGTTCTTGTAGTACTTTCGTAAATATACGTAGTTAAATTTATTGTGTAGCATTTAGTTGATCATAATTAAAATAAGCATTTTTTACTTAAAGATGGCAAATTGCCATTCATACCCAATTGAACAATTCACTCTATTCAGGTCTCGATCGAGATGTTTGTCTTAATTTAAGCCCGCGTGTGAGTCCTATATGCACGCGTGAAGTAACTCAGTACACCTTCTTCGACCGCGTGCGTCATGACAAGAAAAGTATCTATCAAACGACACGATACAAGATTTTTGCGCGGACTCAAACCCGCGTGACAGGAAAAAGGCATAAGTCATGCAATATACAAATGCAATGATGCCTACAAATGTTCGCATTCGTCAACTGACAAAGGTCGTTCACTATCAAATGAACGGTACATTGTAACCCTTCAAATAATAAACAACGCTCAGACAAGGCCAAAAACAAACCGATACATATGCATATAATGATATACATACATATACATTTAACTTCAGATGTGTCTGTTTGTGAATTTACATATTTAACAGCGGAAGGACAGTCGTTTTGACTAATCATCGCAGAGTTAAACTAATTAACTGAATTGAGGCAATAAGTTAATTTTATGATCTAGACATCCTAATCCAATAAAAATTTTATTAAAATATAAATATAATTAAGAAAGGAATTTGTGATATTCTAATCCTAAGAGGGTTTAATTGGGGTTGAATGGTTATATTGTATTATAATATAATGTGCATGTACGAAGTCGCAGGCAATTGCTAGTTTAAATATTTTTACGAATTACCGATAAATTATAATCGCATGTATACAATTTCGCATTGTAACATTTTTATTGAAGCTCCAGAATTCCTGATCCTTTCAGATCAAATCTTAGCCCTAGTCTCGATCTAAGACAAAAGTCAACATTACAATCTGAGAGCAATCTCAGAGCCGCGAGATATTACTAGTATAGTATCAAATTAATCGCACTCGGAGCTCATAAACACGTCCAGCTTCCACTTGTGTTGCGACAACCAACAATAAACCGCTGCCCTGAATGCTTTACAGTTTTATGACCGAACTGGGCAACAGCAACTACTGTTAATGCGAACACACTTGTTTCTAAATAAAATACTAACTAAAGTGAGTGGTACAAGCCGCATACCGATGGGACGACGGCTTGCCACTGCAAGATAGCATAATACTTATTATTTAACTAGCTGCGTTCTGCCGTTACACCCGCTACTACGTAAGAAAAAACAAACAAACGAACATAGCCTATACAGCCTTCCTCAATAAATTGACTATTATAAAAATATTTTTTTAATTCGGACCAATTGTTCCTGAGATTAATGCCTTTAACCGAACAAGCTTTTCAGCTTTATAATATTATTATAGCAATGCCTATAGAAGGTTATCTTCCGAAATATTTAATAACATCATTTTTTATCAGATTGAAGTAGTCCGAGCATGTAGTCAATCTGATGGTAAGTGGTTACTGATGCCCATGGACATCGGTAAGTATCTTCATATTCCCTTTCTTCTTATTCTTATTTAAAAGTTCTTGAGGCATGTGAAGTCTACCGATTTGCACTTGGCTAGCGCGATGAACTATGACTTAAAACTCACTCATTCTGAAAGGAGACCTGTGCCCAGCAGTGGGGCAATAATATTTGCATCAGCATCGTGATCAAAATCAGATCTCTTAATCCAGGATCCGAAGTTTAAGTCCCAGGTCACTTTGATGGACTAGCAGAGTCATTTTTTATACAGAAATTAATTATCACGTACATTGACGGACAAAAATGGCCGGCCTGAGCAATGAGCCAAACACAAATATCAATAGAAATACTGCTTTACATCAGTTACACTAGATGATACGTCAGATATTTCGATTAGTAAGTCTATAAATTTTATTATAATTACAAACATTAAACAGTTTAAAGATTTAACAACATTTGTCAAGTAGATTTTAATAGCTTGATAATTAGGCGGTCCTGAATTTTGTGTAGAACAGCGGCCGTCAACCCGTAGCCCACGATCCGTTCCTTGTGGTCCGCGGGTCTTCTTAGAAGTGCCCCTTGAGGCTCGTGGGCCCTTAATCATAATTGGCGATTGTTTCCGATTATTTTGACGATCGTTTTATTTTTGTCCATGATTTTTTCCGGACTAACGATTTTTTCTTCACCGCCAATTTTCTTGATCGATTTTTTTTCCATCAAATTTCAGATACTACTTTCGAATGCGTTATATATATACATATATATATTTATACTCGGGGACATTTTACCCTCCGATTTCTCATATGCTACGGCTAAGTCGACATAAGGGCGGTTGGGCAAGGATATTCGGGCCTCACGGGGTACCCTCTTTACCCGAGCAATTCTCCAGGAGATCGAATACCTCCCGGATCCTTAACATAAAAACATTGTAATATAATGTACAAATGTAAAAGATATTAACCATCCCCACTGTTTAGAGGGTGGTTCACCCGAATACGTTTACCTTAAGTAAGCTAAGTGGCAAAAGGTTGCCGACATCTGGCCTAGATGGTTACTATCGATACGTTTCACTTTTAAATGTTGATAATGTCTTGTAATACTCTGTCATAATTTGCTTAACTGATGAAATGATAAACTAATATTCCAAATTCTAATTCATAACTGAAATATGACTAGGTATGCGTATATTTTGTAGAGCAAATATATGAGAATATTTTGTTATATTTTCTTGTACTATGTGCACAGCGTGTTTTTGTTATATATAATAAACGGAAAAGGAAATCTGTAAAAATAATTAATGTTTTGTCATTATTGAAAGGTTGACTTTCTCTTTAAATAAATAATGTCTACAACTTTTAAGTACAAACCCATACATGTCGTGAGTCTCACATACATGCTCAAAGACATCTCATGTCCAAATACCCAAACGTATAACAACATTTTAAATTTATCATCTGATGTCTGTGTCACTGAGAATCGTATCTGGTACCCTGACAGGCCGTTCAATAGACCATTGCTCCACAACAACATCAGTATTTCAGAGGTGGCCAATACAAGGTCAAACAATCAACACACACAATCCACCACATACATACAAACTTTTATTTATTTAGCATGACTTTCCCATAGCTTATTCGAATTTGAATATGTAAAAGTATCGGTCGTGGGCTAACGCGACAGGCGAACATAATTCGAGCCCGTAATGGAGTCTGCAACACGCACCAGCCACACATCAGCTGAGACAGACGGACAGATGAAGTAAGGCTTTGGTTGTATACGTTTATCTAAACCACAACGTTGGGGAGTAAAGCTGAGTTTTGTTTGGAACAGCTGTGTTGTGCAAGATAAAGGGGTTGTACATTGGCTGGAATGCATTATGTTTAGAACAAAGGATTTAACGTTTGGTGGCATGTTATAAAACTACCTCGGTAAGTCTGTAATGTCTCTATTGTAAGTACGTAGGTAGTAAGTTCAGTTGTAAGTTACAGTAAAAAAATACTTATAAGAAAGAATTATAGAAAGATATGTTTCTTTTTCTTATTCGTATTTATTCGACGTTTGGTGGCATGTTATAAAACTACCTCGGTAAGTCTGTAATGTCTCTATTTGCATTGTAAGTACGTAGGTAGTAAGTTCAGTTGTAAGTTACAGTAAAAAAATACTTATAAGAAAGAATTACAGAAAGATATGTTTCTTTTTCTTATGCGTATTTATTCGAAATAATTAATATTCATCAAACAAGCGGTGCCACTAAGCTATTGCCGAGAGAGAACTCTTTGTGGTTTGTCTTGGGAAGTAACACTGCCACACCTATTGCTGCTTAATATTAGCAGTTTTATTTATTTTATTAATATGCATTGATGTATTCAGGTCTGGTATAAGGGAGATATACTTATCCGAGGCGTTTCAACTGAGTCGGCATGGGTAGGGAAATATTAGCAATACACTGGACAGAGGCAGAGAAAGTGTCGTCCACGAATAGGTTTAAATTAATACGGGTTAATGATTGATTATAATTACTAGCTAGTAATATTACTAGTTAGTAATTAATTATATTTACTAACTAGTAATAATTCATTCTGAAATCAGTGTCAAGCGGGATGAAAATATTTGAAAATCGACTTTGTCCGCTCCTTAGTTCTATAATATACTTATTAAATCTCTGACCATACAGAACATGATTTAAAAAAAAGTAAAAAAAAATAGCCGCACACAGTACAGTGTACAACCCCCCTTACACCGTTTAGCGTGTGCCCGCGTCACATCTCACCCGCTCAAACGTCTCCATAATTCTGCATCGGAATGAAGCCACAAATCTAGGACTTAGTGGATATATCTGTTCCAGTATCGATAACACTAACATGCAACAACTTACAAGGACTTTTTGTTTGAAATGCACATCAGTGGCCTTAGTATGAGATTATTACTTTTCCTCAAAAAAAACCCTCAAAACTCATTTTTTACGTTGTCCCTCATACAATGCAATGCCGAAATCTTAAGTGTAAACGCTTTCAACACTCATACCCCCACAGTAGGATTTTCTCCTGTGTCGTGGGTGCCATAGACACACAAAGACGAATACGAATACAAACACCCAGACCCAGAACAGAAATCTAAACTCATCATTCAGATGTCTGTCTGGCCGGGGATCGAACCCGGGACCCACTGCGTGTCAGACTGGTATGGTGACCTCTCCGCCACGCGGGTCGTCAAAACGTGCAATTTAGAGTGTAATATAAAGTAAAATGATTTAAATAAAATAATATCTTAGTCTTACACAGTCTCACCTGAGATTGGCTACAGTTGCGTTGTTCCTTGGAACATCTCGCATAAGTATGTATCCCTTACACCCTTCAGACCAAAACAGCAAAGCTTAATACTGCTGTTATTAGGCAGGAATAATAATAATATCTGTATTAAATATTGTCAAAATCGATTATTCTGTTTAGATATAAAATAAAAAAAAATCACATAGAGTTACTTCTTCGGCCTTAAATTTTTTTACTGATCGCTGTCGTCCCTAAAATATTTCAACTATGTTTAATATATAGTATATTGATCACGAAATCATTTTTACGACCACTAAACAGACATAATTAACAGCGAACGCCATTATACAAATATGCAGCCTACTTCCATACATAATGGTCCTTTAAAATTAAGTCTTAGAATAATAATTGTTCCTTCGCGCGTGATTTCTACTAATAAGATCACGAGTATTCAGCACAATAATGGACCATAAGGCAAGTGTCGTATAGCCAACTAGAAGCGATAAATACTATATTTTAGAGATATTAAAGTACTCTTCATAGGATCTTCATGACAGCAAAGCTGAAGACGTTCGAGGTACGAATCCGGCAAGGCCCTCTGATTTTTCATTGCATGTGCGAAACCTACAGACTGGTATATGTTTAAAGAAAAGTTCTCTAATGTGTGACAAATCTACCTATTCGCAATTGTCCAGCGAGGTGGACAATGACTGTAATCCCTCTCGCTTTGAACGAAGACCCATGATCAGCTGTGAATAGTAATACGTAGAAAATAACCATATTAAAAAAATCTTCCCTAAAAACCTTACAACGTTAATTAAAACAAAATGATTAGATAAATATCGCGGCTGTGGAATTAAAGGTCCATGTATATGAAGCTTTTTTGTTACCGAAACGAGATCGTTTGTCGCGTTCAGTCGTGTAAGTGGATAAAGTCTCAAATGTAGGGCATAGTATTCTGTTATTTTATTATTGGCAACAGGTTGTTAATAGTGTTATAGAAGTGGCAAACAATACCGTTTTTGGTGCGTGTTCCGTTGGCTATCTACGCACCTGTGTTAACTTGTGTTCCTGTTGGAAAATACCTTACTTCGAATAATTTAGAATTGACAAAAACATTGGGGACAAACTGACTTGATACATTCTGTATGGGGGTTAAGAATTTTAAAGGGAAAGCCATTTGGAGCATTTTAAATTAGTTGTTAGGAGATATACTCATGTAATACATGCACATGTAGCACGTTTAATTAAGGATTTTTATTTAGTATTTAAGTGTTCAAATTACTTTTTTTTTAGCGATTGTGTAGTTGCTGTTGCCCCTATTGGCCTTTACAGCTTCACCAGGTTTTATGGCGAGCCTTAAGCTCAAGCCGGGACAAGAAGACTGGGCTGAAAGGGGGGGGATGGCTTTGGTCCCCGTTGCCGGGTTCCTTGACCATCTGCCTTCACTAGAGGGAGGGACGGTTGCGGACCCAGCTATTGCCGGAGTCCTGGCCTTCCGCCACTGGTTTACATAGGGATTGCGGCTGACCCAAGGGCACCCTCAGCTTAGGTCAGTTATGTGGGGCACTGATGATGCACGACCGATCACGCGGGGATACCTTGTGACGGTTGTGCTGTAATGGGGTCCTTGTTTCCGCCGACGGGGACGGTGTGTGTAAAGTCTGTTATTGTTGAGTGTGTGTGGGGGGCGGGGAGGGGGTTCCCCTTGCCTAAGGGCGATATCAGGGGACCATCTTAGTTCTCGGGAGCAGTAACGCATCTATGATTGACTTCAGTTGTTATGTTGAGAAGGAGGTAGATTCCAAAAAATATAGACTCTGAAATTGGTGTTTATGTATTTAAATAATCTTTCTTTTCTCGCTCATGCTAAGGGTGGGGTCCGGACCTAGTAAACTTACCCTCTACTCCTGTATATGTCCATAATTCATATAACATTCTGCGAATACCCCCTGGTGTAGTCAAAAGTAACGAATTCTAAATCTATTTTTTTCTTATATCTATCTTCTTTGTCAAAAATAAATTCGAAATCTACTTGTTACAGAAAATACAGCCGAATGCAAAACCTACTTTAGTATAAGCAGAGTAAATAAACAATTTATCAACAATAACTAGATATTAAAATCGCCTTACTCCACCACTGACATTGATTTGTGCTGACTTCGCTCATACAGTGCCCACGACATGCTCCAGCAATACTCTACATGAATGATCATCAATTCTAATGGCATGTGTATTTAACCGTAGACGAAATAACAATATAGACTTCGAAAATATAAGTTCGCCTTGTACATATTCTATGTAAGAAAAATGATATATTTTCGGGATTTGTTGTTTCAAAAAAGTAATAATTAGTATCTTACTTTTTTTCCAAGGTGGTAGAACTCTTTGTGGTTCGACTCCGGAAGCACCACCGCTACACCTATTTCTGCCTAATAACACCAGTGTTGTGCGCTGTTGTGTTCTGGAATGAAGGGTGTGGTAAGGGAGACATACTTTTCCGAGGCATTCCGTCTTAGTCCTCAGGGGTAGCAACGCATCTGTGGCTAACCTTAGGTGAGACTTTGATCTTAC
>MOOZ01002263.1:368999-390787 GCA_002930495.1 Cecropterus lyciades
TTAATTTGCAAACGAGCATGGAGTCCACCTGGCAAGTGGTCATTACCGCCCTTAGTCATCTGCAAGGAACTTCGTATGGAATAGTGGTTCTATCTAAAGTCAATCAAAGATACATTGCTACTCCCAAGGACTAAGTTCGTCGTAAAAATGTGACGGCAATCACAGCCTTCCACCAAAATGCAAAAACTGCTTCACGATAAAAGGTGTGGCAGTGATCCTAGTCAAACCATACTCGTTCAGACATCTTGCAAATTTGATTCGCAAAGGATTAGATACGAATAAATACGTCAGGTATGGGAGCAGATGAGTATAATAAATGACGAGTGGGATAAATATGGTACACGGATGCCAATACCGCAACACTTGTTGCATTAGCATGTAGTTTTTTAAGATGGTGGTAGAAGCCCTCATAATTCGACTCAGGAGGCACCATTTCCACATATATTTTGGACTTGTAACATCAGTTTTTCAAAGTGGTGGAACTCCTTGTGGTTCTACTTCGCAAGCACCTCCGTCACACCTATTTCTGCCTAATAATAGCAGTGTTTTCTTATGAAGAGTGTAGTAGGGGATACATACTCACCCGAGGTGTTTTACTAACCTAGTCCTCAGGTGTAACATTGCATCTGTGGCTGGCCTCTGGTAAGTCTCTGATCCCTCTTGGGGTTTACACGTGTCCATGGGCGGCAGCAGCCACTCGCCATCAGATGGATTGCATACTCGAATGCTACTTCCATGTATATAAAAAAGTATTGCTAAAACACAGCAAGTTTCAAAACAGTTTCAAGGATTTCAAGGATGTTGTAAAAAATACGGGAGAGTTACCATAGATCGACTACATTTGCTTAAGGGAGGGAAGAGTCGTACTGGAGATCGACCACGAATGCGTAGTTACTTCTGAGGGCTAAGTAAAAACACCTTATGCGCGACTGTGTATCTATCCCTTACGACACCCTTCAAACCAGAAAACAGCCAAACTCAACACTGTTATAAGAAATGGGGTTACCAAAGTTGCCTCCGGCATCGAACCCGAAAACTCACGAAGAGATAACCTTACAAAGTAAAATAGTAAATAGTTGGTATCGCAATCAATAATTGCGACTACGGAAGTACTTGCATTACGAAACACGCTACGCCCTATCTTGTATCGCGGGCGTGAGCTAATTCCTTAATTAAGTGAACCATTGGTTAGTTATCGGTTATGCGAATTATAATTATATGTGGAAATTGTTATAAATGATTGTGGAATTACACACAATGTTGATAAGTAGAACAAGTGTGATTTAACTTGAGAGGTATCACTGTCACGTCTATTTCTAATGTGAAGCAGTTCATGCGTTGTGGGAGGGTGTGGATGCCTGCTGACTTAAACCTGAGGCGGCCAACTTAACCCTTGGCAACAACAAGGGGCGACGTATCTGTGATTGACTTCAGATAAAACTCCTGTTTTATATTAAGTTGTTTACAAATTTCCATGGTTCAGCGATCACTTACCATCAGATTGACCACAGGCTTGTATTTACTACTTCAGTCTTATAAAAACGTATTAGACGTTAAATGGATAGTTTTTTTATATAGTATGGAAGTAGCAAACGAGCATGCAACCCACCTGATGGTAAGTGGCTACTCCCGCCCATGGACATCAGTAATCAACCCTAAGTAAGATCAAAGTCTCACCTAAGGCTAGCCATAGATGTGTTGCTACCCCTGAGGACTAAGATGGAATGCCTCGGAAAAGTATGTCTCCCTTACCAATCCCTTCAGACCAGAACACAGCAAGGCATAACACTGCTGTTATTAGGCAGAAATAGGTGTGGCGGTGGTGCTTCCGGAGTCGAACCACAAAGAGTTCTACCACCTTCAAGAGTAGTATTATTGTTATTTTACTTGTACTTTTCTAACTAACTCTAAGTAAGTTAATTCTCCCTGGTATGAATCATTGAAGATTTACGAGCCTCAATTAGTACGGTAAAACTAAGTACCTATTGATTGACTTAAGTATTGACTTCCTACCAAAGATTCTGGAAGAAGACCCGCTATTCATCAATTAAAAAATAGTAAGGGACAAAAAGTTGTGTTATGCTTTCATATCGATTCATTTAACCCATATGCATTGTAAACAATGTATTGTAAAATTATATTGTTTAGTTACTTATTAGTTTCAAATGGGCGTTTTTTTTAAGATTAAAGTAGCAAACAAGCATGTAGTCCACCTGATGGTAAGTGGCAACTGCCGCCCATGGACATCTGTAAGCAACTTCATGCTGAACAGTGAAAGACTTCAAAGTGAACCGGCCACACACTTCCACCGAAACGCAGGAACTGCTTCCAGCTAGAAATGGGTGTAGCGATGGTACCTCTCCGGTTGAACTATACTCGTTGTACCACATTATTACATTTAGCTACAATTGCTATATTTTCTGAATTAATAAGATATTCCCATAGTTATCACTTCTGATGTCCGGCCTTCCGGCCCCTCCAGCTTCATCCGCATGATCTAACATGATAAGATATTAATAAGTTATTATTCCTGATGTCCGACCTTCCGACCCCTCCGGCTTCAGCCTCATGATCCGACACAATAAGATATTCCCTTAGTTATCACTTCTGATGTCCGGCCTTCCGGCCCCTTCGACCTCACGGCCGCTTTTCTCGTTCCGACATATATATCTTGTATAGACTTTTTTAACCAGACCTAAGCAACGTATACGCCAAAGTGTTCAATCGTAGTTCAAGTATCATATCTACCATTAAAGATAGGCAGACCACAATAGAGCAGTACATAGCAGTATATAATGATAGTTCACAGCATCACACCAAATACAGATAAAGCTATAGAATGTCGAACATAATATTGAATCATACTAAACTTCACGTAATGCATAATGATGATGTGATGATGATGTGATGTGATAATGATACAACATAATTTTTTCCAATTTCGTAAATATAACCGAATCCTACCATTGAAAATCTATATATAGAAACTAGACAAACAAACGTCAATCTCGTCCGTACTATCATTAGGTTTTGGAAATATAATTTGCCAGCACATAAGAATAAAAACATTACAAAATTAACGTAATCTGCACTTGCTCTCAACCACTTACACTAGATAAGTTATAAGTATAAAAAAGACAAACACGATGAGTTTCTTGCCGAACCTCTCAATTAAGGTCGTATTACGATTAAAATGGTAGTTCAAAATAATACATATTGAAACCGACAAAAACAAGCATGCAGTCCAACTTTTCGTTAGCAGTTACTGCCGCTCATGGACATCTATCTATAATATAAGCAAGTTTGCATATAACGGGGCTTCTATCTGAAGTGGATCATAAATGCGTTATTACTCCTGAGGACTTAGATGGTTGCCACATATATAAGTGCTCCGGCATCCCTTTTTCGGTCTGAGATCACAGCCAACATTCAAACAAGAGAAAACCACAAGGTACAGCTAGTTTATTCACAATTGTCCAGGTGATACAAGATAGGGCGTGTACACCGTGCGTTGTTAGCGCGTTAACGTTTCGTAACGCGATTGCGTCATACACTTCCTTACTCGCAATTAATAGTGTTCCTGTTGTTTCACATAGTTTACTTATGCAAATCTTGTTACGGGAATAACTATAAATAATATGCGTCGGTGTATGTGAAAGCGATTTTTAAAGTGTATTTGAAATTGTTCTGGTTTGAAACTTTATGAAACGAAAATGTGTCTCGAAAGCAGTTGTCGGTGCTACAACTAGATGGCGCTGTACCCTTTTCTGAATTACACTAACGATTTTATTTCGTAGATTATATAGGAGCTCAATTTTGGTATATGCGAAATAAGATGTCTGAATATGTGCTGCAGTGATTACTTAATAGATTTTTGACAAAGTATAAGTCTTAAATCACTGCCGCTCATCGGCATCTGTAATCAACTGCTACATTAAAGAAGTAAACAAGTAACAAGTATGCAGTCCATCCAATTGTAAGCGGCCCCTGTCGCCCATGGACACCAGAGATCAGATAACCATGGCCCACATAAATTATAATTATACCAATGCGTTTTTACTTCTGAAAACTGAGTTGAAACGGCTTGGATGATTATATCTCCCTTACACACTCTTCAAAAAATACAGCAGCGCTACACTATTGTTATATAGCAGAAATAGGTATGGTAGTGGTGCCGCCCCACCACAAAAGGAACCAAAAAAATATAAGGTCGGATGTGTATACGCCCCCCCTGGACTCATCATATATGAGTATTATCGATCCAAATGCCACTACATTTGCTTGTTTTTTTTATAAAGTTGAAGTAGCGAACGAGCATGCAGTCCATCTGAGTATAAATGGCCACTGCCGCCTATGTCCATCTGTAGGCAACTTCAAACACAACCGGGGTACTATCTAAAGTCAATCACAGATACTCTGCTACTCCCGACTCTCCCGAGGACTAAGACGGTTGCCTCATATGAAAGTGAGACCACACAAATGATGAAGATTGATTGACACTAGCGAATATTAAGAACAAATACACTATTATACTATTTAGTACAAAAACACAATATTAAGTAAAAATTAATACCAACAGTTATTTTATACAAATAGATAACTTGTTACTTCAATTAATTAATCACAGAATCCATGTATAAATAAATGGTAATATTTGTCATCACCTCGTTATGGCATAACTAATATCATCGATTGAATTGTTCTTTACAAGTCTACGTCATGTATACTGTCAGTACACAACGCCTTCCCCATTCATCACTCTTATTTACTTTTTTAATATACCTATTATTGAATAAACTAACGTGTTTATGAAGGCCAAAATAAATAATATGCGGAACTCTAAAGTAACAATACATAACACAACCGTAATCATTCGAATTATGGCCACTGACCGTGAACATTTTGTGTAATTAAACAAGTCTTAAAGTCGTTCAGTGATACACATAACTATGAAGACTAAGTTGGAATATCTTAAAAATTCTGCCTTACGACACCCTTCATACCAGATCACATTGTTACTACAATCAAATCATTAATACAAATTATTACAATATTGTAGCACTAAATTTCTACATACATAGGATAGTGACGTCTGTACAAAAAATTAAAATACATACAAGTAGAATATAGACAATGACTATTATTTTGTATAGATTTTACTTACATCACAAAACACAAAAGTATATCAAAGTGAACTAGGCATAGGAACTGACACGCATTTATTGCGGAATTGAGTCCACAGCGAACCTATTCCGTGTAACTGTTCTCGATATACCATATAACGTTAATACCGAGAGGCGTGTGTCCAGTACCATATAGCTTCGACAGGCGTGGGCGGCGTAACGGCCGCGGAGGCTATCGAGCATTGTCTGATTGCTTGTAACACGCACGCATTTGATCTATTGAATATGCGACGCAAGGATTAAATTTGATGTTTTGAATATGTCTACAGTCTTATTGAGTCCC
Source organism: Cecropterus lyciades (assembly GCA_002930495.1). Lineage (NCBI taxonomy): Eukaryota > Metazoa > Arthropoda > Insecta > Lepidoptera > Hesperiidae > Cecropterus > Cecropterus lyciades. Next base: position 374,466 of record MOOZ01002263.1, read on the forward strand.
ATGTCAGTAAATGACTCTCCGTAGCTGAGAAAGGTCTTGAGTATTCTAGCAAGCTGTCGCAATTGGTGACCGAAAATACGGATTGGTAAGCAACTTATTTCATGTATTAAAACCGCTTTTAAATCTTCCAACAACTCATAACAGAATAATTTAAACAATTTGCGGTAATTATTTAAAAAATTGTAATACCAAGACGCATATGCTTACCATATAGCTTTGACAGGCAGGCGTGGGCGGCGTAACAGCCGCGGAGGCTAAACAAAGCATTGTTTTATTGCTTGTAACACGCACTTATTTGATATATTGCATAAGCGATGCAACTGTTTTCCACTATGACTATACTGCTAAGTAAGTAACACATATTTAAGTGGATTTTCTCAAATTACACTATTTATATTGCACATGAAGATTTATCACTTTATATAAAAGTAATTTTAGTGCGTGAACTTCAAATATTATCACATATTTTTGATATTCTGACTTAAATTCATTTATTGATCATTATGTATACTTATTACGCTATCGGCTCATTATTGTAGTTTCTCCTAGTAAGGAGTAGGTATTACTGTTCAATATAATTACAATGACACATAAGTTAAGTTAATATTGAGCGCGGCGTGCCCAGTGATAAGTTTAACATGTAGCGTAGTGTCGAAACTGTAGTGTCGTTGCAGCGACAGGCGACAGGCGTGGGCTGCGTAACGGCCGCAGAGGCTAGATCAGCATTTTATACAAGCATACAATATGTGTTACAAGTAACAGACATTAAGGTGGATTTATCCCAAATTACACTATTTATATTGCACATGAAAATCTATATTTTAATAAAAGAGAAATTAAAATTCATTAAATATCACACATGTCTAATAGCCTGACTAAAAATTTATTTACGACGATTTAAGAAAATTTCTTAAATACGATTATCGTTAACGTTGAAAGCGTATGAGTGTTGAAAGCGTTTTGGCCCATATACTGCAATTAATATTGAAAGGTATAGCCGAAAACGTAAAACGATGGTCATTTATGGGAAACGTAATAAACTCGCTCTAAAGGTACTGTTCGATATCATTACAATGACGCATAACTTAAGTTAATATTGAGTGCGGCGTGTCCAGTGACAAGTGTAACATATAGTGCAGTGTCGTTGCGGCGACAGGCGACAGGCGTGGGCGGCGTAACGGCCGCAGAGGCTAGATCAGTATTGTCAGTGCTTGTACACACCTGTGTGCTGTTTAAACTAGGAAATCTATATGTATTTTATATGATTTTAGGCTAATATTATCGCGGAATTGATACACTTTAATATGTTACGTATTGTATTTGTCTGTATGAAAAATATGTAGTATAAAAATATAGCTATTCGTATTATCATCACATTCTGTCAATAGTAATGTATATATAGTAATTTAGTGTATATAGTAATTTAGTTTTACGGTCGTAGAACTTTTTTGATTCGACACCGGAAGTACCACCCCCTATTTTTGCCTAATAACAACAGTATTATGCTGTTGCGTTCTGGTCTAAAGGGTGAGGTAAGGGAGTCACAATTTCCGAGACATTTCAACCTAGTCTTCAATGAATGTGGCTAACCTCAGGTAAGAGCAGTATCTTACCTGGGGTTGATTACAAATGGTCATGGACCGCACCGTATGATAAAAATGTAACGGCATCATTTTTATTTTAAATGTAAATCAATTTTACGGTGCAAAAGAATAGAGTAGTATCATGGCCATTCCTATTTCTGCCTTGTAGCGGAAATATGGTTGTGGTGTGTTGTAGTAGTGTGTTGTAGTGTGTGTCGGAACGTGTGGTAAGAGTAACCTTCTCGTAAGAAGGTTTCTATCTTATCCTTCAAAGCAACGCATTTATAGGCAGTCTCAGGAAACATTTTTATCCTATTTGTAGTTTATTATAAGTTTATTAACGGGACTGATAACTCATCATTTTATGGAATGCATGAAAAGAAAGAAAATCTTCCGATTTACTTTAAGATTTATTAACAACTCCATATCAAAGTAAGCTTTTGTTATAACATAGTTAAATTACTATTAATACCTGGTTATAGTTACTCTGAGACGTCTGTCCGGTCGTCTGAATCTAGGTTCCACGTATGCAGTGTTCTAGCCTCTCGTGGGCGTTTCTCAATATAACGGTAAATGTTTAACGCATCGTCTGACTTTTTATAGCAAGTAATACACATATTATGTGGTATTATTAATCATTATATACGTAGTTTAAGAATTTCTTCATAAATCTAAATATATTTTAGACGATAAAAGTAACCGTAAAAGATAAACCAATGACACTTTACAAATCCCTTGCCAAAACCAAGTGCAATCTATCTATAATATTACTGACGCATATGTCCTCTTGACAACTAAGTAGGTTTTTGTTGATGGTGGTAGAACTCATTGTGGTTCGACTTCGGTAGCACCACCGCCACACTGCCTGATACGAGTAACAACAGTGTTATGCGTTGTTGTGTTCTGGTATGAAGGGTGTTGTAAGGGAGACATACTTTATCGAGGCATTCCATCTTAGTCCTCAGGGGTAGCAACGGATCTGTGGCTAACCTTAGGTGGGATTTTGATCTTACCTAGGAATAATTACCGATGTCTATGGGCGGCAGTAGCCACTTACCATCAGGAGGATTGCATGCTCGTTTGCTACTTCCATACTATAAAAAAAAAACAGGTTGAAGTAACAAACTAGCATGCAGTCCACCTGCCACTTCATACATACAGAATCTTAATCTTCTCTGAAGTGGATCATAGGTGCGTTGCTACTCCAGAGGACAAAGATGGTCACCTCATACGAAAGGGAGCCGGGCATGAGCGCAGAGCTTATATTATGTCTTATATTATCTAGATATAAGTCTGCTACTAGCAATTAATCCGGGTAATAAAGACAGTCCTTCCCGGCTACTGCGAATCGCGTGACGATGTCACAGAATCCAGCGCAAGAGTTGTTACGCGTAAAGCTATTTGTGCGCTAAATTTAAAATAACGTAATTTATTTTTATTCAGCACAAGTAAAAACATGTATTTTTTAAATCATTAATTTTAAAATCAATGATTAGATTTTTTGAGAAATTTACAAAAAAAAATATTCAATAATAATTTGTACTACCTATGATTTTTTTAAATTTACTTTCATCGCTTAATACCTCCCTAACTCTATTAATTTTTGCCGGGAGGAAAAAACTCATTAAAACTTTTTTATGTAAAATTTTAAACTCTACACATTTTCATTCTAACTTTTTGTTTAATTTTTATTGCTTTCTAGTAACTACAAACCTAATAAGTGAAAAACCACTATTGACAATTTTTTTCAAGCCTTACCGGAGGTTTTCGTGTCTGCAATAGCAGACACGAAAACCTTTAAACATTCATAAGTTCATTCATACTATTCATTCATTATTATTATAGTCTTTCTTAAAATAAATAACAGTTTAAATATCACGAACGTTTTAGAACTAGTGCTTAAATTATATAAAAACTAGTAAGGACTATTTTTAGTTTTATCGGTGCACACCCACGCGTTTATGCTAAGTATGAAGAACGAGTGGTATTTCTAAATATGAACTACTCATTAGTTTTATTTAACGGCAGTAACGAATTTTAGTATCTATTATAGATATTTTTGTTTTAATGTCATTTCGGATGTTTTGTATAATATATCATAATTATTTATATTTTTTCATCCCATTATTGCGTATAGGTTTCCACTTGAGCCAGTCTGATAGAGAGTCCATCAGATTCAAACAATGCCGAAAAAAGGAAAAAAAAATCAAAATAGTCAAACAATTCAAAAAAGTCACAATTTACTCGTTTCACTGGCTTTTGTTCTTTATTACTCACAATAATAAAAAATAAATTATAATTTTGCATTTAAATATCATAAAAGCAGGGTTATGTTTTTACCGCGAATGTATGTACATATGTATGTATCAATTTGTATGGCAATTTCGCGAAACATGTATGCTCTATTATTTACAATCTTGGTGTAAACTTTTGTTACCCTTCAAGTTAATATTAAAATGATTTTGATTATTTTTATTGTTAATTACATCTTTATATACAATATTTAATGTAGTGTTATTATCAGGCAGCAAAATTTATTGTTTTTTTGCATATCCAACCAGAGATAAATCAACATATACTATATCTGACTATGGGAAAAACACTTTTTTTAAAATCAATGCCGCCTCCTCTTGTTCCATAACATTATCTATAAAAAAAAGTCACATTTGTTGTATGGGAGGGACTCCCAAATATTTATTTCATGATGATTATGTTATTTACTTTCAAAATGAATATATAACTCAATATTCTGGGAATATTTATTTATATTTATGTTATTAAGATCAAGCAAAAAAATCACGTTTGTTCTATGAGAGCACCCTTAATATTTATTTTATTCTGCTTTTAGTACATATGTTGTTATAGCGGCAACTGAAATAAATCATCTGTAAAAAAATCAACTGCCTGCCTATCACGCTTCATGTAATACAGCTTGGTAATAGACAGACGGATAGACGAACAGACGGACAACGGAGTCTTAGTAATAAAGTCTTGAACAGAAATACCACCCAACAGATTATGACATGGTCGCGGTTACATACCTGCACTATATACCTACCTATATACTTAGTAGTTTAGGAGTCCATAACGGACAAACAACGTGACACGTTATTTATATTTATTAAGATAAGCCATTCTATCATTCGAAATAGATCAAACTGCTCACGGTGTACAAATTTGATTGAAATCGGTTCAGTAGTTTAGGAGTCCACAGCGGACAAACACCGTGACACGTAATTTATATAAGATATGAACTATCCTATCTTTCAAATTAGATTAAAGTGCTTACGATGTACAAATTTTATCGAAATCGGTTCAGTACTTTAGGAGTCCATAGCGGACAAACAGCGTGGCGCGTAATTTGTATATATATATATAAACTATCCAATCTTTCAAGTTGGATTAAACTGCACACGGTGTGCAAATTTAATTGAAATCGGTTCAGTAGTGTCAGAGTTTAACCCGGACAAACTACGTGACACGTACTTTATATATTGATATATTAAGATATATCTATACAATATTAAAGTAGCAAACGAGCATGCTATCCACCTGATGGTAAGTGATCACTGCCGCCCATGGATATCAGTAATCAACTCCAGAAAATTTCAGATTTACCTGAGGTTGCCCACAGATGCGTTGCTACTCTTGAGGACCAAGTTGGAACTCCTCAGATAAGTATGTCTCTCTTACCATATGCTTAAGAGCAAAAAACAGCATGCTTAACACTGCTGTTATTAAGCAGAAATAGTTCTACCACCTTCAGGTTATTTAGTTTACTGGAAACCTCCATAGTCTTTTTATGACTGTAGCAGTTAATTTATTAACAAGCGATAAATATGAAGATGAAATGATAATGATACGTAACATTTCTAAAATCACAGTACCTCTTGTTCTTCGAACCTAAATAAATACGAGCGCAATTTTAAAACCTCATAATCATACACCACTCCCAATAACTCGAATACGGCCATGAATAACAAACACTTCCATCAATAAGCCCGGGAACACCGGGATATATGACGCGGCGCAGATCTTGAGTAATGCTGCGGCTCGCGTGCGCCTTGTTTATAGCTGTAACAGTAACACACGTAGATAAATGGCATGTACACTGTTGGCACGGAAAAGTATACTCCGCAATATATATTCTAAACAATTATTAACTATACATATACAACAAGTACAAAACCAAAAACCCAACAGATTGAGGAGTTTTTGATTTTGGAGTAATATACTTAATTTTTATATAACGCATTTTATGAATTTGCGTGAAAATAGTAACAAAGAAGTGTAATGATATATATAGATATTATAGCTTTTATTTGATACGTGCCAACGAGAACGTGTCAAAGAAATAGTCATACCTACATACATACGGTCGAAAAACATTACCGTCTTTCTGACGCAGGCGGGTAAAAATAAGTTCATCTTCATGGTCAAACTAGCAAGACTAGAAAGTAGCTTAATTCCGCTGTAGCCAAATCAAACTTCTTAGTAATTTGTTTATTTTTTTATTCGTCATCAAATAATTTAGATGTCAAATTATTCTAAACGCTTACTATAATTTACATGCCAGTTAATTAACTGAGTACATATAACATGTTAAGCTTGCTTAGGTGGAAACCTTAATCGATATAATTATGATAAATAACATTTTTTCCTGCACCTGTAGTGCCTCTAGCAATCTTCATTTAAATTAACATAGCTACAAGTTGGTATAAGGCCTCCGCCTTATACAAAAAAAAAATCATACCACCATAAATCATAAAATAGTTTACGATACATTGCAACTACATCAACGTAAAATAATATAAACTCAGGTCAATATATTGAACGCAAGTGTAAAGCAGGTACAGTACCAACTCCTGTGCCTCGATGGCACAAGTGATTACGGGCACGAGCGGCGCGGCCAATACGTTCCATGCACTTTGCTCGCGTATTACATTATTTGTTACTTAAATGCTAGCTTTATACGCGGCTTGGGTACAATTGCGTTGTACAATCTCCGTAGGGCTTGAAAAGTTACTCAAACATCTCACGCTCAAAGTGTTTTTTTTTAAGAAATAGGTTTATTCTAATCATACCAGCGTAACACCTATTTCTGCCTTCTGTTATTAGGTTCTAGTTTGAAGTGTATACTCTGCCTTAGGTACACATAAAAACCAGAAGAGTAGCAACGCAAATATGGCTGACGATATCCGTACGTTAAATCACAAATATTTATATTTAAATCCATATATTTAGACATTTAACCATAAGTCCATCTTCTTATCATCAGTCACTTAAGTCTTGGCCATACTTTTTATGCAAATATGTCATTCTTTAATGTCATAATAATGCCTACTATGTAATTCTGTTGATGACTGTTAACCAATCTTTAATGTAAAAAATAATTTCAGTACATCTTTTATTTGTTTACTAAACGTTATGTGTTAAATATAAAAATATGGATATATTTTTTGTCCCAAAGCACCTTAAGCTTAAACTTTATAAATCCTATATGATAGCGTTCTAGCAAGCTAAATGAACGCTCATTCCACAAGTGTTTTCCACATAATGTCTCGATACTTTACTGACGACTATACTAAATAAAACCATTAGAATAGTGCGTTCTTAATGTATATTTCCTCTCCAAGTATTCCACGTCCACATTCCACGTAGAATTGCTTCCGTATCTCGATATATGATATGGTGATAGCACGAACACTGCGTGTAAGTGAGTACACTTTATTGCACCTTAAGTGTACTAGTGTTATTGCAAAATTTACATATAACAATGTAATACATCTGATCTGACAGCCACTAAGTGCAACAGTTTCTGCAAAGAGTCATTTTGGTGCATTAAACGTAAGCTTTGGTTGGGAAATCTAAAAACTTATTATTCGCATGGTACTAGTAATACTTGCGGAAATAATGTTGTTATAATACAAAAGTAGGTACATTTATTGACCTCTTTTTTCAAATTAAAGATGCAGGCCATTTCATTCATCAGCCTTTTAAGGTCTTTGACGTAGGCTTTCGATAATGGTAGTTATGACCGCAGTAGCTGGTAATTTTACTCAGGGGGATGCTGCTGCCAATCTCTGGAATTTGGACCCTCAGTCGTCTCCTTTAGCCACGGGAAAAGATAGTGTGGTTGAAAAACAATTGTTCATATTTTGATACGATATAAACTAACCTAAAAATACCCTTATTTTTTAAATCACTAATTATATTATGAAGTTAATATCAAAATTGAGTTTACTCCATTACCAAAAAACTGTGAAACATAATAAAATTTTACAATAAATAGCAACATTGGTTGGCAAAACACACCCTCTCACCCCAAACGCACATACCGTCGCCACTCGGTCGTGGGTAAAAAATAAAGACAGACAAAATAAGTTGATATAGTTCAGTAATGAAGCAAGAGAACACATCGTCAGAGCTCTATCTGATCACGCGTCGCTGCGTAGGCGCATGCGACCGCTGTCACTTGACAAGTTTCGCGGCTTTAATGACGATGTCGATCAAATACAGGGAATACACGAACTATTTGAAAGGTGTGCATTTAGTTTCTATTGGGGTTATTTTAAGAATATTATTATAGATTTTATAGGTACAAATAATTCTTCAGAGTTTTCACTTGCAATACACTTACAAAAAGTAATAGTAATTTAATATCAGGATATAATCATTTGTTCTTAAATATCAAATATTGGATGATCTTCACGTCAAAGTACATCGTTTGACTTCAGAGGCACCACCTTACCTACTACTTTACATTTAACTGCAATGTTAAATGTATGTTTTAGTTTGAAGGATATGATAAGGGAGAGTCATTTACACGACACTTCAGCTTAACTTGGTCTTCAGAGGTAGAGAAACATTTATGGCCGTGCTCAGGTTACACTTTAATCCTATTAAGGTAAACTTTAATCCTATCCTATGAAGGTGGTAGAACTCTTTGTTGTTCGACTCCGGAAGCACCACCGCCACATCTATTTCTGCCTAATAACAGCAGTCTTATGCGCTGTTGTGTTCTAGTCTGAAGGGTGTGGTAAGGGAGACATATTTTTCCGAGGCATTCCATCTTAGTCCTCAAGGGTAGCAACGCATCTGTGGTTAACCTTAGATGAGACTTTGATCTTACCTAGGGTTGATAACGGGTGTCCATGGGCGGCAGTGGCCACTTACCATCAGGTGGACTGCGTGCTGGTTTGCTACTTCCATACTAAAAAAAAAAATTGTTGATCACAAAAATTATGGTGGTAGAACAAGTCGTAAAACAAGTGGTAGAACAGTAGTGGTCGAACATGATCCTAAATACCAGGGTGGTACCACCGCCACGCCTATTTCTAATGTGAGGATATTCTTGGGTTTTATGGGTTCGGTTGTCTTCTTATTTTCATATGAGGCGGTCATCTTAATTCGCGAGAGCAACTCAAAGTGATTGACTTCAGATAGAACACCGGTTCCACGACTATATTAATAACCACCTACCATCAGACGAAATGTGTTTTTGCTACTTCAATTTCATAAAAACATCCTCCACTGTTAAGGCGATATAGTCAGGTGATTACTTCAAAAGATTGCATACAAGCAAGCACAGTGACACGCAAACAGTGACAATGCACACTACTGATTTGAATAATTGAGGCGCGCCCGCACTGCGATCGAGATCGCTCGATCGTGCAGATTGCAATAATTTATACACACACGTGAGTAATATGTACCTGTGTGTACCTTACTAATATTATAAACGAGAGTTTATGAGGATGCATGTGTGTTTGTTACACTTTCACACAAAAACTGCTGATTGGATTTGGATGAAATTTGGCACACATATAGTTTTTGGCCTAGATCATTAGCTCATAGGATACTTTTGACTGTGGTAATTGACCCAAGCAGGCAGAGCCAAGTGAAAAAGCTAGTATAACATTATAAATGTGAGTGAACATGTTCCAGTTTTACATTTTTTGATATACCTTCATGTTTTTTCCAAATATCTACGTCCGTTAGTAGTAGATTTCCTTCCTTTTTATGTCAAAAATATGATTCTAATTTTTTTAAACAATAGCCACACGTAGTGGATTCAAGTATAGCTAATAACCATCCAAGTGATATCATAAATATAACAAAACTATATCAAAATCCATACAGCCGTTTATAAGGAAAATAATCACGAACAACACTCACGAGAATTTTGTAAGCACAGATATAAGAAAGACGAACGAATATCCTTTTGCTGGTCAGAATACGAATTTAAGAAAGCCAATGCCAAGAGCATAATCGCAAAGTATTTATTAATCAACACATAAAATATCACGTGATTGACCAACATGTTTATTATAGCGAAAATAATCGCAAAATAACGTCTGAACCTACACATTCTACTCATAGTTATTTCATTATACTAAGTGGTACAAATTATGGCTTAATTCCATTTAAAATTATATCTGTTATAATTTATCACACAATTACGTTCCTATTGATGTCAATTATCGATTAATTTTAATTGGTTTTAAGCTGTGATGAAAAGTCCTTGAACACTTCTTTTGATTACCTTTTACGTATAAAATACGCGTGGGCCTATTTGTAAATACATATTATCAATAACATAACAATCGTGGCCTTGTAAAAACTTTTATTAGCTTTTTTGATAATGTTATCAACTAATTACTGTCCCCGTGCTCAGGAGCACGGATCTTATCTTAAAGACCCCGCGCACTAGGCAGCCTGGCTGCTGCTAAAATATTTGAGCAGCCAGTTATAGAAGCCAATCGACAGCCATTTGTCATCTTCTCGTCGAGCTATATAGTCGCGAAAGAACTTATAATTTATTATACAGCTCCCATACAACGTCATATTATTGTTTGGCTGCCGCAGCCTGGATGCGCGGCCAGGCTACCATGTGGACGAAGGACCTTAGAATGAGAGAGATTTAGACAATATTCCACCAAAAGACAAATGTGATTTGAAAGCCTCCTTCATTTTTGAGAACTGTTTTAAAAAAGTCTCAGGCGGGTTTCTTTTTTAAGTCTCTTCACAGCTTAATCTGTTTTCGTAAAATATATTAAAAATGAGTTATCCAACAACATAACACTATAAAATTTCGTAAACCAGACTCACTATACGATAACAGCAAAATATTACATGCATTATATGTGAATACTGCGAATGCTAATCTGTCAGTAGCATCAGAACATGCGAGAACATTCTAACGGCATGCGCCATGTTGCAACAATTTGATCACAATCAAAAGCGAGCAAATCTTTCCAATTAATTATACATAAAAGGCTCCAATCCGTATATCTAAGTGTGTCGTGTGTAGCCAGTGTCTCAATGCATCACTCAGTGGTTGTACCACCTAACAAGCTGAGATGTTTTCTTAGAAATCATCATATTTAACACACTACAAGTTACGGGATTGCTTTTTCAAAGTGGAGTACAGGAAGTCACAGTGTACAAGTGTAATCCTTAATTTTTTTTGACCTTTCAAGCAAGTTATAGTGAAATGCATATAGATAGAAAATGATAGGTCGGTATCTCATAGGTGTTAGGGTTAGCATATATGAAGTCAAATAGATGGTGGTCATTGCCGCCCATGAACAATCTGTAAGCTACTGAATATAGAATAAGGGTTCTATCTGAAGTCAATCACAGATGCGTCACTACTCACAAGGGTTAATGTGCTCTCTTCATATAAATGTAAGCCAGCAACCACACCCACCGAAACGCAAAAACTGCTTAACGCTTGTAATTGGCATAATCGTAACGTCGTTACTGTACAACGTATGGTATTGTACAAACCAAGTAACAAAAACAATGCAAAACAACCAATAATACTTCTAAGCACATGATAATGATAGAAAATTTATATTACATTATGTTTAACTTAATAAAGCGTTAGTCCGATTAGATATGCTTTATGCATCAAACTATTGAGATCAATATACGCAAGTTTAAATCTATACTAATATTATAAAGCTGAAGAGTTTGTTTGTTTGTTTGAACGCGCTAATCTCAGGAACTATTGGTCCGATTTGAAAAATTCTTTCCGTGTTAGATAGCCCATTTATCGAGGAAGGCTATAGGCTATATATCATCGTCGAAACTTACGCGGGTGAATCTGCGGGGCGCAGCTAGTTATGTATATTGTACGAACCTGCAATCTCCATATCGTATTTTTAAAGTAAACGTGGTGATCGTGAGATCGTATATATTAACTACATGGTATTTAGTTTATCCAAATTGATAGTATTTTTTAATACCAACAAAATTATGAACAAATCTTAAAAATATTACTGACGTATTAAATCCTCCAAAATTTATATTCTAGTGTGTCGTATGTAGTGATTACACAAGAATTTGTTTCCAAAGAATGATTGCATCACTCACTGTACGTCCAACCTAACATTGTGATAGTAAACAATTTCTCTATGTGTGTCACCAATTAATTATCCGTACAGGGAAGCTTAAATCTGCATATCTGCAACTTAACGTATCACTGCATCATTCAACATAAATGTAACCAACGCGATTTTCTCTTTCCATGTCTAGAACCTAAATGAATTGCGAGCAAGTCGCACCAATTAATTATCCATAAAAGGAGCCTCCAATCTGCATATCTCAGTGGGTCGTGTGTAGCGTACGCACAAACGAGTAGTTTTCAATGTATCGCAGCATCACTCAATGCCCGATCGCGGGCTGTCGGAGTAATGGCGCGATCCCTACGAGTGATATGTTGTACGGTGGGCAACTGTTATTGTTAAGTGAAGAAATTTAAATCATTAATTGATTTTAACATAAGTCGTTGTTTATCTTCTTTAGACGAGCCAAAGAAGATAAATAAAGAAATTGTATACATTGATTTTTACGTAAATCTTTCTTTTCTTCATTGTCAAGTAAATATTTAACAGGTGGTACAGAACCAGCGTAGTTCAAACGGGGAAGTACCACAGCCACACCTATTCCTACCGTGAAGTATATCTTACTTTTCGGTGGAAGGTTGCCGGCTCACTTATATACATATATGGCGACCATTTTAGTCCTCGGGAGTAGCAACGCATCTGTGATCAACTTCAGGTAGAACCCCTGTTCTATATGAAGTTGCTTACAGATGTCCACGGGCGGTAATAACCACTTAGCGTCAGGTGGACTGCAAGCTCGTTTGTTACTTCAGTCTGATCAAAAAAATATTACGTTAATGATTATTTGTTTTGATTAGATTTTGATCAACATTCGTTACATAGTACCTACCTATGGTCGCATATTAAAGTGACTACAGGAATCGTCAATCCAAATAATAGATTTTTCTATATTTTTTTCAACTTCCGACTATACATTATCCGACACTTAAAGAAATTAAAAGATTTCAATATATTCATAGCCCAGGTGGCATTTATTTATCATTTTAATATATCTATTGTATAAAAAGTTTTAGCTAATGAATAATAACATAACAAGACTTAAAGAACAAAAACATTACCCTACTATTAGAGAATTACCTAAAATAAGAGAATGTACACAGAATTCTCGGGAACGAACAATTTACGTACAGTAAGTTATTAAGCTTTCGTAACGAGTAGCTCGTATGCTAAGCAGTCGATGTGCAACACATTGTACAGGATTTAGTACGCCTTGCTTTCTACTGGACGCACGAGAACTAACGACTTGTACACACCTTGATTATATCAATTAAACATTAAATCTTTAAGGTTCGATGGAGTTACATAATTCACAACCGTTGGTGTTAGGATATTAACTTTATTTATACTAATGAACGTATTAAACTCCGTTATAAGTTCCAAACAAGCATACAGTCCACCAGAAGGTAGGTAGTAACTGCCTGTCCCTGTAGTTTCGGGACCAAAATAGAGCTACGGTATCCCCTGCCTGTCATAAATGCGACTAAAAGGGGGCTTCTGGGGTTGCGAACGACAAGAGAGGTAGCTTGAGCCGTCCAGCCAAGCAACCTCGGGAAGGACGGCGGCATGTGTGGTTGCATTCCGTCGTATATCTGAAGGCACGGTGAGCGCCAATGTTTACAGAGAAGAGTAAAGGGCAAGGGGCATCGCGCTCGGAGGACTCCGGTGGTGTTCCGTTGGAGATCCCGGAGTCATCCATGCAGCGCTGATGACGGCCACCGGGGGGGTTTTAGTGCGGTAAAAATCCCACATAACCCGACGTTGCTCCAACGGCATCGGGTACCTTTTGAAGGTTTCCCCCTCGTTCCAAAAAAAAAGGTAGTAACTGCCACTCACGGGCATACTAGTACGTAAAAAACTTAATATAGCTTGTGTTCTACCAAAAGTCAATCACAGATGCGTCACTGTTCCCGAGAGCTAAGATAATCACTTCAAATTAAAGCCGGCAACCACACCTTTCTACCATCCACTATTAGTACCCGCCAGTTGAACAATATTCCTTTAAATTTATCTAAAATAAATAAATAAATTTATTCCCCTAAATTAATTTATTCCCCTAGAGAACCTCATCTATGGTCAACCTCAGGTATGAATAATCATTTTGGGTTATTTAAAGGTGTCCACAGTCGGTAGTGGCTATACCAACTGATGGACTGCATGTTCATATGCTACTTCTATATTGTAAATGCAACCAGACAACTTATAAGCCAAGTTCACATTAACAGTAGTCCAGTGATCGCAGAGCACTTTCTATATGAATTGTAGGAGCACGCATTGTAATGTTGCCTGACGGACGAGGGAAAGTTTCCCCCGGGCTGGGATTGCTTGCCGACCATTCCACATATTGCAAGAAAGTGGCTGCGATACATAAATCTATTGTATAATTTAGTAAATGTATGTAGAAATGGATAGACAGGCGAATAGCTGCAGAAAAGTTGTATTTTTGTGTTGAACTATTATAAACGCAAAAATCTAGGCCCATAACACAATGTCATTAATTTATTATGCAAATAAGATTCCCGATAGAAATCAGTATAAATGTCAAAAGCTTATAAACTTACCTACTTATGTACTTACGTTTGATCACAGTATTTATATATATATATATATAATCAGAACTAGCAAACCACGGCCTGCTGACTTCAAAATCAGAATCATTTATTTCAACTTCGTGCGTTCTACGACTCATACTTGCAGCCTTTTGAGCTATATTTGACAAAAAAAAACTAAGTAAAAATAGCTTTGAGCATTACTATTTTTATTACTACATTTTTATCTATAACAAAAACTAAATTAAATATATAACTAGTAATTTTAAAATATTTTTTAAAAGTGATTTTACTTTTTGAATCACTTGTGACTAAATCTATATAGCCCTCTTGTTCTTATAGTAAGTGTTAAAGATCCGCTAATGCCTCTGACTTGAGCAGGCTTTACAAATAAAAAAAAACCCTTCAGCCAAGTATTAGTTGCGTATCTTCAAGCCATTGAAATCACACATCCCAAAATTGAGAAAGCACGGAACGCGTTATTGTTGCCCAAATTTTAATATTCCCTGCATTATGAAGGGAATATTAACATTTCGGTACTAACTGCCCTTCGGCACTCAGTATTTTTGGTAGTCTGGCGCGAAAAGTTCATAGCTAGATTTTATATAAAGAAGAACCAGTCGTATTCAAATAATTGTACGTAATTACTCACTTATGTAATTGTATGGACGCTTGCTAAAGAACTGTTAGAGTGATAAATTAAATACCGAAATTATTGTAATGATGATAAAACTTAATACATGAACACTCGGCGCTCTTGATGGCTATCTGCGAATGGAACTTAAAATATATTTTTTACAATTATTTAATGAATTGTGCGCGCGTGGCGCTCAGAAACGTTGACATCGGCAAATGCACGGTCGCATCGTACAGTAAATATTACTGTACGATTATATAGATAACATCAAAATCTTATCAATATTTTCATTACGAGAAGATTTTGTAAGTATGATTTGAGAAGAAGAGCTATGATAATGAAGACGTGTTCGATTTCCTCTGGAAGAAGACCAAATTTCCATTATAATGCTTTACCGGAATGATATCAGTAGATTTAAGTAACAGTATAACTTATTTCTATTACCTATTTCTAGCGTTAAGCGATTCTTGCATTTCGGTGGAAGTGTGTGGTTACCGGCTCACAGATGCGATGCTACTCCCGAGGTTCAAGATGGTCGCCTCATATATAAGTGAGCAGGCACCCACACCCTTCTAACGAAACGCAAGAACTGCTTCACGCTAGAAATAGGTAGCGGTGGTACTTCCGGTCGAACTACACTGGTTCTACCACCTGACAATTGTAATAATAATAATACACTTTATTGTACCCAAAACTATATAAAAAAAAATACAACAATAGACAATACAATTTTAAACAATACAAAAGGCGGTCTTATCGCTAATCAGCGATTTCATCCAGACAACCTTACCTTAATAATTTTGATTAAATGGGTGGATTTTAAAGACAATTACATAGAATGTTACCTCAACATATATACAATCAATGAACAAGCCTTTCCCTCGCCTCCTCCCACTTGGGTCATGTACCACGGTAAAACGTCTCTTATGTTTGAATCCAGGTCATAAATCATCTGTATGCCAAATGTCATTCAAAAATACTGTTTGAATTTTTGTGAGAACGAGAAACAAACATACGTACATCCTCACAAATTCTCGCATTTATAACATTAGGAATAATATTAATGCTTTAAATTAAATTGAGAACATTTAGTATGATGCAATTACAAATACATAGACAAACAAGCAGACAAAAATTTTCAAAA
>MOOZ01002264.1:33665-45048 GCA_002930495.1 Cecropterus lyciades
TGTATCAAATGCAAAATGGCATTGTTTTAAACTTTTATACTAAGAATTTGGACTGCATTATTGAAAATTAGTGAAGTCTATAACATATCTTGCATGTGTGATGTCACAAATGAGTAGGCGGGGGGGGGCCTCAAAGGTATAGAAAATAAATCTTCCCTTTTATAGTTTTATGACATATCCTAACAAACCCTAATCAAACACTTTGCAAAATAAGGTGTATATAAAAGTAGGACATTTTTAGATTTTCAAAAGTACATATAATAAAAAAATATCTTAATTAAGAATAGTATATGTATATATTTGTATATGTTAGGTATAAGGCTTCGTCTATATCTAGATATTAATGCTACTTATACAGAATAAAGGTGTCAGACACTTGCCGTGGCGGGCAAAATAGATTTTGAAGGTGGAAGATTCCGGAAGCACCACCGTCACACCTATTTCTGCCTTATAACAGTGTTCTGTCACAACTGTGTTCTGGTCTGCAGGGTGTGGTAAGGGAGACATGCTTATCTGAGGCGTTCCATCTTAGTCCTCAGGGGTAGCAAGAGCCAATATCAGGTAAGGGTTCTGAACGTGTTTGACGTTATTTCTACGAAAATGAATGAGACAAAAGTTATCATACAGTTGTCATATGTGTTAAGAGTTCTACTGATAACTTTCTTTTTTCATCTTTCATTCATTCTTTAGGGGGCGTCCATAAATTACGTGAGGTGTTTTTTTTTAATTTTCCAGACGAGATGTCGTGAGATTTTATTCAAACCCCTCCCCCAATCTCACGTGAGTTTTTCAAAATGTAGGATTCTTATGTAAACGCGTTGGAATTTCATTTGAAAAAGAAAAAACTACTTGCTTCGTGCTTCTTTCTAAAATAGTCTTAAATAATTACGACTAGTTAAGACTAGAAATATCGTAATTGCTGTGATTTAAAAAAGCATATTTAGTCCAATTCAGTTCATGGAGAATCATGCGCGATTTCAAGAGACTATTGGAACCAACATGTCGATATGATTTTCGCGCGCTTGGCTGGCAGTAGCGCGAAAACAAAGCGGGCTACTGTAACGTAAATTCAAATTACATTGGGTTATTTGGTATAAAACAAATATGGTGGTTTGATAATCAATAATGACGTATAACGTCGAAGTAATTAGTGAATTGCGTGATATTTGCCGAGACCCCTCCTCTCCAAAGTAGATTAGATGAGATTTGACTCCACCCCCTCCCTCTGTTAAACATTTCACGTAATTTACGGACGCCTCCCTTATTGAAACAAGTAATAAATAATATATTGTATTAATAGTGATTATGTGTTTATTTGTATACTGTTAATTTTAATTTTATTGTTATTTTTCATTTTGTTTTATGTGTTTAGGTATTATTAAGTTTCCTGATGTATATTATAGTACTAGGTCTCAGTAATTCGACTTATGATCAGTAGGTATACTTGACACAGTTAGGATTCGAACGAATCTTCGTAATATTTTATTGATGTACCATATATTAAAATAAAAGACAGTGTTTTTTTTTCTACTTTTCTAATTCGCCTTTGGAGATGCTGAGGACGTTGTAAAATTAAGAATCACGCGATAACAATACGATTGGGTAGGTGCGAGTCGATCTCTCATACTGTGGGCTCTGTACCACCAAATCGATTTATTTATATTTTTAAGTAATTGTTATTTTAATGATACCAGCTATAGAAGTGCATGCATTGTAAAAATATCAAGTGTCTACCTATTAAAGTTCAACAGCTAAATAGTATAATGCTGTTTTTTTTATTTTCTATAGGGTCCCTTAATTACATTATTTTTAAAATTGTATTTGATAAAGCAGACATACTTTGTAAAAATTTATAGTGTATACATTACGGTTCAAGATATAGTCCTGTGACAGACGAAAATACTTGATAAGTAGGGTAGGACCTTATTTTTGCCCTCTCGATGTGAAGCCCTAAATAAACAAATGTGCTGATTAATGATCGCGCCGTACGGCAGATAAGGCCATCTAGTAACTATTTTATTTTAAGTTAAATCAATATTAATCGTTTTATAACTTAATGAAAACATTTTTTTTATTTTTTATTTCATTATACAAGATTAGGTTTAGCTGATAAATATTCGTAGTTTTGTAAATCAATGAAACTTATAATATTTTTGTTTTTTTTTCTTTTATTATACATAAATTGTTTTAGTCGATAAGAAAGTCAGAAATTATCGTGAAAACTATTTTATATTAAACATGTGGGTCTGATTTTGATGCAAAAATACTTAGGTGTCGAAAATCTTATATTATAAATTATTATGTTGGGTGTATGAGAGATCATTTAAGTTCTGTAACACATAGGTCTATAGTGTACATAAATAAATAGACATTTGAATAAAATAAGGTTTTTTAATTTTCCCAATGTCCCCTGGAGCCCTCGATTGTCGAAAAAAAATTATAACTGATCATTACGGTCCGTGAAATATATATTTTTTATGACCACCACGTCAAATTAGTCACAAAAGGAAGTAATTAATATCTACGCAACTTTTAAGCCATTTCTACTGCTCGGGAACGTTCGTCCATATATACCAGGAAAACATTCCTTTAATCGTTTAAAAAATAGCCGTTACGAGACACCTGGCAGATGTAAAACGTGTTCGTACAAGTGATATGCATAAGACAAAATTGCGAAAGGAACTGCATATATATCATAATGAAAATAACGTCATCTACGAACAGCACTGAGTCGAACTAACACAGCAGCTCGCTTAGTTTTGTTCGATACTTAATAGTTCCGAAAATGTATTACAGATGGCGTGATAATAAATACTGTGTGGCGATCGCCACGCCAACAATCAGGTTTACGCGCGCCTTTAGATGTTTCACCTCAAAACATTAAAAAAAATCACAAAGTGTAACTACTAAAATTTAAATTTTTAAAATCTAAAAAGTTTGACGACTCGCGTGGCGGAACGGTCACAATACTGGTCTGCCACGCAATGGGTCCCGGGTTCGATCCCCGACCAAACAGACATCTGAATGATGAGTTTAGATTTCTGTTCCGGATCTGGGTGTTTGTGTATTCGTCTTTATGTGTCCATGGTACCCACGACACAGGAGAAAACCTTACTGTGAGGCTTTGAGTGTAAAAAGCGTTTAAAAAGTGACCTAAACTGATTCATAAAATATCCCGAAAACCCGATGCGCCATTCTGTTTGACTCGAGATGTTACACGTTAGTAAACTCTTCGGAAAGCTTTTGTTTACTATCTATGTGACGTCACATCGATATCAAACTGGTGTCTAGTGTTTTAGACTTAGAGAATAGACTAAAAATAGAAAATTTTAATATTAAATTATAAATTAATTTTGCTACTCAATGGTCATGAAACTAATGAATGAAAACTGACATTTTTCTTTTGCGTTTTAGGCTATACACCAATCCAAATCATACGAAGGCTAATCCAAGACATCTGGAGTCAGGCCGAGAGCAAGTTGTCTCGTGCTGTCGCGATTTGCCTTTATTTTGCTTCCGAGTTGGGTCTCGTTAGGTCTCGCGAGGCAACTTAATGTAAACAATCGATTACTTGTTAATTTTATAGTTTGTTAAATATAACATTAGGTATGTAGGTAATGTTCGATAATGTGGAGGCTCCATATTTAAAAATATTTTTTCATGACCTAACCTGTTATTCGATGTGCTCTCATCGAAAACCTCGGCGACGCGCAATGGCTGCGGCCTGCTCTTGACGAGTATGTACAGCTGGCATCATAAAATCTGACGTAGAAAATATGTATTTTTAGATATTTCGTAACAACAATAAAATTATATATTTAAAAGCATTTGCATCATTAAGTTTATTAATTATAAAATAAAAGTATACCTAAGTAAAGTATTCTGTTATACTGTATTCAGTGTCAAACAGACTACGATAATCTGTTTCTTAGTAGTCTGTGGTACATTGAATCATTATTTGATTGTCAAATTGTTGACATTACCAAATTGTTGATGGCTTGTATTTATTAATTTTGATTTCATATTTATAAATTTTTCGTACTATTTTACAAAAATGTGCTTATAATTATAGTCAGTACAGTTTTATGCCAATTTATGGTTTAAACGTGCGTATTTTCTTTAAAATTAAATGCGTAACTGTTGTCATCCGGGAAACTGATCAAAGTGTGATTAATACCCATAATTTTACGAAATAAACATGTCTGTTAGTGAAAAAGTGTCTCTTTCTGACGCTTTAAGCAATGTGGATGTCTTGGACGAACTTACTCTACCTGGTAAGCCATTATTCTTAATCCTTTGACGATAAATTATGACTAAATTAGTTTGGACGTAAGTGTGTCAACTTTTTGAATGTTATTATGTTTCTACGTAAAGGATATTAAAGAGTAGCTTGCAGTTTACCTAATAATTAAATGCAGTTCGTTTGCTTACGATTGTAGCTTTTATTTGACTCGTAACGTTTGTCTAAAGTACTACTGATATGAAGGGCGTGGTTAGGTACACACGTCGATTCTTTACTCTCGTGTCCCTTGGCTGCAGCACTTTATGTCCAATTGCTGGGAATCGACAGTTGAAGCTCACTTCTATGAGAGAAATGAGCCTCATTGCTAGTAAGGGCTTTTTGTGTGACGAGGAGCCTTCAACTTGGGAGCCATAATGCAACCAGAATCCACTACGGATAGTGCACTTGTTGAGCTGCTTGTGAAGAGTTTAACCAATAGTTTGGTGCGACTCCATAGAATTTAAATTATTAAGCTTTCAAATTCTATTTAGTTAAAGATGTAAGTTTATTTACAAGTACCTAATGTTAACTTGCCTCTAAAGTCTATATTGATTGATATGTAACTGTAACAACTTTTATATTTATAGTATAATAAATTAACTCTGTATTCTGATCAATATGACGAGCTAACATGTGTAGCTTTTTACATATGAAAACAGCTAAATGGTGTGTAATTATTGTTAACTATATAACTGAAAACAAAAAAAAAACACGCTTTCTACACTCATAGCCCCACAGTAGGATTTTCTCCTGTGTCGTGGGTGCCACGGACACACAAAGACGAATACACAAACACCCAGACCCAGAACAGAAGTCCAAACTCTTCATTCAGATGTCAGTCTGGCCGGGGATCGAACCCAAGACCCACTGCGTGTCAGACCGGTATGGTGACCTCTCCGCCCTATGAGTGTAGAAAGCGTTTATTTTTTTTTCTAATTTTACCATAAACAAAATGAGAAATCTTATGAAAAGGTCTTCCACCACATCTCTTACATTTTAAATATAATAATTTCCACCATCCCTAGATGAGCAGCCCTGCATCGAGGCGGCACCATGCTCCATCCTCTACCAAGCCAACTTTGATACCAACTTTGAAGACCGCAATGGATTTGTCACTGGTATCGCTAAGTATATTGAGGAGGCTACAGTCCATGCTAACTTGGTAAGTATCTCAGGAACAGTCAGGGGTAATGTTGGCTCCGATCCAGTGACACACGCTGGGACTCTACAATCACACCCTTGTGGCGAATACGTGAAATCAAACACTAATAATTATTAACAATCTAGTAATAGGAATACTCCACAAAAGTAGGGTGAAACAGTCGAAAGAAGTCGGTCTCGCCTTATTGTCTGGCAATCAAACAGCACAGTGGCATTACTGACATTATTTGAAATGATTCTAACCATCACACTTTTTACTTAATCTCAGAATTAACACTGACTATTGTATTATTGACAAACTGACACACACACATGCGCATATAAGTAACCATGTTTCTTTTCATGATATGTCAAATACTTTGATACAGTGTCACAGTCAATCCTTAGGATGTCCTTGAGCACTTAATTATCACCACTTCTATAATATTAAAAAAGACACCCATGGGCAGTGATCAGATCAGGATGATACCATTAAGTGTACTGCCTGTTTGCTTGCTCGCTCTTTATAGCTTTTTTATATGGCATAATTTGGGTTCACGCCACCTGGGGTGGAACTAGAATTCGTCACCACTCATTTAAGAATTTGAGTTGGCGAAAAAAAGCTGAAACCTAAATAGTCCTTGACACTTGCATCTCTGCAATATGACAACTAAAGGAAAATTGTCGCCAAATCAATTTATTCTACCAGCCCCAAAACTTTCCGTCCGGGGTCATAGCGAAAGAAAATCATAATAGAAAAAGTGTGTAAAGTCGGTTTACGGATGTTAATTTTACATGATAATGTCATAAGAAAACATTGATAATTATTGCATACTTTTATGAATTGAATTATTATCTCTGCTACTCGGACACATCGGCCGATGGAGTGGAAAGGAGATAGATGTATCGCAAACCGAACGCTTAGGCTGATCGTGCCTCTCTATCGCTTGTCCTGCGCTCTCGCTCGCACGTTCGGCTCAAGCAGAACGTGACAATGAGTCATGCTTTTTCGTGCGTGCAACCAGCGTTTATCGATTCATAAGTTTAACATGTCAATGAACCCTTCCCCCAGAACGAACTACTGGAAGAAGGCAACGCCCACGCGGTAATGCTGTACACCTGGCGTTGCTGCAGTCGCGCGATCCCCCAGCCCCGCAGCAACGAGCAGCCCGACCGGGTCCACATATACGAGAGGACCGTCCAGGTGCTGGCTCCGGAGGTGGATAAGCTGCTGCAGTTTATGTACTTCCAGGTGAGTGCTGCAGCAAATACGAGTATTGATCCTTATGCAGATCTCACTTATGTAGACCGGTCGACAAACGTCACGTAAGGTATTTCTAGGATACATTTGTTCGTGTAGGTCAAAACTGATTGACAAAGTTAAGCGACTTTGGATACGGTCAGAAGTTGGATGGGTGACCGTCGGTGGCGGTCTAGATGACTCTCGTGGCGGAGTGTTCTCCATACCGATTTGACACGGATTGAATTCCTTGTTCGATCTTTCGCCTAATAGAAAGACAAGGAATCGAAGATTATTTCGATTATCTTTATTAATCTGTTTTAGTGTATTATTGTTTTAATAAAGCAAGCAACTTCATATAGAACAGGGATAAAATCTGAAATCTATCTCAGATGCGTTACAATTCCCGACTAAGATGGTCTCCTCATATATAAGTGAGCCGACAACCACACCCTTCCACCTCACGCAAGAACTGACTCACGCTAGACATACGTGTGACGGTTGTACTTCGCCGGTCGAAATTGTTTCTACTAGCGCAGTTATAATAGGTCTATTCTTTTCTCTTCCAGCGTAAAGCGATAGAGCGCTTCTGCGGCGAAGTCCGGAGGCTGTGTCACGCGGAGAAGCGTCGCGACTTCGTCTCCGAGGCCTACCTGCTGACCCTGGGCAAGTTCGTCAACATGTTCGCCGTGCTGGACGAGCTGAAGAACATGAAAAGTTCCGTCAAGAATGACTATTCTACATATAGACGGTATGAAATAAAAAAAATTGCCGTCACGAGACGCCTGGCAGATGTGAAACATCGTATTCGTATAATTAATATGCATAAAAGACAAGATTGCGACAGGAACTAAATATATAGCATAATGAAAATGGCGTTATTTTCAACGCCATCTACGAACACTACCCCGCACTAAGTCGAAGTAACACTGCAGCTTGCTTAGTTTTGTTCGATACTTAATAGTTCCGAAAATGTATAACAGATGGCGCTATAATACATACGGTGTGGCGATCGCCACGCCAACAATCAGGTTTATGTGCGCCTATAGATGTTTTACACCAAAGGAAGGAAACATATTCGATTTATTCTATTTAAATTACGTTATGTTTTTTTAATTATTATAAATAAAAAGAAATTTAAAAACTGTAGACAGAATTTGAACTAGGGCTATCCGAAGTACAAGTCTTACTTGCTTGCTAGGGTCTAGCTCAGCAGTTACTATAGACCAAAGGTTCCCAGACTTTTTCTTATAGACCTCAATCAAAATGTAGCAGGTCCCGGGAGACTTCCCGCAGCTACATTTGTACCACATTCTTAAAACTCGACAAAAAAAAATCCGCTTCATCTAAATAGTCTTTGACAGCGTTTCTACTACGATTTGAAATTGCCATTATTTAGATTGGTTTAATTTTTTTTTTGGCTTATTGTTTATTAAAAGCTTCCCAATATACATGATTTGATATTGTTCCAGCGCCGCCCAGTTCCTGAAGGTGATGTCCGACAGTCAAAGCCTCCAGGAGTCGCAGAATCTGTCAATGTTCCTCGCCACCCAGAACAAGATCAGGGATACCGTGAAGGATGCATTGGAGAAGATTAACGGTGAGATATGACGTTTGGATTATTATCTTTGGAGTGGTTTACTTTGCTTGGTAATTTTTATTTCTATCCGACTGCGTCAGAAGGAGGGTAATGTTTTTACGAGCGTATGTATGTTTGTGTGTATGTTTCTATGCATGTCCATTTCTTTGGCACGCGCTACAGCCCAAACGGCTTGACGGATTGTAACATATGACGTTACGTAACGGAAATAAATTGCCGTTACGGGACCCCTGGCAGATGTGAAACAATATGTCCGTACAAGTAATATGCATTCAGCCCGTTTAGTTTTTATCGATACTTGATAGTTCCGACAATGTGTAACAGATGGCGCGAAATACGGTGTGGCGATCGCCACGCGAACAATCTTGTTTAGGTAGGTCTATAGATGTTTTATTTCAAAAAGAGGGATACTGAATAATCGGCCATTTTTCAGTCGACATTAGACATAAAGGAGATTCTATGTTCTACTGTATATATTTTTTTATTTTAATATCAGACAGGGAAAAACAAACCGCGTCAGAAGGAGGGAAATGTTTTTCGAGCGTATTTTTGTATGTATGTGCATTTCTGATGAAGAGTGAGTAATGGATGAAAAATAAATTCTTTTCTTTACATAAATTGTTATCACTTGTTTCAGGGTATGAGGACTTGCTGGCTGATGTGGTAAACATATGCGTGCATATGTTTGAGACTAAGATGTATTTGACGCCATGCGAGAAGCATATGCTGGTTAAGGTATGATATTTTTTTTTAAATAATATTGAAGTAGCAAACGTGCATGCAGTCGACCTGATGGCAAGTGGTCACTGCCGTCCATGGACATCTGTAATCAACCCTAGATAAGACCAAAGTCTCACCTAAGGTCAGCCACAGATGCGTTGCTACCCCTGAGGACTAAGATGGAACGCCTCGGAAAGTATGTCTCCCTTACTCTCCCTAACTTTTTAAGTATGTTACCCTTGAGACCAGAACACAGCAGCGCATAACACTGTTGTTATTGGGCGGAAATAGATTGAATGGTAAAAGAGAGCGTCAAAGAGCGTGGCAAAAGTTCTGACAGATGGCAGCACCGTCGCGATGACGCGGGAACATAGCTCGGTTTCCCTAGCAACTATTATTCGTTGTGTTTGCTCGCTGTGGTTTATATTGTACTAAATTGTTAACGCAATGAATGTGGTTATAGAGTATTTTCTGCATCTCTGTGCTCGACTACCCACGTAATGACCGATGAGGGACCTAATAATTATGACGATCCGACGGATATATAAAATGTTTAATTTGTTTGTTGTTCGCAGGTAATGGGTTTCGGCCTGTTCTTGATGGACTCCGACGTGTGCAACATCAACCGCTTGGATCAGAAAAAAAAGATTCGTCTCGATCGGATTGACAGGATTTTTAAGGTAACATCTGCATTTATATTAGTGTCATGATGGTTAAAATAATTTATCAAATGTTCAAAACATAAGTGTTGACAAACTTAATTTTGCGTTTTTTTACGTATAATGTATGTAAAATAAACTTCACCAATAAGTTTGTTTTCATCACGAATGCTTTTAAAGTCTTTGAAATGGTCGTTTCTTTTTAAATATCACATTTTTCTCACATAGCTTTACTTCGGCGTTTATCAAAAAAGAAGTTATTATCTTTATATTACACATTTTTGTTTTTTTTTTTCTTGGTTTTCATTGTTTTTATCAAAAAAGAAGTTGTTATCTGTATATTATACATTTTTGTTTTTGCTTGTTTTTCATTGTTTGTTTGTTGGCTTGCTTGTTTTCTTGCTTGCATGTTTGTTTCTGGCTCACACATTATAAAGATTAAGCTGGACGCATAAGAATACCATTGCAGCGTCTCTTTTGAACCAAACTATGAAATGTATAATTATAATATTGTTATAGAATCTGGAAGTGGTCCCATTGTTTGGTGATATGCAGATAGCTCCATTCAACTACATCAAGAGATCCAAACATTACGATCCTAGCAAGTAAGTAGCTTTTTTTTGAAATGAAATGAAATGAAATATCTTTATTTTGCATAGGCCTACGTTGGCACTTACAAATTGTCAATTACAATATTTTTTTACACTACCACCGGATCGGAACACGACTCAAACTGAGAAGATCCGGCAAGAAACTCAGTGGGTGTATCTTTTTTCCTTGTATTACTTTGCATATATATTTTTTAACCATCTCGTTTATTACATGGGCAATAATAGCTAGCTCCAGTATCTTGCCTTACACTTGACTAAACTAGACGCTTGGCAAGATACGCTACACTTTAACATTCAATTAAGTATAGAAATATATATATAACTAGCTGAGCTCGCGGTTTCACCCGCGTTTAAAGGAAATGTAACGTGACATACATTAACCGAAATTTTATATCTCATTAGAAAAAAACCCCCCGATTTTGAAACATTCTTCATTGGTGCTCCGCTCCTGTTGGTCTTAGCGTGATGATATAGCCATTAACCTTCTTCGATAAATGGGCTATCTAACACCGAAAGAATTTTTCCAATCGAACCAGTAGTTCCTGAGATTAGCGCGTTCAAACAAACAAACTCTTCAGCTTTATAATATTAGTATAGATTTTATTACTAGTTTTGACCTACGCATACATAGGCCTACGGGGTCACTTAAAAAATTGTCAGTTACAATATTCTTACACTACCACCGCATCGAAATATACCTTTAATTTAGAAGATCCGACATTAAAACTGAGATATTTTTTCAGCGTCGTGCAAAAAGCGCTAAGTCTTATAAATACGAGTCACAAAGCATTGTCTTTAATTTTTCGTCTGAGTACGCAGTACTCACAAATGCCTGACTACATATCTATACTAATATTATAAAGCTGAAGAGTTGGTTTGTTTGTTTGTTTGAACGCGCTAATCTCAGGAACTATTGGTCCGATTTGAAAAATTCTTTCGGTGTTCTGCATGCGCTGCGTAAACGGTAAAAGTTTCGTAAAAATTATGTATGGCAGAATTGGTCCCCTTTAAAAGTACTAAAAAAAAGTCAGCGACAGCATAATATGTATATCTTTTCAGGTAAATTCACTGTACCCTTTTATATGCTAACCAAATTTCTTCCAAAATAATGCATTATTTGCGAAGTTGTTT
>MOOZ01002267.1:23498-34420 GCA_002930495.1 Cecropterus lyciades
AATATTCGTCAAGACAGAAAAAAATGTGAATTATTTAAATTAAATTAAAATTAAATTTGTTTTATTTGAACTGAAATGTTAAACTCAGTTGAAATAACAAATACAATTACATTATTGTTATTAAACATAAAAACAACATAACAATTTAATAAAAAGAATAAAAATGAAATAAACAAACTATAAACAAAGATGGAAATTATATAAAACTTGCTATAACTACTATAGCACGAGAACTATAGCAAGTTTTAATTAAAATGTGAACGGTTGTTGTACGGTAAAAACAATATATATTATTCAATTATATAAATGACCTACATAGTAATACCTAACCGGAATTGGCACATAGAGAACGAAACAGATTTTTCGCTTTATTCTCTATATGTTAATATAGTCAATTTAACGATATTTTTATAGAATCGAGTTTTACAAATTCCATGTGTTTTGAAATTTTATTATTTCCTAACTTGTACCCGCGGCTCTGCCCGCTTCTTTCACGTTTACTTTAGTAATAAACATAAACACTTTCTACACTCATAGCCCCACAGTAGGATTTTCTCCTGTGTCGTGGGTGCCATGGACACACAAAGACTCAAACACCCAGACCCAGAACAGAAATCTAAACTCATCATTCAGATGTCTGTCTCGCCGGGGATCGAACCCGGGACCCATTGCGTGTCAGACCGGTATGGTGACCGCTCAGCCACGCGGGTCGTCAATGTAATAATATATAAGTAATGGGTATTCTTTGTGTTAATCTACGTCTTAAGCACACATCCTTACAAACTTTACTTTTATGACAGTACAAAATACAATTCTTGATTCAATACTACATTTATAGTGTTTACCAAAACTTGTCAAAATTTTAAATATAACTTATCAGATGAAGTGGCTATTTATAGGATTGCGTTTCTTATCTTACACTTTATTATATAAAAAAAGAATGCTTATAAATTTTGTTTTTAATTAATTTTTTCTCGTAATCTATTTGATGTTATTCTAGCGACTCTTTTAGATTAGGAATCTGATCACATAATCCCTTAAATTTGCAAACCAACCCTTTGGTAGAACAAAAAATCTTTGTATTTTTCTGAGGCGATTTAAGAAAATCCTTTGCACTTTATCAAGCTCCATGTCTAAACTGTACAAAAAAGTACAAATCGTTTTATGCAATGTTACAAGTCCAAGGGTTTTAACATAAAATGTTAAATAAGAATACGAAAAAAGTAATCAATGAAACAAAACTATAGATTGTTATGAAATATGATGAATTGTAAAATGTGTGCGTATAAAACTCTATAGCACTTAACTTTTGTGTGTAAAATTAAAGTTACCTCGATATTACGGTAATTGTAATTAACAAATTATATTTTACAGGGGTCAGTTCATGAAAGAGATCCGTCTTCTGAAGGAAAAAGGCAGAGATCAAAAGGGTGAGATGTCTGCTTCTGCAGCCACTGCTATACAAAGAGTATGGCGAGGCTTTATAGCAAGACGAGCCACGCGAAGGAGGAAAAAGGAGGAGCAGCTTTTGATTGGGATGGAATTACCTCCGTACACAGAATCCAAAGAAATCCAGCGGGCTGAAGAAGTAAGTAAACTCACTTCTATTTAAAAACTCGTCTGTATTTATACTAATATTATAAAGCAGTAGAGTTTGTTTGTTTAGTTGAACGCGCTAATCTCAGAAACTACTGGTTCAAATTGAAATTATTTTTGTGTACTATATAACATCACATTATGTTTGTTATTTTTTTTTCTTATTTAGAAGCGGGTGAAACCGCGAAGTACAGCTAGTTACTTTATAAGTTTATTTGTCTATTTTCTTAAATATCTATATAAAGTTAACATAATTATAACGTATTTATATTTAGTCTTAACATAATATTGATGTAAAAATTCTTAAAAAGGTAAAAGAAAGTCGTCGGACACTTCAAAAGGAGAGGCAAATGGATTATGAAGAAGCTCTGGTTAACATAGAAGACCAGTTACGAGTCCAACATGGAGCTAAGATTAACGAACGTATCGGAGATGAGCTAAGACGATGGATATCAGAGTATTACGAGCGAACAAATAGATTGCCTGAGTTTCCTTCTGAGGAGGGGGGTGGAAGCAGAGCTATGTTTAGTAGACAGGGTTTGTATAAAAATATAAGCTAAAAAGTTTAGAAAGACTAATTTATACTGTTCCCTATTAAAAGTTTTATAAGAAATACCCCTTGACCGAATTAAGACATCATTATTATTATTACTAAACACTTAATCAACTTATAGGTCATATAATAAGTTGTATACTGCTAAGAACAGAATGATTGAAGAAAATAAAGATAAAATATTTATAGGTACTGCTGCGGATAGTGAATTAAGCAAATCATCGCCAGTTTCTTCAAAAGAATCCAAACGAAGTAAAGAAAGTAAAGACAAAAAGAACAATAAAACGGAAGAAAATAATAAAAACAAAGAAGAAACAGAAGATTTCCAAGTGTACAAGTGTTCTACGTCGGCTTTCTTGAAAGATATTATTAATGCTAATGAAGAGTAAGTATCGGAGTAAAGCACATTAAAAACAATTAACAGTTAAAACAATATGTATATCACCATTGACTTACGCACTTAAAGCTTTGATTTGGCAATATAAATAATTATTATTAAATTTAAATTAACGCATTTTAGGTATGAAGATATTTGGAAATTTAAGGACGATATCGATAATCCTCATGAACGCTATTACAAAGATATGATAGAAAGAGAAAAAATGATAAAAATTGAACAAGAAATAAGGAATGTCGTAGACGAAATGATGAGGGCTGAATTAGAATTATTACAGGCCGCGTTTGACAAAGATCGAGCACATAAGGGAAAAAAAACAAAGAAACCACAGAAAAAGGTAAGTTTGACTAAGCCATTCTTTTATAATTTCTAAGGCCTTATCTATTACTTCAATAAAATACTTACTTACAAGTGACACCTTTGATTTACGTGCTTTTAGTGATTAACAATTTTTAATTTTTAATCACTGATATAGGTCCGCCGCGGAGGGAAAAAGAGCAAAAAGAGAAAAGAAAAGGATCTGACACCTGATAGATCAACAGAATCTCTATTCGAAGAACTGGTAACCAATGGTATAATACGTCCTTACCCCATAGTGAAAATCGATAATTTTGTTGGCGAGAAGAGTTTTGTGGCTCATGAATGGAGAAGTCAGGGACGAGAACCACCACCATGCTTAGGGGATGTGAGGCAATTGATAAAAGAATATTGTATATTACCATTAGGGTCTGAGCATGTAAGAACTAATGCACCATTAGTTCGATCAGTGCTTATTGCAGGTAATCATTTATATTAACTCTATACACGTAAAGTAACTATTACTAGTTATTTAGTAACTGCTATATTTTCGTATTTAGGGCCATCTGGTAGCGGCAAGAAAATGCTAGTGCATGCAATATGTAGTGAAACGGGAGCAACACTTTTTGACTTAACACCGGCGAACATAGTTGGAAAATACCCAGGAAAGTCAGGCCTTATCATGCTGATACACTTGGTGATGAAAGTATCACGGTTGTTACAACCTTCGGTGATTTGGATGGACGACGCGGAGAAACCGTTTGTGAAGAAAATTCCGAAAACTGATAAGACAGACCCAAAAAGGCTGAAGAAGGATTTGGTGAAGATTATCAAAGGCATGTTATGTATGACTTTTTAACTGTTCGTAAAAAATACCAGTTCACTTTCGTCTCATTTCAGAACGTGTTTTGAATGGTTCTAGTATTGGAAGAAAATTGTAACTGATAATTTGTAAGTTTATCCGTGCTATTTGTACAAATATGTATATTTCATTACAGGAATATGTCCAGAAGATCGAGTACTCTTTGTTGGGACTTCCAGAACTCCTTGGGATGCAGAACAGAAACTTCTCTTTCAATGCTATGCAAAAGTCATACAAATTCCAAGACCTGATTATGGAAGTATTTCTCTCATGTGGAGAACCAATTTGCATAAAGCTGGTGCCTTGTCTCCAAGATTAGAAGTTTCTTGCTTATCAAGAGTTTCTGATTCCTATACGATTGGTAACAGTAACGATTTTAGTTTGCTTTTCCATTTAATTACAAGATTTTATTAAACTTGCCTTGTTACTTTCTATACAAATAAACCAAATAATGAGCTAATAACAATAGATTGAGCTGAAACTTTGCATACACGTTTGGTTTGAGTGGCAATGCAAGGATATGTTAATAAAGTTATTCTAAATCTATATAAAAAGAACATAGGCCTTTTTGTGAAATACTTAGTATGTACTTTTTCCTATATATATTTTTTATTGACTTTATGCTTAATTTTATTTTTAAAAATCCGCCAAGTTTAAAAACAGAAACAACGTATTTACGCTTTTTAAATTGGGCGATATCGTTGACACGATTTAACTATTTCAACACAACATTTTATTCAGGTTTATTAAATTTGTACGTTGTACTGTATAGCTTAAAGTAGTAAAATTATACATTTTTATTTATCTTTTCCATTATAGTATATCAATGTGAGGGGCTTTTCGTATAGGAAAAAACGAAGCCGAACGAACTAAGTAATATATCTTTTTCTACTGAACCAGGCACGTTACTATCAGCGTTAGACGCAGTTCTAACAACAAAGAGACGTTTACAACTACGTGTCAGAGCGCTGACTGCACAAGAAGTTGCCGTACAGTTAAGCTCACGTGAGCCCGTGTACGCTGAACACGTAAGTTTTGTTATAAAGTTTCGCAAAGCCGAATTATGTTTGTCTAGGAATACATGTGAGCTGGGATGACCTGTGCCCTTAGTAGGAGTTTATTACATTTCTGAAGGCTCACTTTCGTTTACGTTTACTTTTCGGCCTTACCCTGCAATGTATGGACGAGAACGTAAACGGTGATCGTTTTGAGGAAGCGTAATAAATTAGGTAAAGAGCAATGGTCAAGAATTATGGGTATCTTACACCTGGGCAGAAATCTCGGGCATACAGGTCTAATAATCGAAAAGTAATTATCGAAAAGTAGAAAGTAGTTTAGTAAATGATGATGATTATTATTCTTCACAAATAAGGATAAGTTCAGTTTGACGACCCGTGTGGCAGAGCGCTCGACATGCTGGTCTGACACGCAGTGGGTTCCGGGTTCGATCCCCGGCCAGACAGACATTTAAATGATGAGTTTAGATTTCTGTTCTGGGTCTGGATGTTTGTATATTCGTTCGTGTGTCCATGGTATCCACGACACAGGAAAAAATCCTAATGTGGGGCTATGAGTGTAGAAAGCGTTATATGGCAAGGAATTTTGTCTTGGGTCTTTACACAATATTCAGTTTTCAATCTCTTGTAGAATTAAAAATGAAGGTGTGTTTGAGAAAAGATTAACTGCATGTTAATCAGGGTTTATTGATGTTTAACAGGATTCTGCTGCGGAATCATGGTGGACGAAAACGCCAATGGAGAGACGCCGACAAAGGGTGCTGCAGAGATTAGCAGAGTTACAGTTAGAAAACGAGGAACGAGTTGCTGCAACGAAATAATATTACCGGTTTTAATTAATTTTCTGAAAACTCAGTAAAGAAATATAATTATTTACCCGACTGCGTAAGAGGGATGGCAATGTTTTTCGAGCGTATGTGTGTATTGAAAGTATCAGTTCAGAAAAACACAGTGTTCTATTGATTTTTCTTTTATTCCACTTCTTCATACACAAATTACACTATATTACATCCACTGGTTTTGTTAAACAACTATTACTTTCAACCGTTCACGTCGACTACCTCACGAAGACTGCCCGCTCATCAACTCCCTCCAACGTTAATGACAATCTGCTCACTAGCGCCACCAAGTGGCGGCTAGTGATAACAGGTTATTTTTGTCAATTGATATATTTAAATTAATACAAAACGTTTTAATCAAATCATATTAATAGTAGCAAGTAATTATCGTAAACTGTAATTATTTTAATACGCCAACAGTATGTCCAATTGCTTGGAATGCTTTACAGCCCAGAGGGCTTGACGGATTGTAATGTATGGGGTATCTTAGAATTTATCTTAGTTGTCAGAGTGACATAAGTTATATATTTTGAAGTTTTTTTTATTTTCTTTTTAAACATAAACGCTTTCTACACTCATAGCCCACAGTAGGATTTTCTCCTGTGTCGTGGGTGCCATGAACACACAAAGACGAATACACAAACACCCAGACCCAGAACAGAAATCTAAACTCATCATTCAGATGTCTGTCTAGCCCGGGATCGAACCCGGGACTCACTGCGTATCATACCGGTATGGTGACCTCTCCGCCACGCGGGTCGTCGTTATAGCGCACGTGAATAGAATAAAAGAGTCAGAATAAAAGACAGGGCAAATCATTGATTAATCATAACTATTTTGAAGCAAACTTATAAAATACAATAATAGATTATTATTAAGCCCCTATTGAATAAAAACTTATCTACAAGGAAAAAAGTAACGTGACCGTCTTCAGGAAGACTTCAATCTTATTTGGGGTTGATGGCAGATATCAATGGGTAACAGTAGTTATTTACCGCCTGATGGACTGTATGCTCGTTTGCTATAAGTATATTTTTAAAAAGCATTTTTTTAACTTTTACTTACAATATAAACATCTAATTTTCAATCTTTATTATTTCAATAACACGAAAAATACTTAACTTGTCTTTATGAAGTCCCCTTTACTCCCCTAACGATTATGACCCTCGTTCCCTCAGTTCGAACAAACAGTTCAAGACCCGAAAACTTTGAGAACCAACAGCGGGGAAGTTTCTTATGTAACTGTAATAGAGAAAATATCTTAAAGGCTTAAGCAATTTTAAAGTGGCACAGTTTTGTTCAAAGGAATTGTTATTGTTTGTTTTTCGGTTTCTTTACAGTACAAATCTAACGTGTAAGATGTTTTATTAGTACCAAACTATTATAAAGGTATTTTATTATTGCTTGACAATATCCTTTTCAGCCCGACTGCGCTAGAAAGAGGGTGATGTTTTTTCGAGCGTATGAATGTATATCCGTTTCCTTGTGTTGTGTGAGATTGTGACGTTGTCATACGTGGTCATATTATTAGAATCGTCTCGGTTTAGATAGTGACATAGGCTATATATATTTTTTTAATGGCGACTGAAAATAGGGGAAACATGGGTGAGTGACTTTTTTATTATCACAACAATATAGGTATCAAATAAAAGTTATTAGACTAATATTATCGCGGAATTGATACATTTTAATATGTTATGGGTACTTACGATATGTGGTTTTTGATTTCTTTTTGAAGTCGAAAAGCACATCAGCGCAGCCAAAAAGAATGACCCGAAGAAATCTGCGGTAGATAAACACATACTTAATTCCGGCTCTAACCACTGAATCGAATTACATAAATCTCAGGTGTACCCACTGAGCGTTATTACTTTCCACGTTTAGTAAGAGAAGCAATAGATATCAAAAAACATCCTAAGAACTTTAACAGAGAAGACGTTTTTAAATTATCTCAAACGTGGAATCCAGTGGTTAGTTTATGTTAATCACAAATGATACAAAGTTCGGTGCGTAAGGATATAGTTACTGATATAGAATATACTGTTGTGTGTCGTGATATAGAACCAAAAAAAGAAAAACTAGCTAGAAGTACGGTATATAGGTTAATCTACCACTAATGCCATTTATTTATTCTGAATATATATATATAACATTATAAATGTGAATGTTAGTTTGTTTGTTACGTTTTCACTCCAAAACTACTTAAAACACATAGGATACTTTTTATGTCTGCGCGGACGAAGTCGCGGGTTCTGCTAGTTGTATATAAAAATAAGAAAACGCAAAAATGTATAGAATGCTTACGAAAACTTTCTCCACTCCCATCATTAATATTATCAGCGCCAATGTATTCTGTCAAATATATCCAAATACCTCAAAAGCAATTGATGGCAATGAGTCGTCAAAAACAACCCCTTTCAAATTCCATAACCACGCTTTAAGAATTTCTTTGGCGCGCTTAAAGAAAAACTGCAAAAATCCGCCTCATGAAAGTTGAATTTCTTCATCGTGAAAATCTTCAAAGCAAAGAGGGATCTACTCATAAGAATCTGTTTCCATAAACAAGGGTCATATGGAAAAAATCTACTGAAAAAACAACCGAAAAAAAAAAACTATTTTTCTTATAAATATAATAAAGCAATGCGTGTCGCTCATCTAACGTACGAAAACATCCAGTACGACAAAAATCATCCGAAGTGTCCTTAACCCTCAGGAGTAGAAACGCATCTGTGGCCAACAGGTAAGACCCGGAGCTTATCAAGTGTTCATTACAGATGTCCATGGGCGGCAGTGGCCACTTACCATCTGTATGCACTTTCCATCAGTAGACTGCATGCTCATTTGCCACTTCCATAGTACAAAAAAGTAACAGTAAATTGTTATTAGCGCGGATGTTTGTAGTCAATTATTAATAAAGATGTAAGTATTATCTTAATTCACGGGCTTATATAATACAGGGATTAGGGAGTCTTATATTCACCTATTCATATGTGGTGTTAATTGCTGAATTATTTCAATACAAGCTATTTCACGCAGCTCCGCTTGTTTGTGTCATGTTTACGGCGGTAATGAGTAACTTATCTATGTGTTAATCAAGGAAAACTATGCGTGTGCTACATTTCAAACAAATTACATCAGTAGTATTTAAATTATTCATAGCATAACAATAAATCCATTAGTTTGCCCTAATTTTTTAACTCAATAATATTAGTAAGATTTTAAAATATTTTAAAAAAGATTAAGTTATATTTACCGGAAAAGATAAGTCAATGGAAACAATTTCTAAAGGAACGCTGCAACCGCAGCTGGTAATTTTCGCACGGGTGTTTTTGAGGGGTGAAATTAAACCGATATCCGATTTAAAGATTTTATGCAAATGCACTTTCTGGTTTAGGAACGAATCATGGAGATTATTGCTTGTCACTAAGTAACCAAATCCAATCAGTATTTCTTATAACTTTAACAAATAACTTTACAAAAATAGTGGATGGTATGTATTTATGAGTTTTATGTCGTTTTATTTTCATAAGATAGCTTTCTATATTAGTAGTAGTAATTTGGCAGACTCAAAAATAAATTTGTTTTGACTTAATGTAAATAAACTTACGGTTATATGAATCCCACCAAAAACATAAATGTAAAAAGGGAGAGCCAAGTTCAATACCAAAATCATGCTTGTGTGTGGGCTTCGCCGCAAAAAGAATGGAGATCTAAATGAGTGCCAAGTTCTATGCAAAAGTCAAATATATATATTTATAGAAACAAAATAACATTATGAATAAGTATTAAACTCTATTTCTTTGCTTTATTAACAATTGCTGTTATTTAAAAATGTGTGATCTTAAAGTAGGTTGGGTTTGACCTGGCCAGTTTATATATATATTTATATATACAATCAACCCATTATTGTCCCACTGCTAGGCACGAGTCTTTTCTCAGATTGAGAGAGTTTCCATAGTAGAGAGGCCATAGTCCACCACGGTGGCCAAGTGCTATTTGGTACCAAAAGCTGGTACTGGTTTAGGCTCCAAAAGCGTTCGCAAATATAGTATGACAATCATTTAATTCATCGTTGAGAAAGAACTAAATCGGTATTCGTAAGCGGTACCTATGTTTATGTGTTGCTCGGGAGCGCTTTTATGTAAATTTACTTCTGTTCTGTGTATAATTATGTGGTGCCGCGCACCGCCAACGACACACCGTTGGCCGGTTGTTTAGTGCGTATTACAAGTTTATTGAATGAGGACACCACTTTTTTTGACTTAACTTTATTTTTATTGTTCTGTTATATAGCAAATATAATAATACAGATATTGGGATAGTTTCAAATATCTGCTTGTAACTTGTATTTTTTCCTACGCTTACACACAATTACCGAGCAGGATTCCAAATTTCATCTGTCGGTCATCTGGAAGTAGGTTAGTTTTAGTTTTTTTACAGCTGTCAGTCAGTCAGTGCTAAAATTTACTACTTTCTGACCTTCATATCTTTATAACCGTTTGAACTAGCTTCATGAAATTTGGGCTTCTTGATGTCCTTTTAGTTATAATTAAACAGACGTGGTTTTATGTGTTTACGTTAAAGAGGTTTTGAGTTATAGAAGGGTCAAAAGTGGCACCAAGTGGTTCGTGTAATATTACACTCGGCGCTGGCTAGCCAGTTCCTTTACTTGAACTTGGCTTGACACGCTGCCGCAAGTCTAGAGTTCATATTGTTTTAATGCACACCTTTTTATTTATTTATATATATTAGCGTTATAGTTTTCAAAGAAAGAAGAGGTTTTGAATTCGACAAATTTTTTGGATGTTTCTCGATGACCCCGTGAATTATGAATCAATTTGGATAAATTCTCTTTGTATATTTATTTATTTGTATATATATTTTCTTGTAAACTTATACTTGAAGCCGCTTGGACATCAATAGTATGAACTTCATGTTAAAAGAAAAATAAATAAAACTAAAGTAAGTAATTCTAAAACCTCTTTATGGAGAACAAGAATTATACTACGATTTCCAAGGTATTCGCGGTGTATCAATAATAATTTATCAATATCCACATTGTACAGGTATAAATCATATGCGCTGAATGCAAACAAAATAACTTGGGGTCTATGTAAAACGAATCACGTCATACGAAAACACAGCCTTTTTCTCTTTCGTTTAACAAAGGCATATTCACAAAGCCTAAAAATACTGAGGCGTGTTTCCATTGTTTTCAGGTAGTGATTCCGAGTTTGCTAATTTATTAACTACTAGCTGAGCCCGCGGTTTCACCCGCGTTTAAAAGAAATGTAACGTGACATACATTAACCGAAACTTTATACCTTTCCCGCACCCGTGCACTTTTCCGAGATAAAAAGTA
>MOOZ01002267.1:40866-52045 GCA_002930495.1 Cecropterus lyciades
TCAGACCGGTATGGTGACCGCTCCACCATGCGATTCGTCAAAGGGTTGGATGTTTATATTGTATTAAGTGTATGCGTAAGAACTCGCGGACTAGTTTGCATAATACAGGTAAAGGGCACACTGTCGCTGGTACAAACCGATTGCTAACGTAAGAAATACCGGGCTCGACTACTTGACCACAGATATCGCAATTTTTCCACCGTTCCATGTTTCAGAGCGTAGGCTCAGTCCTCAGTCGATGTTGTTATTACTAGAGAGCGGCTGCTGTAGTCAAGACTTCTCGAAAATTTATGGGCGGTTGAAAACATTCAACATGCATAGTAGAAATAGTAATTTCGAACCTGTGTAGTAACACAGGTGATATCTTTATGTTGTGTAGAAAACCTGTTACACAAAGTTTTTTCATTGCTCACAAATGATTTAACAGGAATATCAAAATTTTGCTTTTATGGAACTCCTAATCCTGCTTCTATGTCTCGTGATATGCAAGATTACAAGCAAAATAACATAAATTATTCGGGAACATTTGAGACGTACCATATCTAATCGCGATGCTATGACACAAATATAAAAAAACTGAAGATGAAACCGACACCAGCGCACTCTCTACTCCCCGCATCAACACGTAAAATAAAATTCAGTCCAAAGTAAAAAACCTAGAAAGCCCGCAACTTTATAATTATCGTCATATCAGATCAAATCCCATGACATTAATAAGAGTACCACCCGTTCGTTATATTCGAAATCGTGTACAGAGTGTTCATATGTGACTACGCATATGAATTTTAGATGTACTTGCTTGTTTGATTTGCTTACATTAATTTCTACCGTGGCCATAATTGATGGGTAGGTTCGACCCTTGGGGCGGAATTATGGGACTGTTGGAACAATAGCGAGTTATGGAGGTTAGGGTAATAGTGATGCAAGTTTTAGTTATGGTGTAATTAGTTTATGTTGGTTATTTGATGCTTGAGGGGGCATTTAAAATGGCCAGTCTTCTCACATATATTGTAATAAATTTCACTAGACAGTCGATACACGTGGTCGGGTTAGTACAACTAGGTGTTCCACCATGTAGATTCAGCCCCGGCTTAGCAGTCTTCCGCCAATCATGACATACCGCATTCGATGATTGGTACAAGTGATAAGCTCCTGTCACATTTGGAAGTAAAATATTGTATAGTCATAATTATTGCAAATTCTCTATAGTGTTAACGGAACATTAATGGTACTTAAATTTGTTTCGATATTTTTTGTTTTATTTTGTAGTACATCAAAATCTTTTTTTTTTTATAGTATGGAAGTAACAAACGAGCATGCAGCCTACCTGATGGTAAGTGGCTACTGCCGCCCATGGACATGTAATCAACCCTAGGTAAGATCAAAGTCTCACCTAAGGTAAGCCACAGATGCGTTGCTACCCCTGAGGACTAA
Source organism: Cecropterus lyciades (assembly GCA_002930495.1). Lineage (NCBI taxonomy): Eukaryota > Metazoa > Arthropoda > Insecta > Lepidoptera > Hesperiidae > Cecropterus > Cecropterus lyciades. Next base: position 42,301 of record MOOZ01002267.1, read on the forward strand.
GATGGAATGCCTCGAAACAGTATGTCTTCCTTACCACACCCTTCAGACTAGAACACAACAGCGCATAACACAGGTGTTATTAGGCAGAAATAGGTGTGGCGGTGGTGCTTCCGGAGTCGAACCACAAAGAGTTCTACCACCTTCAAAAATTTTAATAAATTAAAATAGAAAATAAACGTTTAGTCCGTTTAACGCTAACGATCTCACTTGATGCCATAATTTTACAACTATACCTGAATTCTGCTACGTATGCATTCTAGCCTTAGTTGATTAAGATGAACCGCCCCCATGTACTAGTACTTTGTACATGGGAGGGGGAGGCTTTATTATATCGTTCGAATCGCGTGTGGTGGTGTTGCAAACATTCCTATAATTATTGTCTTTTGTTTAATTTTTCAATGTCATTGTATGATTAATAAAGAAAAAAGCTGTATACGTCTAGTGTACGTTATATCATTTGTTTTTCTTGTATGTTGTTTTTCATACTGTATTATTTTTCTATTATTGATATTAATAATAAATTTATTTACAAAATCAAGGTCTACAGCAAATAAACACTAATACAAAACAGAGTATTTACATTTAAAAACCGTAATAACTTAATATAACAATGTTTATAAATTAACCTACTTTCGAATATTCTTGTGCTGCAGGCCAAGATCGCAAATGGTACCGGAACTCAGCGGAAGTCGCGAAAGCACGACACTGATTTTCACCCCGACCTCAGTAGTGTAGTAACTCGAACGGCTGTACTAATATATATTTATTTAGTCTGCTTCTTTTTATTACTGTTGCATCGTGTGGTAGGAAATAGTATATAATGTAATATAAACAAAATATAAAGCATAACAGAAAAATATACCAGCTAGATTTTATATCTACATTTAATTCTATAATTTATATTATTTAATAAATCTCTACTAGATTTCAACAAATAAATTAATAATGAAATATTTATTTATTTATTAAATTTATTCTTAGTAGACTGCGCTATTGATCGTAATGTTTTTCGAACGTACGTATGAATGTTCAATTTTAAGCACGACCTGCAGGCACAAATGACTTGACAGATTTTAATTACTCAGATGTCGTTGGATTTGTATGTGAAGATGAGGCTAAATATTCAATTAAATATTTCGTCGGCATCTACGAATAAAAAGCGAAGGGGAAGGGGAGGATTTATTTTGCTATAACTTTTAAGAATATCAAATGAAAGCTAATCAATAGACTACATTTTCAGATAATCGTTTTTTATAGTATCTTTTTAGTATCTTATGTAGGCATACAACAAACAACTGTAATCTTGTCAAGTTATAAGTTTGGCGTTCACTTTCGAACACTTTAAATATAATATTAATACGCTATCGCCTCTGCTTGTGGCATACACCAAACATAAATCCAATAAGTTGCATCGGAATACGTACCGGTGCGCGCTACGTGGAAGAGATTTATATTACCGACTATCGACTGTCGAAAGGTGGACGTAGGCTGCACTATTATGAAGATGCCTTAGATCTTACCTAGCATGGTTGGATGTAACCATGCTAATATTATTAATAACTCTTTCGATTTAAGATTAGATAGGACGCCATGGACACACACAATGACGAATACACAAACACAGACCTAGAACAATGTAACTTCATAATTTAGATGTCTGGCGGAGCATCGAACCCGAAAGAGACGTGTCAGACCAGTATAATGACAGCACCGCTGCGCGGATAGGCTATCTCTGGCACATTTTTTTTATTAGATTGAAGTAGCTCGTTTCCTAGCTATAAAAAATATAATACTAACTTTTACTGATTATATGAGTATGTCAGCTTTCGACACCAAAACTGTAACAAACTTCGGCACAGGTGCCTTTGAATTATGGCGTCCGCGACAAAGCAGATAAAATCGATGATTTTTTTCGACAAAAATATTCGTCGGAGCGTTTTCGCCATCTGCGTTATGATTTATATGCAGTGTTTCGGCGGAATACCCGAGATAAATCACACGGGAAACTTCCAAGACGCCAACATGTCGTAAATAAAGGAAATCTTTGATTCTCCTACACTTTATAAATTTTCTTAATGGATTATGTATTGACATATTTATGAAATTAATTGAACTTCTTACAAGATTTTTAAAATAATTAAATCTTATACGTAAAGGTGAAGCGCTATGTTTTTGGTAGAAATGGACATACATATATACAAGTATATTTTGCGCTCGAAAAATACTACTCTGCTTCTGACGCAGTTGGGAAAAATATAAGATTTTAGATTAAGTTGCAAGTGCAACCATGGAATCCAGTGGACTCTTTTTGTAAAACACTAATAGTGCAAAGTTTAGTCCGTCAGGATATAGTTACTGTTATATTGTGTCGTGATATGGAACCTAAAAAAAGCAAAAGACAGAGAGTGGATAAATTAATCTACCGCTAAAGTTTGTCAATGGTCACTCCCCGCCATCGCAGTTTCACCGTGACTACGTTCCATACAACTGGGTCAAAATACTGGCACAAAAAATACTACGCACAGAAACTATTTATCAAATGTTAATGACTGAACAGGAATTGAACTAGGGAACCAGGTAAGTGGTATACCGATTTACCGACCGTTGCATTCCCACAAAGATAGACGTTATCTTTTTATTTTAAAACAGTAAAGTAAACGACACATCATTGTACAAATAATTAAATCAATTATTTTATTAATCGACCCGGAGATAGAAAATGGCGGCCGACTCAATAACTTAGAGAAAATTGAATCGTGTTACGCATCAGAATAATTCCGACGACAATTTATAATCTGGGGAAAGGATTTAATCACCAACCGAGACAGACTAAACAAATTTCGCCGATTAGGAAAATTAAATTTGCCGCCTGTTCCGCTTTGTCAAACAATTTAGTGCTGCCCTATTTAAATGAATAAAATCCTTTTGAAATATAAACGGAAAATATATCTGTCAATATGTTTAAAATATGTTATGTTCACAATTTACTTACGAGATCTTGGTTCGAATAAATGAAGCTATTTTTTTTTCAAATCCGTTGTTACTTTGTAGAAGTTTACTTTCAACCTTTCTTTTTGTGGAAGTGAAACTTCTTTACTAACTTATGAAAGAAACGCTATGCGCTCGATCGGCAGACAGTTACAGCGATAACGCATTTACAAAAATCACTAGTTGTAATTTGACGCGAAACTAGTTATTGTAACTAGTGACGTAAAATAACGCCCACGTGTATTCCGGCCAGTAGTTCGTATGTGAAAGAGTAACAAATTCCCATGCATCACTAAATGCTTACGTGTATACTGTTAGTTTACTTACATACCTGTAGCTCCTTTAGAAGTAACTAATATTACCTATGGTCTTATATGGTTTCAAAATACAAAAGGCACACGTATTCTATATGAACTTTTTTATCGCATACTAATTAACAGTTTCTCCTTGCCATTGCAGTTTTTCATGGATCGTGGATACCATATATCGCATCGCACGCATCGTGTATCTATGTACAGAAAGAAAAATTCGTGGACTAAATCAAGGTGGTAGAGCGTCTAAAGTTCAACCAGAGCGATATCGCCGCCACATCTTTTTCTGCCTAATACGAGCAGTGTTATTCATGGCTGTGTGTGTCTGAAGGGTGTGACAAGGGAGATACAAATATCCAAGGAGTTCCAACTTAGTCATCAGAGGTACCAACGCATCTGTGGCTAACCTCAAGTAAGTAACTCTGATCATATCTGCGGTTGATTATAAATGTCCATGGGCGGCAGTGGTCACATTCCATTAGGTGGACTGCGTGCTCGTTTGCTATTTCCATATTATAAAAGAAATACCTCTGCGAATCATATTTCTATCGTGAAGTTTTTGCGTTTGGGTGGAAGTGTGTGGTTGAAACACTTTATATGAGGTGATAGTTACGCATTAATTGACTTCAGATAGAACCCCAGTTCTATATGTTGTTAAAAATCAGTTTAAAATCATATATCACAATGGAGGGTGAATGGAAACAAATCGCGTAGCTTACGCAAGGCTCACAGAAACTTTTCCAGGGATCAACCTCGCCGCAACAACGCGAAACAACTAGGATGGGACTTTTCCTCTTACCCACTTCCCTACTGACCTAAAGTTTAGTGAATAAGTAGCTTTAGTTTTTCTTTTTTTTTTTGTTTATAGGTATTAACTACCTTTTTAGAATAATTACAGTTCAGGTTTATTCACGATTTGGTCTCCTAAGGGATGAATTTTCAAATTGTTTTTTTTTTCTTCACCGCCTGATTTCTAGTTTCATGTTGGTAATAAAATAATATTATACAAAATATTACCTTTGATATATTATATTTAATATGTCATATAACTAAACGTATGTACGTTATAAGCTAAAAGCGGATTATCTAATCTGCTTTTAGCCAGTGTGTTGTGATAGAACTATTTGTGGTTCAACTTTTATATTAATTAAGTATTATAATATATATATATACACACACAAGCGTTAAATTAAATATATATTATTATGAACAAAAATTCGTTATAGTCGGGTCTTTTGTTTTAATATTTTTAACGATGTTACTAGTTCTGCTTAATAGCAGCAGAGTTAAGCGTTGCTGTGTTTTGATATGAAGGGTGTGGTAAGGGAAACACACATATCCGAGGCGTTCCAATTTAGGCCGGAGGAGTAGCGAGCATCTGTGACTAACCTCAGGTAAGACTGAACTTGACTGGGGTCGATTACAGACGTCCATGGGCGGCAGGAGACACCATGAGGTGGACTGCAAGCTCGTTTGCTACTTCAATAAAATAAAAAATGAAACACTCGTATAATATATATTTTACACGAATACATTTCAAAAACATGTCTACGATCAAACCCGGGACTACCGTATCTTATGGGTATAGAGACCGCTTTGCTACGCGATCATTAAATACACAAAAACATGCGTTTAGCTGGCAAGGCTTGAAAGTGGTAGAACTCGTTGTGGTTCAACCCCGGAGGCACCACCTCCACACCTATTTCTGCCTTGTAACAGCAGTGTTATGCGCTGTTGTGTTCTGATCTGAAGTGAAGGGTAAGGGAGACATACTTTTTCGAGGTATTCCATTTTAGTCCTCAGGGGTAGCAACGCATCTGTGGCTAACCTTAGATGAGACTTTGATCTTACCTAGGGTTGATTACAGATGTCGATGGGCGTCAGTAGCCACTTACCATCAGGTGGGCTGCATGCTCGTTTGCTACTTCAATACTAAAAAAAAAGTTGCGATTTCTGATAATTTCAGCAAATTTCGCTGCAATCACCAGCAAAATTTTGTAGGCCCTATTTTCGTGGCCACATTTGTTTTTAACTTACTCAGGACTACATAACTCGGATTAATTGAACAGTTAAAATGATAGTGCATATATTCCTACAATAACTAAGTTATTACTAACTTGATAACTTCAATAACCATATCGTTGAAATACTATAAAATATTACTGCGTAGGTACTAAACTAAACAAGATGCCAAGTAGCCAATCAACCCTCCTCCCTTACTGTAAACAAGTTAATAATTGCCCTTAACCCTCCAATGTTTTATTCATATTGCTGTTCTAGACTAATGAATAGAGACAGTTACGACCCAACGTGTTACTCTACGTAGAAATGTGATTATGAAATATATGTTGAAGAATATTAAGGAAACAAAGAAATTATATGAACTATTAAAACACACATCCCGATCGCTTAAAAAACTATTGTTTGTTTTCAGTTTCAGTTCATTGTTTTTAAGCAGTTTTTTTTTGTTTTTACAAAAATACATTTTATTTAAAGCTTTTATTTTGCGTTATATTTTTGAAATGGTCTATATTCCAGCTTACTTTTCTCTATTTAGGGGTGACATTTTTAAAAGTAATATATTACTTTGCAAACTGCGACGATTCTAATGATATGTCATACGTCACAATCCGTCCAGTTGTTTGGACTGTAGCGCAGTCCGAAGTGTTTGTACACATAAATATGACCGAAACCTCCCTTTGACGCAGACTGGTAAAAATCGTTTTTATTATTAAATGCAAATAAATAATATATGTAACAATTATTAATACAATAATATTATTAATACAATAAATTAATGATAATTTATTTATATAAATAATTTATATTAAAATTATCATTAATTTATTGTTGTATTACACTGATCGATCGGCCACCTGTAACGCTAGTGTTCTGTAGATTCTGATATTCTCCTGTTAGTGCGCGTGTTTATGTCAGTATGTGTGCGTGTGTGAGCGTGGGAGTGCGTGTGTGTGTGAACATGTCTGTGTCGGCACGCGTGAGTTTGCAAGAATGTATGTGTGTCTACTTGTATTCGCATGTTTGTCCGCGTCAGCGTGCTTGTTATGATTATGTCAAAGACTTAAAAATAAATAGAATGTTACGGTAAGAAATGTTAACAAACTGCTAAGATTTCTCAGAAGTAATATTCCTATGTTAGACACGAATTTCACAATAGAAATAATGACGTTTTTTACCAGTATACCTTTAATACGAAATTATTATGTTTCGTCAAGATAATCACTGTTTACGTTTTCGCCCGTACATATACATTGCACATATCATTTTTGTCTTCGGTTATATTTTGCAGTACACTTTGCAATGATTGGCGAAAACGTACGCAATGTTCTAGGGAAATAAACTTGTACTAAGGGCACAGATCGATCAATTGATTCGACCATTAGCAGGAAGTATGACCGTTCCCCCTACATTTTAGTTGTATTTTTTCCATTGAACCAAACTTTCAATCTACGATCGCATAGAAATAGGGTACATCCCAATCACTGCGTAGCTTATTTCCATTATAAATGTGTCAATTTACTCCTCGAGTGACGTACCTACTTACCCTTACATTCCCTGGGGATCGAACCCCATGCCGTATCAGGGAATTTACTCGCGATTTAGATTTTGAACCCGTGTATCGTATTTTTGATACGTTTTGAATTTCGTTTTGTATATCAATGAAATTAGATACTTCAACGCTTAAATAATGTTAAGTCAAATTCATTCAGGAGGATCACGTTACAAAATCTAAGGGAGCAAATACTCGAGTGATAGTGAGTTAATAAACGGGATACTGTTTATATCGATGACTATCCTGTCGTCTACAACCTGACGACAAATGACGATAGTTAATGAGTGTCAGCGACGGTCAGTCGGCAGCGGTCGCTGACGGCTGATGGCGACAGTCAGCGATGATTGCTGGTAACTGGCAACTGACATAATTTTGACGTTTCTGACTATTAGTCGGCGACAAAAAACGCCGACTGGCCGTGACTCCCTAGATCTCATTTTGTGTGGCTGTATGATATATGATAAAAAAATTTAAAAGTAAAATGAAACAAGACTCAGCTAAAAAAATATATTTAAGTATAAGCCCAGGCTATCGCTATATTTCTTGCTCAAATTTATTTATAGTCTTTGAGTTAACCCATTATTTTCCCATTGCTGGTTAAGGGTCTTTGAGAGATTCTCGCGTTCTCAGATTGAAAGAGTATCGGGGCATAGTTACCGAGCTGGCCAATTGCAAATTGATAGACTTTCCACACCTTAGATAAATTTTTGTAACAACCCTCTGGCGTTTAGGTTTCCTCGCGTTGTTTTCCTTCACCGTAAAGCACCGATAATTATTTTTCTTCTTAAGTTCCCGAATCAACTATTATTTCTTTCATTATCAGCCCACTATTGTCTCATTGCCATCTTGAATAGTATAGATCCTTGTCATTGTCGTACGAGGTGAATAATCAGATGATTGGTTTAAAAAAATTAGAAACCGCTAATAATCTTCGGATTCACCGTTGAATCTCTTAACAGCGCTGTTAAGAGTTTCTTTAACAGCGCTGTTAAGTCAGGAAGACATACTTATCACAGAAATCTTAACTTACTACAGCAACACAGATGTGACGACCGTATGTACGACCTGAGGTAGTACTCTAATATCACCTGGGGTTAATTGCAGATGTCTATGGGCGGCTTGGCCACTTACCGTCAGATGGACTGATTGAACATTTGCTACTTCTACATTCCAAAGAAAATATTTGATTTTAGATTTGGGAGTGGCTCAGAAAAAAGTGACGCCATCTCTTGATGAGTTGCAGAAAGTCGCCACAATATCATTTTAATAAAGTTTGTTGAAGCAAAATTTCATCTACATCCTCAAAGCCCTGGGCCAAATTTTTGACAGATCAAAAGTTATTTACAAAGGATCAATCCCTTGATTTAACGTTAGGTTCGACTAATTCAGTTAATACTGGTTCAGTGTTCAGTTTCATCCAACTAGCCAGCCAACCGGTTCTAACCAGTCGTAACTTGTTAGAACCGGTTGCAATTAACCGGACAAAGGAATCCGGAATAACGAAGCTGGGTTCCGAAGCGTTATTGATTGATTTAGGTTTTACTTTTTGACACTATTCATTCAGCGAACTGACCTGGTATTGAGTCCATCATTTGTAACAGGAAAATAAAATCCAGCCCTTTGTTCATCGATCGATTCGTGTTGTGTTGATCTTGAGTAGCATCACTATTTTTCTTCCCGTTTTTAAAAGTAGGCTTACGTACCACGTTTTACTGCGTTATCGTTGTGGTTCGACTCCGGAAGCACCACTGCCATACCTATTTCTGACGAAGCAGCTACGGTGTTATACAGTATTCTGGTCTGAAGAGATACGGGAGGTATACTTATCCAAGGCGTTCTTAGTCCTCAGGGGTAGCAACTCTTCTGTGGCTAACGGCTAATCTTATGTAAGTATCTGATCTTATCTGTGGCTAGCGTACCTGCGAATCAATAGCATGGTCCTTGGTTGGCAGTAGCCACTTACCATCAGGAGGTACTGCATGCTCATTTACTACTTCCGTAATGTAAGGAATACGAGGTGACTATGGCATAGAATCTGACTCTATAAGACTCAAGTAGTTCCTGCATTTTGAACTGAGTTAACATGTTCATGAAACATTTACTATGACGTGAATACAAACTTGTTGCATAAAAACATCATTAACGCAACTAGAGGACAACTTCGCGTCAACTATAGTTACTTATTTTAATATGTTGCTTTCAAGAAGCCTCATAGTCTCATAGTATAGCACTTTGAGTATGTTATACTCCTCGCATACTTCTAAAGGCAGTTCATACATAATGTGACCATTGTTTAGGCTCTTAACGGGACCTCGATTTCGTCAATTAAGTTTATTTATTTATTTTTCGATTTTATTACGGTATGTATAGATCGCCGCACATAGCACGAAACTCTTGCACTGTTCGTATGGCTCAATGTCATATCCTGAGTATCCATGTTATACTCAGGATAGTCATGTCATGTCATAGTGTAAGAAAAAATATTGTAACTGATAATTTGTAAGTGCTCCCGTACGTATAATAAAGATATTTCATTTCATTTCATGTATCATCTGATGTGCTGTAATGTAAGTACGTCAACAGAAAACATGATGAAATAAATAATAAAAAAAATCGGATGTCTGTAAAGTCGGTTTACTATCGATAGTTGAACGTGACAACGTCATAAGAAAATACTGATGGAATGGTTGCATTTTTCAAAAGAAAATTTTAATTTTATTTGTCTGATTTTGTATGGATATAGAGAAGGAGGTAAATGGAAATCACAGTGGAATTGGTCAAGTTACATTTATTTGTAAGCATAAATACAATTATGTCAACTGTCCACGCGGACGCATCGCTCACTCAAGTAGGAGAGAGAGACAGATGTCGA
>MOOZ01002267.1:67613-79161 GCA_002930495.1 Cecropterus lyciades
AGTTGTGGGCATATTTCGGAAGTCAAAACCGAGGGCTGGCATGCGGCAATTCGATTTTCCACCCCTAAGGGTCACGCCCTTTTCGTTTTCGTGAAAAATACGCTGTCAAGTTTGCATTTTTTAATTATTTATACGAAATTCGAATACATAGTGAGGGTCCGAAGCACGTACAGAACATTTTTTATTCTTTGGCATTTAAGGGGACATTTTAAGACTTTTATATATAAAAGATGTTATAGAAGTAACTTTGCTCAATGAATTTTATTATTATTCAAACGGCTCCCAAAAATCCGTATATAGAAAAAACACTATTTGGTTCACTGACTTTTTAATATACATAATATATAAACATTATGACAAGTGAAGAAGAGAAGATGATTAACAGCGCCATCTATTGACAGAGTGATAAACTAAATACCTTATAATAAATAAAAAAATACAAATTTAGCTTAAACAATTACTTTCGTTAAAGAGAAATAATGATGATACGAGACATTAATTAGTTTATTCTTATCATATCCAGCCACTTAAGTGCAGAAGAAAAGCAATGCAAAACACCAAGGTGGGAGATGATCACAGCTAATTAAAAAACCTGGATATACCATTCCAACAAGCTTACAGTTATATATGATCGCGATAGTTGATGATGGCTTGGATGCCGTAGGGAGTTAAATTCTGAAGATGGGCAATAGCGTCTTCCCGGAAATTTATTTATCTACGTCTACCAACAGGCAAATTCTAGAAATCTAAAACTTAATACTAATAAAGAATTTGAGTAGTACTAATATCTGAGAAGTACTATTTATTAAAATCATTGCTAAATTTCAAAAGAAAAAATTGCTAATTTTCTGTAGTGCGTATAGCTATTGTCTTACTCCAAATCGGCTCATTTGCGTGGTTTTGAATAATTTCCCGGCTGTAAAAGAAATATCCAAGACCAATTTCGCTTGTCTAGACGGGATTCATGTCGAAACCCTCCAATTAAGGGCCGAATTTTCTTTGAGGGCTCTAATAAAGATAATTTGCGTTTTGAATCAGGAAGACTTTTGGCGATCCGTAGGTCGGCCTTGGAAAAGGTTTAAATTAAAGGTAAAGGTCAAACTTGCGTTTTTACGCAAAATATACTCACTTGATAGTAAGTGTTCATTGTCGCCTATTTTTAATCAAGCCTATATGGCATTGTAACGCTAAATGAAATCAGAACTGAATAACTGATGCGTTGATTTGTTTAGAAAGTAAGCATGATATATGTCTCTTAATTCCTACATCTCTTACAGAAATAGTACCTATTCCTTAACATTTAGAATCAAGTACTCTATGTTTTCCCAATTTTAGTAAGAATTAAGTATTTGAAGACTTTGTAATTTGTACGGTAAATTAATACTTTAAAGTTAGATTTGAAAGATTAACCGCTTTCTACACTCATAGGTAATGTGGGGCATACTAGGATTTTCTCCTGTACCGTGGGTATCATGGAAATACAAAGACGAAGACACAAACACCCAGACCCAGAACAGAAATCTAAAGTCATCATTCAGATGTCTCTGGCCGGGGATCGAACATGTCTGGGTGACCGCTCCACTACGTGGGTCGTGAACGATTATTTAACTTAAGCATATTTTTGGATTCCTTTTAAAACGAGCAGTTCTACGGAACAGTAATTATATCGCCCGGCTTACCTAGCGAGTTTTAATAAATGCCGCGGTCTATAAGTAATCGTGGGGAAATGAAAAAATAGATGGTTAGTAAGCACGGATTGGGATCCTTTTCAAAGGCTCCGGGACGTAAATAGGGTTTATACTTTTGAAAAAGGAAAAAGTCTTATTGATATTTTTTAATTTTGCGCTTGAAAGTTGGAAACTTTTTATTGCTAGTATCGAGTGGATTGCAGAATGAATTCAGGAACTCGAGACGTGGTTAGTGATAGTAAATAAATGAAATAAAAACTTAACTTTCAGCTTAAAGAACCCTCCTTGGTTCGATTACGGCATCGGCGCACTTATTTCTTCCTCATAATAGGAAAGTTTAAAGAAAAGGGGGATACTTACAGTAACTTTTGTAATTAAGTCTGTTATGAGTGTTTTGCCGTCTATGTAAGTATTACTAATTCTATTCGTACCATATGCCACCATGCAGACACCATGTACGGTGTATCATAGACGTGATACTTATTCTGATAACTAAATTGTAAACCTTCTTGTTTCTGTTTTTTTTTCAAGAAATCCAAATACAAGAGCGCGTAAAATATAGAAATAAGTTTACCCACAAGTTTGCTTGAAATCCTGTCCAATTTAAAATGTTCACGCGTGAAATACTCACACACACCTAATTGAAGTTCTAACTCTAGGAAAGTAATCGATTTTATATTCGAATATTTTCGTTTATTCGTTACAATTTAACCAAATATGTATTTCCACACAAATCACCTTTCGCTCCATAAAATTCGCGTGTGTAAAACATTTTATCAAAGAAGCCGAAACCGAAAAATTCGCGCTTAGGCCGAGGCGGCCATATTTTATTTTTCCAGACGAAAGGCATTAGAAACATCTGAAGGTAGGCTCGGAACGATCTAACTCCTTAACCCATAAATAACAAGCGAAACACTGGGACAAGGATGTAGAAGTGTGTGTTGGTCTAGAAGTGTTTAATAGTTGATTCAATGGCCGTTATAAATATATATAAACGGCCGATTTTTGCAGTCTATCCCTTTCCCAAGAAAGGTAATGTGTTTTGGATTTATGGATTATCTCACTAGCTTTTACCCGTGGCTCCGCTTTCTTTGGTAATTTAATTAGATAAGGAGTATCATATATATTAATCCATATCATAAACTATATGTGTGCCAAATTTCAGCCAAATCGGATCAGTAGTTTGAATGTGAACGAGTAACAAACTTTGGGCTTTAATAGTTATTTATTACGTGACTTAACTGAGAAACAAAAGAAGTGAGGAAATCTAGATGCGACATGGTTTTTAAAGAAGCATGACTAATTCTACTTTATCTCAATTTGACCAGGGACAGTCTGTCTATGACCTAAGTTTGTTAGACAACTTAGACTTATTTTCTTTTTTCCGACCTTTATTAGCAATTGTCACTTCTAGCGTCCTAAGGCCGTATTACCGTTCTTTGTATTAGACCATTTCAATTAAACCGAGCCTCGCAATAAATTCGTTTGTCGCAACAAGATTTGGAATATAAATCAGTATTTATCTTGTAGTAACTCCGAACTAGACGCGAACTCTTGCCAAATAACCTCTAAATGAGTTTCAGTTGAGAATTTATTTATTCAACAAGATTTGACTGTTGACTTGATACGTATTGATTTCGTTTAAGATTACAAAGATTTTAGTAAACTGTTATGTCGTCAACACATTATTGTCCCACTGCTGGCCACGGGTCTTCTCTCAGATTGAAAGAATTTAAGGCTATAGTCCACCACTGGCCAAGTGCGAATACTTTAATATCGTATGCAAAGGTTGTAGAACCAGTATAGTTCTAACGAGGTATCACCGTCACACCTATTTTATCACCTTTTAAAAATGGTGTATAAAATAATATTATACGGGTATTAATTGCTTCATAACAACAGTAATAAGTGCTATTGTGATCTGGTTTGAGGAGTGTACTGAGTCATATACACACATATGAGACATTACAACCTATTATAAGACGTAGACGTAGCAACGCATTTTGCGGACCTCAATGTGGTCTAAGAATCATACTTATCCGAGAAGTTTTAACTTAATCCTCAGTGGTAGAACGCATCCGTCCATTTCAGTGTCATCGTCATTTGCAGTTGAAGGTGGTATAACTCTTTGTGGTTCGACTCCGGAAGCACCACCGCCACACCTATTTCTGCCTAATAACAGCAGTGTTATGCGCTGTTGTGTTCTGGTTTGAAGGGTGTGGTAATGGAGACATACTTTTCCGAGGCATTCCATCTTAGTCCTCAGGGGTAGCAATGCATCCGTGGCTAACCTTAGGTGAGATTTTGATCTTACCTAGGGTTGATTGGGGTGCCCATGGGCGGCAGTGGCCACTTACCATCAGGTGGGCTGCATGCTCATTTGCTCCTTCCACATAAAAAAAAGTTAGGATTCTAATCTTATCAGACATTGATTACAGTTACAGTGACGTCATGTGGAATAAGTTCTTCTGCTACTTCAACAGGAGATTAAAAATGTTAATATAGAAGTTTAAAAGAAGACTAAGTTTAAAGAAGAATAATTAAAAGAAAATAATTGAGAATTTAAGTAACAAACAAACACATATAATATCATATAGTTAACAACTCAGATTTACACACAGCCTCGTTTACCGGATACACAGCAATTTCCCCACTTCCTGAGTAGGTTGCCGGAAGCGCCATCTGTCTTGACGGCCGACATTTTTAATTGACCCTTAAACGGTTCTTCCTGTCTGGTTTAAGCTTTGGTTCAAACGTCTTCAGCTCGTATTTGTACAAGTTAAACAAATTCTCGCGAAAAAGTAATTCCTCAAGTATCTATATTTATAACGTCCCACGAAAAAAAGTTACCGACATAGCTCTCAGAATTAGTATGCTGAAGTGGGAATGGACAGGCCACATCGTTCGTAGGACAGACGAACGATGGGGTAGAAGAGTCCTTGAATGGAGACCACGTCTGCGCAAAAGGAGTACAGGCCGCCCCCGACCAGTTGGACTGATGACCTGAAGAGAACGGCGGGCTGTCGCTGGATTCAGATGGCGTAGGACCGGTCGGAGTGGCGCAGATTAGGAGAGGCCTATGTCCAACAGCGGACAAAAGAGCTGATGGATGGATGGATGGACGTCCCACGAATTCACTTGCATATATAACAATGTAGCATGGATTTTAATTGATATAACTTTTGATAGAGTAAATAGAATTTATTAATTGACATACTATCATAAATGTTACCTCAACATATGACTTCTATAAATTCCATCGTCACCCTTTGATAATCTACTGCCTGATATGTATAGGTCCTCTTTAATCTGCGCCACTCCGCTCCGCCGTCTTTGTAAGGCCATCAGACCACCCGGTTGGTGGGCGATTTATTGCTGACTCTTCAACCCCATCACGTCGTCTCCATTTGAGGACTCTTCAACCCCACATGTAAATACTTTAAATACATTATTAAAATACAGTACTTTAGATTTGATGCCGTTTAAAACGCACAGAAAAAAATAATACGTAATGTCAGTCTGTTAAACTTTCAAACTATTTTTTAAATATATGTGTTGTAAAGACTCGCGGAACTTACATTATTATTATTTGTATGGGTTTATTTTACTTATTTATTATATATGATATCAGCTATCCAACAGTGAAAGTGCCATCAAAATCGGTCCAGCGGTTTCAGAGATTACCCGGAACAAACAGACAGACAGACAGACAAAAATTTTAGTAATTGCTGTTTTGTTATCAGTATCGTATATACTTCTATATGCATTTGGTAAACAGCTGTTTTTTATATTACAAACAGACACTTCAATTTTATTTATATGTATAGATTTTAGTTAATGTTGTAACGCTCATACGTTACAACATATAAGGTTAAGGATTTTTTTGTAAACGTTGTACATGCCTATAGTGGTTACGGCCGCCCATTGCCATAAATATTAATAAACGCATTATTGTCCAAATGATGGAGACATAATAATATCAAGGAGAATAAGAGAGCATTTTTTGGAAAATTCTATTTCTAATGCGCATATAACTTTGTATTACACAACACACAAAACTTGGGGTGTGCGAATATCGTTCGAATCGGATATTAATATTCGAATCGAATATTAATGTTCGATTCGAAATTCGACGAATAATTCGAAATAAGTATGTCTTTCTTACCACACCCTTCAGACCAGAACACAACAGCGCAAAACACTGCTGTTATTAGGCAGAAATAGGTGTGGCGGTGGTGCATCCGGAGTTGAACCGCAAAAAATTCTACCACCCTTGTATTATTCGAACTTTTTCGAATTATTCGAAAATTTTTCGAATTATTCGGGAGCTTTCGAATAATTATAAAATACGAATTATTCGATTCAGAACGAATAATTCGTGAGTTTCAAATATTCGCACACCCCTACACAAAACCATGTTATAAGATAAAAGGGAATACATCGCAACTACAACAATAGTAGTTAAACTGTTAGGTGAGTTGCATAAGTCACATTACACGCGACAGCAGATCTGGCTCCAGGCCAGCTGCGAGCGACGACGGCTACGGATTAACCGCTGTCTGCTTTACGATGTAGTATACCTAAGTCTAGATAGAAATATAGCCTAACTGCAACGATGGATTGTTTGGCTATATACTATGTTTTAGAATGTTTTTTTTTGCTTATAGCGTACTTGGTGTATCTATCTCTCTCCATAAATATTTATACAAAAAACCCGACTGCTTAAAATGGTATTTTGTTTATAATGATGCATCAAATTTAATGCTTAATAGGAGTTCTCATCAAAATGTTCAAGTAAAAGTACAGTACAGTACAGTATTACAATATATTTATATATTTTTAGAATGGTCTATTCACTAGCTTTCATTTGATACCCATGTAGTTGTGATAAATAATAAAAAAGTCGTCACTCCTTTTCCCGCTATTCCGCAGGCGCCATTTTTTTAAATTATAAAGCTAATGTCACTTTCCAAACTGAGACGATTCTAATGATATGTCAGACGTCAATTCGTCTAGTCCTTGGGGCTGTAGCGCGTGGCCAAGAAATTGATATACATACAAACAAACATACATACATACGCTCGAAAAACATTACCCTCCTGACGCATTCGGTTAAAAACCAACATCTGAATCAGACATGTATATGCATAAATCATTTTTTTTTATAAGTAGCATACGAACATGTTGTCCATTTGATGGTAAATGGTCATTGCTGTCAATGGACATCTGTAAATTACATATGAGGTGAAGGTGGTAGAACATTGTGCTTCGACTCCAAAAGTACCACCGTCATACCTATTTCTGCCTTATAACTGCAGTGTTAAGCGTTGCTGTGTTATTCAAGATATATTTATCCGAGGCGTTCCAACTAAGTCCTTAGGGGAAGCAACGCCTTTGTGACCAACCCCAGATAATACCCTGATCTTATCTGGAGATCTTATCATGGGTGGCAGAGGCTACTTGTCGTCAGGCGGACTGCATGCTCGTTTGCTACTTGTATATTATTTAAACAAACATATAGAGAAGGGGTCCAACCTGAAGCCGATCACATGCGTTGACTCTCGTGAAGACTAAAGTCGGCGCCACATGTTAGTTAACATAGTACGAATAGCGCCATCTATCACAAATGCATGCAAAGCAAACATGATAGAAGGTACTATCAATGTTTGTATACGCCTGTATAGGAATGAAGTATTTCTTCGAAGAAATCTTAAAGACACGTAGCATACCTTCGATGTATCATTTAAGCTATTATTCAATAAATATTAACTTTAATATCGCATATACCTAGATAATGGTATAATTACGAGGCGTATAAACAACCTTATTTCACACAAAAATGCGACGTTGGCTTAGCGGATAAATCATTTTAGGTGAAATACGATCGTATAAAGCGTTTCCGAAAGCAATTAGTTGATGTTGCGACGGTGAAGGCAAAAGGACTGATGCATATAAGCACGATAAAACGCTGAAAGACGCAGGTACTTACTGGACTTCTTTGGTCACGACACATTTGCTACAAGTGGCTGACTACTTAGGACCATGTGGAAGTATTTTAATCAGGAAGGTACCACCGCTACACCTATTTTTAGCGTGAAGCAATTTTTGCGTTTCGATGTAAGGGTGTGGTTGTCGGCTCACATATATGAGTCGGCCATTTTAGTCCTAGGGAGTAGCAACGCACCTTTGTACGCATATTATTTACTGGCTGTTTTGTTATTTTATTAAGTATTTGCTTTATAAGCAAAATTATATTATATTTTTTTAAAAAGCGCAACTTAATCTCAATTTTATCTTCCTAGATATATAGAATTATTATTCATGATATCTAATATTACTGATATTTAGGTTATATATTTAAGTTATATATATTACGTTTATATTGTAAGTTATATTATATAGTAAGTTTATTTATTTTGGTAGAAGGGTGTCGCTGCCGGCTTACTTTCATATAACGTGTCCATGAAGTCTTCGGGAGTAGCAACTTATGTGTCATTGATTTTAGATGAACCCCCTGTTCTATATAAAGTTGCTTACAGATGTCCATGTATGGCAGGGACCAGTCATTATCAGTTGGACTGCTTGTTCGTTTGCTACTCCAACTTATTAAAAAAAATATCCTGTTATTAATAAATTTACTTCACTTCGTGCTTTTTTATGCTCTGTGTGCGACTATGACAAAATATAAATATTGTAGGCCAGGAGCGCGAAACGAAATGGCGACAATAACTTTTATATTTGGATTAAGTATTTTATGTACTAATAAACGTTTTATTACGTTTACTAGCTTCCCCGTGACTTTATTAGCATTTATGAAGGACCACGTACCTTACTTGTTTCGATGGAAGTTAATTAACTTGTAGCAAAAAGTTATGTTAAATTATAGCGTTAAAATTCGCCCATCGTATTGGTAAAATTCGATAATAATTAAACGTAAATAAATAAATAAATAACGCTTTCTATACTCACAGCCCCACACTAGGATTTTCTCCTGTACCGTGGGTGCCATGGACACACGAAGACGAAACCAACAAGAAAGAAGACAAACACCCAGACCAAGAACAGAAACCTTAACTCATCATTCAGATATCTGTTTGGCCGGGGATCGAACCCGGGACCCACTGCGGGTCACCGGTATGATGACCGCTCCACTACGTAGGTCGTCAATAAAAAATATTGAGATCCATTGAAGTCTAACCTGAATAATTCTCAATTGAAATAGATTACATTGATACATAATTCAAAAACTGCATTTGTGTACCACAAACCATATATATTTTTCGTATTTACGTTAATTTTTGTAGTAATTTGAAAAACACCCAATGTAGAAACAATGACGTTTAGCGTGGCTAAGCCATATTTAAAATCACTAAACCGTTTTTGACATAAAAATCGACTTTATTTTCATGGGGTTATAGTGTTAACATGTATTAGTGATTTATATTGTCTGTGTAAATGTAAACAATGAATATTTATTTTGTGTAATTTAATGTATTTATTAACACATATTTTATAGCATAGAAAGTAGTTTCATTCTTAATAGTTCAACTCTGGAAGTACCACCGCTACACCTACGTCTGCCTAATAACAACAGTGTTGAACAGTTTGGTAAGCGAGACATACTTATCCAAGGCGTTCCAACTTAGTCCTCAGGGGGTAGCAACGCATCTGTGGGTAATCTCAGGTAAGAGCCTGATTTTATCTGGGGTTGATTACATGTTCTCGGCTGGCAGTGACCACTTATAGTCAAGTGCATATTCGTTTGCTACTTCAACATAAGATTATGTATAAGACTAGCTGGTTCCCACGACTTCGAACACGCCGATTATAATACAGAGGAATAAAAACATTTACCCCCTATTTAATCCACTTCGGGGCTGAGCATACAAAAACCCTTCTTAGTATTTGTACCATATATAAGTATTTATGCCATAAAATTAACTTATTGTTTTCTCATGATTGTAACTTAGATTATACGATAATTAATTAGAATTCAGTATCGCTTTTTTATAGTATGGAAGTAGTAAATGCAGCCCAACTGATGGTAAGTGGCTACTGCCGCCCATGGTCATCTCTAATCAACCCTAAGTAAGATCAAAGTCTCACCTAAGGTTTGTCACAGATGCGTTGCTACCCCTGAGGACTAAGATGGAATGCCTCGGAAAAGTATCTCTCCCTTTCCACACCCTTCAGACCAGGACACAAAAGCGCATAACACTACTGTTATTAGGCAGTAATAGGTGTGGTGGTGGTGCTTCCGGAGTTGAACCACAAAGAGTTTTACCACTTTCAAACCTTTTTTATATCTCATCTTACTTTTTACTTATATTATTACAGCGAAAGTATGTGAATATGTATGTATGTTTGTTACTTAAAGCTACGTGTCAAATTTCGTTCAAATTTGGCACACAGGTAATTTATGACCTGGATTAACATATGGGATACTTATCACCGTGGTAACGTGACTGAAGCGGGCAGAACTACAGGAATAAGCTAGTGTATTTTTTATAGTATGTAAGGTAGCAAAAGAGCATGCAGCCCACCTGATGGTAAGTAGCTAATGCCGCTCATGGACATCTGCAATAAACCCCAGGTAAGATCAAAGTCTCACCTAAGGTTAGCCACAGATGCGTTGCTACCCCTTAGGACTAAGATGGAATGCCTCAGAAAAGTGTGTCTCTCTTAGTATACCCTTCAGGCCAGAACACAACAGTGCTGTTATTAGGCAGAAATAGATGTGGCGGTAGTGCTTCTGGAGTCGAACCACAAAGAGTTCCACCACCTTCGCTATATATATCCGCTTCTATATATTTAGACAATAAATAAATTGATTATACACTACGTTCTACGTATTAACGAATAATAAAATATGTGTACATAATCCTTAATTAATATTTCCGGGAAACAACGTTAAATTCCCTCCGCTTTTAATACATTAAAACTGCGCGCGGCATGTGTTAAGGAATTTTGCGGAAATTCAATAAAGTGCATAGACGGGCCTGTTTCACATTGTTCCTTTATGATGGGTATGGTGTCAATAAGAGCGGGTAATACGTTATAAATAAATTTACTTTTCGGATATGCTCGGGTTTATTCATATCAGTTTTTGAATGAGATTTTATTGCTTGTTAGTTGCTGTATGTGTTCTAGCTGATATTATGACTACCGCTTATGGACATCTACTAAGACTCTGCTGCCCGTCTGTCTGTGACCAGACTGAATCTCGTGAACCGTTATAGCTTATAGTTAAAATTTTTACAAATGATTTATTTATGTTGTTGATGTTTTTGTTGTTTATTATAAATAATGGTACGGAACCGTTGGTGCGCGAGTCCGACTCGCATTTGGCCAATTATTGCATGTACACCTTATAAGCTACAACACGTTTGAAAATTGCATTGTTGTTATATGAAATAAATAGTACCAGATTTTGTACCCAGCCAGCCACAGACATTTTAATGATTGGTTACACTCTAGTGTTTATTTATTATATTTGTGCTTATTGGTCTTTGAAATCACTAATATCTTGCTATCTTAGCGAGTGTGTTTACAAAGTAATTATAATAATAAGATAGTTTATTGCCCCAATACGAACATACACACAAGTTAACTAAATACAAGAGAGAAAGACAATATAGGTAATACAATGACAAAAAAACAGAGAAATACAATTTATTAGAGGGTAAAGGAAGTGGACTTAGCGTTTGTTGGCCAGAGACCTTGTCCCATACAGCGCTATTTTTTTAGCCACTCCTTAAGTCAAGACTTAACTCCTTAAGTAAGATGCTAATTGGTCTAAGATCTTTCACCCTTTGCAGGTGAAAGATCTTAGACCAATTAGCATCTTACCATGTTTTTCA
>MOOZ01002280.1:79795-90094 GCA_002930495.1 Cecropterus lyciades
TTTTTTTTATTTTTAAATTATTTGTCTTATTTTTCATTTCATATACACTCATACCTTTTAAACTAGAACTCAGTAGCGTTTAATACCGTTTCATTGTAAAAATCGGTATGACAGCAAATACCTACAACTTCGATAAAAACACACTGATCTCAAAACTAAGGTATCCACTCCATTCGAAACACGATTCCAAAGTTCTACCTCGTGACTATAAATCTTATGACACGACTGAGAACTGAGAACTGATGATTCGGTACCTACGTGACGTTGTACTTACAATACATAGTAGGTACCAGGGTACCTACTATGTATTATACTATGTACCATAATATTTTATATTTTGTACGCGCTGTAGTTCGTAAAAACTCGCTGATACGAATAAAATAAAATAAATATACGTAATAGTACTTAAAGATGGTAGAACTTTGTGGTTAGACCCCGGTACCACCGCTACACCCATTTCTGTCTAAAATTATGTTAAGCGCTGTATTAGAAAAGTAATTTCTACTCCCCCTTTTTCCTATTTACAGACGCCATTTTTTAATTATATAGTGTACGTCACTCTGCAAATTGAGACGATTCTAATGATATGTCATATGTCACAATCCATCAAGCCCTTTGAGCTATAGCGCATGCCAAAGACATGGACATAAATACATACAAATATACATATAAATATAGTGTATGTATATACACTCGAAAAGCATTACCCTCCCTCTGACGCTGTCGGATATAAGGTATAACATAAGAATGCTAAGCTACAATACAGACATCATGATCTGTCGCCAACCGCTTGGCGGGGCGTTCGCCATACCTCTGAGATGCAGCAGGTTCTGGCTTCGATCCCCGGCCAGGCAGATGTATTAATCATGAATTTAGATTTCTATAGCATATTTACATAGAACTGACACAGAGCTATGAGAGTAGAAATCATTTACCAGGTGATAGAAACAGTGTAATTCTTCCAGAAGATAGGACCGCCACACCTATTTCTAGCATTTTTTGCGTTTCGGGGTGAGTAGTTGCCGGCACACTTTCATATGAAGTGACCATCTTAGTCCTCATGAGTAGCAACACATCTGTTATTGACTTTAGATAGAACCCCTGTTCTGTATAAAGTTTCTTACAGATATCCATGGGTGACAGAAACCACTTACCATCAGGTCGACTGCATGCTCGTTCCCTACTTAAATCTTTAAAAAAACATTTTTTAAACGTGGGCAAAACCGCGCTGGGTAGCTTGTTCAAACTATTCGTTATTTTCGGATACATTCCCAATGTAAACATATCATTTTTTCGTGTCAGTTCGGACATTCACGCACCGCATCGCGTGCTGGATATTAACCCACATTTGATATTTATCTATTTCCCTTTGGTAAGTGCTCAATTACCGCATATATAATTTAGGCTTAGACATTCTTGTCTATAAATAATAACGTTTTTATTACTACTAATTGTATAGTATATCCTATAAAAACACTTTGTTAATAATGGCCAAATTCTTATGAAAAATACAGTCGAATTGATAACTTCTTACTTTTCGGTAAACAATGGTTTTTACACAACCACGCCTTTTTACCGACTTCGGAAAGGAAAGAGGTGATCTATCTATTCGGTAATTTTAAAATATACTACAGCAGTACCGCGACTTCGTTCGTGCAGAATATATATAATCTATTCATTCATTCTTTAGACTTTCGAGATCCACTGCTGGATGTAGATTTCCTCTAATGGGGGTTATGTAAATAGTCACCGGCTTCTGGCATAAGTGTTGGTGACAGTAGTGGGTATCGATCTAAAAGAATTATTCCAAAAAAGAATCTATTTTTTATTACTTACTAAATACCTAAATCTAAAATTCCACGCGCCTAACTTTAAAACAGTGTAATTTCTGTACAGATTTCTCCTCCTATATTGTGGAGATATCCGTCATAGATACCCTTTTGTCACGGGGGTGACAGAGGATACCCGTGCCACTTCTTCTGTCTTTCTGTGTATGCTAAGTGGTGAGGGAATATATTTGCTTCCCGCCGCGGTCTGGCTGGCGTTGGACTTCTTATGTGATTAACTGCTCTGACTTGGAGCTGGACATTCGTCATCTCTTTTTCCCGCTTCTTGGAGTTGGACACAAGTTATCACCCGTACAATCAATGCATTAACTAACGCATTGGTAGCTTATTGATGTCCTTCTGGAAGAAATCAGCTGGATATTTTTAAAGGATGTGTGTAGTTGCTTCCTCTTCGTAACGAAATTACAAAGAAAAGTTGAAAATTTATTTATTGAAGGATAAACTCGTACTTTGAATAAAATATTTTGGAAATTGAATTTTTTATTTTCTCTATCTGACCCAGTGAGTCTGAGTCTTCCTATCTTAAATTCAAACCAATCCATCACGATCGACGAATGCTTTCTTGAGGCCATTATTTCGTTTTTCCTTTTCGATCTGATAAATGTTTCGTTAAATTCTCCACTTTCGCTTGATGGTAGGCAACAATTTGTAATACGAGAAGTTTTGATTATATTTCTAGGCATGAGTTTATTTATTTTTATGAAAGAGAATGAACAATGACAAAAGATATTCATATATTATTATTTATTGATATTACATCCATACATACATTTTATATTTCGACGACCCGCGTGGCAGAGCGGTCACCATACCGGTCTGACACGCAGTGGGTCCAGGGTTCGATCCCCGGCCAGACAGAAATCTGAATGAAGAGTTTAGATTTCTGTTCTGGGTCTGGGTGTTTGTGTATTCGTCTTTGTGTGTCCATGGCACCCACGACACAGGAGAAAAACCTACTGTGGGGCTATGAGTGTAGAAAGCGTTTTTATTTTTTTTTTTATATGGAAAAATCATAGAACTTACCCCCTCCAAGAAGGTTACCATGTCAAACTTTAGAAATAAACTTCTTTTCTGAAGACAAAATCAACATTTTAACGAAATTGCCAAATTCATTCATCAAACAACAAATCTCACGGAGCCTAAGTGAAATATTTGTTCATACGAGTGGAATATCCTCTAAGGGGAAGATTACTTAATTTATGAAAGTACTCGGAACGTGGGACAAATTATGATAATTTTCTAAGGCATTTGTCGTAAAACAAGCGAGTAAACATGATACTATAGAACTTTATCTAAAAATTGCATGTCTATTTAAAAGGTAGAACGAGTATGGTTTGGTTAGGGATGTACCACCGCCACATCTATGTCTAGCGTGAAGCAGTTTTGAGGAATACCGGGAGACGTATTACACGTACGTCTGCCGGCAGTTCAGTTGATCATCTTAGGAAACATTCAAATCACGTGACCAGTTTAGGTGGGAGGGGGTTTAGGTTTTCATCACGTAGTCAATACCTGTAATGGTTTTATTTTAGCAAAAAATATTAAAAAACCTTTCTGACTAATTACTACATCAAACCTATAGGGGGAGGGGGGTCGATATATATACTACGGATGGTCACCAAAGGGAGGGAGTGGGTCAAAACTGATCAAAGATAAGTCACTTGGTTTGGGTACATTTCCTTAGTATCGTCAGGAGTAATGTGGTCTCACTATCAGCTTTAGGTAGAACACCAGTCTGACATGGTGTTGATAAATATTCATCGACGGCAGTGAGCATAGCATAACTTACCAGATAAGATAATAAGATAGTCTGCCTGCTCGTTTACTTCTTCCATAATGTAAAAAATGAAAGAAATTGAAAATTATTTACTGTCCACATATTGAAGTAACATTTAATATTTATTTCATTAAATTCCATCTGTTCTATTAAAAGTTCCTATTATATAAATATTCTTAGAAATAAGACCAGAAGTGATTTAAAAAAAATAAACTAATTTACTACTACCCTAAAAATACAATTTTACAAAAACTAATCAACTTTGATCACAATTCAATTTTAACAAACCAAATTAAACAAAAACTAAAAATAAGACCTGTAACACAATTTCGGAACAGGGTAACCAAAAATCTAATGGACAGAATAACGTCGCAGAGATGTTGACTTCTTGATAGCTGAACAGTGACGTCTTTTTTTTAGCAATTGTGTTGTTGCTGTTGGCCCTACTGGCCTTTACAGCTTCACTGGGTTTTATGGCGAGCCTAAAGCTCAAGTTGGGACAAGAAGACTGGGCTGGAAGGGGGGGATGGCACTGGTTCCTATTGCTAGGTTCCTTGGCCATCCGCCTTCACTAGAGAGAGGGACGGTTGCTGACCCAGCTATTGCCGGAATCCTGACCTTCCGCCTCTGGTTTAAATAGGGATTGCGGCTGACCCAAGGGCACATCCTGTGAGGTACGGACCTCGGCTTAGGTCAGTTACGCTGATGAGGGGGTTCCCTTTGCCTAAGGGCGATATCTAACGTGATCTTATCATCAAGGTAGTCTAGGAGGGGCGTCGTTAGGGGCGTCTATTTAGAACCGAAGCATCTTTGTCAGGGATGTAGCTGGCTGCATTGACAACAAGCCGATTGGGGTGTTGTTTTTTCAAGCTTTTGTGCCAGACCTTATCAAATCTACTATCAAAGCTACATTGCAAGAAAAGGGCACCCGTGCCTCTGGATCTTTTCCTATTCAACCCTGTGAGGATGTGCTCCGTGAGGCGGTGCACCTGCTGCATGCAGGAGTGTTTGGGTCGAAAGCCGAATTGCCCATCCAAGAGAAGGTTTTTGGATTGGACAACCGCTCTTAGTCGGTTAACTTTTCGTAGATTTTCCCAAATGTATTTAGGAGACTGATAGGTCGGTAGCTAGAAGGCTCTGTCCTTGGCTTACCGGGTTTGGGAATTCCTGTAACATCTGCTTCCTTCCAGACATCTGGAAATGAGCACTTGGATAGGAGGGCATTGAATATTGCCACTAGAAGTCCTAACAGCAATGGAGGGAGGCGTTTTACCAGCTTGTTAGTTATGCCGTCTGTGGCCTGGGAAAAGAGAGAGACGTGTCACTGCCGGCGCTGCCTTTTGTACATTTTTCCCCACTCTTCTACCTTCCTTTTTCTACAATATATATTTTAAGTGTAATATAAATATAGCGTGTAAAATGTTTCCCGATCGCTTTTCGCTAACAGTAAAACAGAGCATAACATTGAGTGAATAAATGCCGGTATTAATGTCGCAAATCCTCGCTATCTCGCGATGAATTATTTAAATAATGTTTTCAATTACACTATTTACTTTTGTAATTTGGACGAATACCGAATGAATAAATATTGGCTTAGATTCATCTCTTCGAAGCGTCTTTTCTTATTAACGTCTTTTGCTATGGATACAGGCTTTCGACGCAATTTTTACCCGACTGCGTCAGCGGATAATGATTTTCGAGCGAAGTATGTATGTATGTTTTTATGTACCTATATATATCTACTTTTTGACACGCTCTACAGCGTCAAGGGCTTGAAGGTTTGTAACATATGACGTATCAATGGAATCGTCTCAGTCGATATAGTGACATAGGCTAAATATTTTTTAAAATGACGTCTTCGAAATGAAAAGACTTCTTCTAAAAAGCGTTGTTGTCATATTAAACTTTGTTGACATTTGATATAGTTAAATGACACTCGAGACAAAACAATGAATGTATTACATAAACTTTATCTTTCTGCACTCTTTACCAGGTAGGGGAGGAGGCCGGGGAGGTACCTACACCAATTTCTAGTGTGAAGTAGATCTTCGGTTTCGGTGGATGGATATGATTACCGGCAACGAACCACCCACCCACCACTCATATATGACTACCTCAGTCCTCGGGAGTAGCAACACGTCTGTGATTGACTTCAGATAGAACCTCTGTTCTTACAAGAAGTTGCTTACAAGATGCCTATGGGCAGTAGTAACCGGTTACCATCAGGTGGACTGCTTGCTCGTTTCGTACTTCAGTCTGATAAAAAAACTTTCTCTATATAAATTTAAATTATGCCAAATCTCACACTCCTTCAAGCGCGCAATATGCTTAAAAGGAATATAAACTTTTTCCCCTGTATTCAAAAAACAAATATCTTTACAGAACACATCACTCTAAAAGTTAGCAAGAACAAAAATGGCAAAGATTTGTACAACTGTCATAAAAATCGTAAACTTGTCACGTGGCGTATTCATGGGAAAAAAGATATAAATCTGCCAAGCGTGAGTTGGATTATACTTATGATTCCGTAATAAATTTCCGGTAACTGCCTTTTATTTGTTTTTTGTACCGCAATCGAGTAAAATGGAAAAGAGTGGTAAAACTTTTCTTCTACTCTGCTTTAACTTTTCTTGCGCTCTTTATAAATTCTTCTTTTCTTTTAATTATGCTCCATTTTTATGAGTTAAAATTAGCAAACGAGTTTGCAGTCCATCTGATGGTAAGTGGTTTCTACCGTCCATGATCATTTGTTACCAACTTCATGTAGACAAAAGTGATCGACTTGATTGATCCCTTGATCGAACAAGGGATCAATCAAGTCGATCACTTTTGTCGACTGGGATGGTCACCTCATGTAAGCTGGCAACCTTATTATCTGTCTGCTGTGAAAAATTGACTAGAATGAAATGACTTTTTTTGGAGTGGTCTACGGGGACAATAAATTGTCCATTACAATGTTTTATCTTATGCTATCACCTGATTGGAACATGACCTCAACTGGTACCATCCGACGATGAACTCAACGGGTTTGTCTTTTATCTTTGTATATAAAGATGTATAGCTAGTATAATTGTTATAAATATTAAAACGAAAAACCAATTCTCAACTCAAAAACAATTGATCAGTCCATTGTTCTTTAACAGATTTATTTTTTTGAATTTTCAATGGTATATTTAATTTAACGCTCACTGTAATCTGAAACGATTCTAATGATATATCATACGTCCCAAAGAAATACACACATATACACACATTCATACGCTCGAAAACATTACCCCCCTACTGATGCAGTCGGATAAGAAGAAAAAAATGTTATAGTCAAGTGAATAATACGAAATTGATCAATATTAGGGCATTGACGTAGCGTGGGTTGGAGCCCTTGGAGACGCAGATATTAAAAAGAAATATTTTGTATAGTACATTTAGTAAAATTTGTTTGCGTGAAAAATTTTCGTCTACAGTTATTCTGCTGGAGATACGGAATCCTAAAAATAAATGCCAGAAGCGTCGGCAGTATGACTGTAGGGGTTGAGGTAACTGTGTTTCTCATCGGATAAACCACAGAGTAAATTGTGATAGAGCCGGCATATTATTTTTTTTATATGGAGCAAGCGAAAAGTTCACCTGATGATAAATTTCACACATGGATCTGTGATCGACTCCAGATGAGATTACAATGCTAGGTCAGCCACACTGTGCGTTCCACAGGAGATCCCGGAGTCCCCTGCAAGCGCTGAGGAAGGCCACCGAGGGGGTTTTAGTGGGTAAAAATCCCACATAACCCGGAGTCTCTCCCAAGGCTTCGGTGTACCTTTTGAAGGTTTCCCCCCCGTCAACAAAAAAAAAAAAAGGTCAGCCAAATGTGCACTAAATATGTCGCTAAGTTCGAAGGTGATAGAGCCCTTGGTTCGACTTCAGAAGCACCACCGCCATACCTATTTCTGCCTAATAAGGGCAGTGGAAGGGTGTGGAAATGGAGATATACTTATCCAAAGCATACCAACTTAGTCCTTACGGGTAGCAATGCGTTAGCTAACTTCAGATCTCATCTGGGGTTGGTTACAGATATCCATGAGCGGCAGTTTCTAATAGCCAACAGGTATGTGGCTAACCTTAGATAAGACTGATCTTATTTTGGATTAAGTACAGATGTCTATGGGCGGCAGTGGCCACTTACCGTCAGGTGGAGTAAGTTCGTTTACTACTTTCATATTATAAACAAGAAATTCTCTGTTTTTTATTTCTCTGTACACCCAGGAGGGGTATAAAATACAAGTATTCCGCCAATATTCCTGGCTTTGAGCAGCGGACTGATAAAATGGGCTTCTGAAGGCTCTGACGCGACGAGACACGTGTTACAGATGCTGCTGTAGATTCGAAATTATTTATTCAAGATTAATAAAGAATGAGGTTTCCGATATTCTGATGTACCGCTAGGAATTGTCGGGTTTTAGATTTTTTATTTAATTGCAAAGAATTCTCGATTTGTTGTCTTATTTAGATGAAGTGTGTGAAGAGGCATAAATGTAACATGCAGAAGGCTCCGATTTTGATCTCCGGTCAGCCAAATCTGTAAGAAACATTTTAGTTATCGGTTCTGCGTCTGACTCAGAACAGAAAACTGAAATATGTTCATGTTTAAATTTTATTAAACCATTTTTTTTTATATCCCACTCACAAGTCATTATTTTTTTATATTA
This sequence comes from Cecropterus lyciades, assembly GCA_002930495.1. NCBI lineage: Eukaryota > Metazoa > Arthropoda > Insecta > Lepidoptera > Hesperiidae > Cecropterus > Cecropterus lyciades. The sequence goes on from MOOZ01002280.1 coordinate 88,120, forward strand.
ATGAATGATTAGCTTTTTTTTTTATAATATGGTTAGAAGCAAACGAGCATGCAGCCCACCTGATGGTAAGTGGCTACTGCCGCCTATGGACATCTGTAATCAGCTCTGGGTAAGATCAAAGTCTCCCCTAAGGTTAGCCACCGATGCATTGCTACCCCTGAGGACTAAGATGGAATGCCTCGGAAAAGTATGTCTCCCTTACTACACCCTTCAGACCAGAACACAACAGCGCATAACACTACTGTTATTAGGCAGAAATAGGTGTGGCGGTGGTGCTTCCGGAGTCGAACCACAAAGAGTTCTACCACCTTCAGTAGTAGATAAGTCGGTAAGTAATAAAAATGAAGCCATACCTAATATTAAACGGTGTAAAAAATATAGTTATATATAAGGAATTTACATTTCTCTGACAAAATTTCAAGGAAGTGTGAATTCTACCAACTCGTACTTGGCCAGCATTGTGGACCCGTGCCCAGCTGTGGGATTGTCTCAATTGTCGACGTTTCATCGGAGTCTAATCAATAAATGTAATGAGATATCTTTAGTTTGAATAGACCCACGGCACTTACAAGTTGTCACTTACAACATTTTTTTACACTATCATCGGATCGGAACACCACCTCAACTGCAAAGATCCGGCAATACTCAGCGGGTTTGTCTTTTTGTTTGTATAATATATTTATATTATACAAAATTTTATTTTTACATGGCAATAAAAGTTAACTCCAGTATCTTGCCTTACAGTATTGCTCGGATACTCACCACAGAAACCAATTAGTTAACTGGAGTAATTATTGAGTTCCAAAACAAACCCTCAGGGTCGGAAGGCTTGATAAAGCTAATAACAGAGTCCAGTGTCCCGAATTCGAGCCAATTACGCAATATGACCACTTAGAAATAGATTAAGTTTTATTATGTCACTAGCTGAGCCCGCGGTTTCACCCGCGTTTAAAAGAAATGTACACACAAATGACATACATTAACCGAAATTTTATACCTTTAATAATCTCTATTTTACTCTTTTACCGGTAGCGCCGCCGTACCTTATACCAATACCGCCGTAAATGCTACATCTCGCAATTTTTAAATCTGTAATATCTTCGAAAATATTAATTTAAATCATATGCTGTAAAGGGCCATATAGATCTACAATTAAATCAACAATGTATTTAAGGTATTTAATTGGATAAGTATTAATGCTATATTAGTTAAAATCGCTTCGAAAATTAGCCATTATTTGTCGTAAAAAGTAAATGACAAAAAATGTTATTGTGGGATATCCATAAGATATAGACATATACCATCGCAGAGTTTTCTGTAAACCTTTTCAATGTGTACAATACTTAGTACATTATTTTGATAAATCTCGTAGGGTTCAGCCTGTGTTTGCAATGTACGCTGAAAAATGTAATTATTTACGACATCACATTGGAAACCTTAAAAATAACAGTATTTCTCCACTATTTAATGGATGTTATTATACATACAAACCTTCCTCTTCAATCAGTCTATATATTTAAAAAACCGCATTAAAATCATTTGCGTACTTTTAAAGATATAAGCATACAAAGGGATATAGGGACAGAGAAAGCGACTTTGTTTTATACTATGTAGTGATATATTACAAAGTATACCAGGGACTTAAAGCGAAATTAGCATTTTGTGCAAATAACAAAATTGTTTTCGAATTCGGGAGTTTTCTAAAGATTATTAAAGGAAATATCTAACATGAAAGTATCTAATTAAAAGTAATTATTAAAGGAAATATCTAGCAGGAAATCGTCTTTTTTAAACCGCAAGGCGATATACTACAGTGAAGTTCGACCGGGGAGGTACCACCGTCACACCTGTTTCTGGCGTGAAGTTCTTGTGTTCCGTTGGAAGACAATGTGATCGCCTTATAAGCAACTTCATGTTGTCCGTACTTCACATTCTTATAATAATGTATCAAATAATTAGTCTCTCAGTTGACTTG
>MOOZ01002282.1:176-18398 GCA_002930495.1 Cecropterus lyciades
TATACATATGACCTGTACACACCTGCTAAAGAGGACTTTGATATATCTATGCTGGATAATCTTGTCGGGTAATTGTACTTATAAATGAAATATCTCATTATATGACTTAGGGCGGGCATTAAGTTGTACAAGAGACCTCTTTTTTTTTAATTAATTAATACCTCAGACCCCGTAGGGAAATAGCTTTAATAATCTATGTCTGGTTTTTTACCTTTTAGAACAAAATACTCACCGTTTCCCAAAGTGGTTGATGTAGACCTCTTGTAATCTCCTTGAAGTAACTCCAGTTAAACTTAAGTAACTAAAGTGATAATTTAATAATATTTTTAACCCAGTACAATGAACTGTATATGACACAATTTCTAAAACTCATAAAGTATGTTGAAACAATAATTGTAACTATTCATTGTATATTATGTATTACATATTTATTTTATATTTTCTTCTAATTTAATAAAAATATGTATGTCATAATATATTAAGATATTATGTTGCAGCATAGAGAACTATGAGACTAGCTTGATCTTTGGCACATATCGTGAAACTGGCTCCGGGTCTGATGAGGAACAGGATGATGATGATGATTCTAATGATGAAAACAACTGGAGGAATGATTATCCCGATTCAGAGCCGAGCAGCATTGATGAAGAGGATATGGTGAAGGCTATGCAAAATTGTGATATAGGTACACACCATTTTAATAATCAGTCTTTGTTTTTGGTGTGTTCTTATTAATTCAGGTGCAGTTAACTTTTACAGTATTTCTTTTTTTTTAAAAGTACGTAAGTAGCAAACGAGAATGCAGTCCATCTGATGGTAAGTGGCTACTGCTGCCCATTGATTGATTGATATCTAATCAACCTTAGATAAGATCAACGTCTCACCTAAGGTTAGCCATAGATGCGTTGCTACCCCTAAGGACTGAGATAGAATGCCTCGGAAAAGTATGTCTCCCTTACCACACCATTCAGACCCGAACATAACAGCGCATAACACTGCTGTTATTAGGCAGATATAGGTGTGGCGGTGGTGCTTCCGGAGTCGAACCACAAAGAGTTCTACCACCTTCAAGGTGGTAGAACTCTTTGATGATTAGAAATAATATAATTGTTGTTGTTGATAATTGTAAGATAATTGACATGACGACCCATGTGGCTGAGTGGTCATACTGGTCTGACATGCAGTGGGTCCCGGGTTCAATCCCTGGCCAGACAGACATTTGAATGATGGATTTAGACTTCTGTCCTGGGTCTGGGTGTTTGTGTACTCGTCTTTGTATGTCAATGGCACCCAAGACACAGGAGAAAGTCCTACTGTGGGCCTATGAGTGTAGAATGCTTTTATGTTTATGTAAAAAAATTGTGTCATGTTAACAACGCGCCATAGATGCACGGCGCGCGCTGTACGACGATTAGAAAAGCCTTAATATGTTATTAGAGAATATTTGTGTTTCTTGGTTTGATGCTTGTGATTTTTGAAAATAATATCTGATGGTTATATTTAATATACCAGTTAAACTTTTTCATGTATGTACAATTTCACTTAAGTATGAATGTTTACAAATCTTGCAAGGAACATTTAAACATTTCCTAAAGACCAATTGAGCTGAAATTACCCATACACATTTTGTTTGAATGACAATGAAGGATTAACTATTACCTAGGGAGATTATTATAAATCTAATATGGCAGGTACCTTAAGATGGCGGAGGTATTTTTTTAGGCCCACATAATATTAACCATATTATATATAAAATGAAAGGTCCTGTATGAAGTATGGAAAATACACGCTTACTACACGCTTACTACACGCTTACTACACTCATAGCCCCACAGTAGGATTTTCTCCTGTGTCGTGGAAAATATAAAATAACTTTAAAATTTTTAGGAATACATACACTTGTTTCAGAGGATGACCTCTCAAGTGACACAGGAGAGGACAAAATATATGATGATCCACCAGATTTATTCAATGAGGATGTCAAACGTTATGGCATGGCATATGCAAAATATAAAGCTAAAGTTAAAGCCGAAGAACCCGACCTAAGTAACAGTAACAACTATGTGCACTGTTCGAGGGTAAAAGACTTGGATGAGGAGGCAATTGATGGGTACAAAGATGACAGTGATGATGGATTTTACTACGGCCAAGAGGAAGATACACAGCAGTTCCGAGAACAGTATGAGGAACAGGATTCATCAGATGAATACAGCCCAGATTGAGTGGATTCTTCAATCAGTTTCTATTACATAATGTTATTATTAATAAAGATTATATTTTTATAACTGTGTCTTGTATACACTGTGAGGGCACTGTCATGCCACTTTTTTGTCCACTATAATGTTTTTCTTTATTATAATTACATGTCTATAAAGTTATTACATTGGTATTTTTACACAGTGACATTGTCAAATTCTTGTGAAAAAATAAATAATGGAATAATCCATATTGATACCATGTAAATGAATAATTATTATTTCACTAGGTTAATAAAATGTTAATGTTATTGAAACAATTACCTGTAATATAGGTAATTGTTTAAAGAATGCTCCTTTAAGTATCTATACAAAAATAAACGAGCCATTACTGAATGGAATATTTTCAATAATTGTATTCAAATAATTAAAATATTATCAAACGTATGAATATAGATATATATATCGATATAGTATCGATTGGTTATTTTGCAATATCAACTTCAATAAAGCAATGCCTAAAGTTAGAAATAAAAATGTACACAGGAAATGTTGGTAAGACATATCGTCGCTTAAGTTCTAGCACCGCGTAAGTCATTTTTTGGCGGGAATGAAATTTTGAAAATCATCGTCATTGGAATGGAAATACGCTTCGTTTTGTCCAAACAGAATCAAGGTACGACACAATAATACCTTTAAATTATGGAAAATGAAAAGAACAAAATGGAACTTTAGTTGCGTCTATGTATAATTAATCGGTTTTTGTCTCTCCAAATAAAATTCCAAAAATGACTTACGCGGTGCTAGAACTTAAACGACGATATGTTCATTTTTCTACATGACACCTAGGTATTATATATCTTTAATTACTAACCTATCCGCGTTAAGTTTGCCGGTCAAAGGAATTTTTCCCCCCCTCACAATCAACTACCACACCTCAGTCGCCCTAAAAGCATCGAAGGCGACATCATCGTCGAAAACGACATAATTATTACTTATGAGGCAACTTAATATTGCTCAGTTTTCGCCATATTTGTTGGTTTTGTTCTCCATATTAAAACTATGGGTATAGTAAAGACTACGAAGTGATTTTCGTTACATGGTGTTAAATATTATGACCTTTTATTAAATGAAAAAGAAATCTGTTTATTCATAATACCGTAATATGTGAAAAAAAATATTTAACAGGTATTTCATTATTGTAATAAAAATGCATCTAATCCTAAACAACAAATAAATATTTATTATTATAGATACTTGTTTTTTTTCTTACTGACGCTTCCCCATGAAAAATGTCACATCGACAGCGGCAAACCAGCAAACTTAGCGCGAACGGGTGTACAGAATAATGCACTGATATTAGCATAGTAATTTAGTAATAAAAAAGTAGATGTTTTATATTTATATTCAACGTTTTAAGCGATTGAAAACAAAATTGCTACTTGGTTAATGTTTAAGATCTGCTATGAAATAAATGGATCTTATATTGATATTGTTTAATATATTTTTACCCTACTGCATCAAGACTAAGGTTTTTTGAGCGTGTGTATCTATGTATACATGCACATTTCTTTGACAGCCTAAATGGCTTTATTGACTGTAAAATATGTCGGCGGGGACAAAACATAAAAAAAAATACCGTAACTATTCTGTACGTCACGGCGTGACTTTACAATAAATTATACTTTGTTTTAATATATTCCATAACTGTATTGCTTCTTTTCTATTTTTAGTTGTGTTTATATAAGTATATAAATCAAAATATATATAGTCTAATGATTTCTGTGTATTGTACAGGTAAAAAAGGTTTTGGTACCATTTTTTATTTTATATGTGATACTTTCTGATTGTTTCGTAATAATGTTAGAGTGGATTCAGAAACAGAACAGAGCAATCTAGGTATACTTATTCTACCAATTTTCGTCATATATGCTGCAGAAATTCGGTGGTAAAGAATACGGTCATTAATATGGTACCCAGAGGTGGAGGAGAAAGATGTTAACGGTGAGGATTAATAAATAAATAAATACTACAAAATATATGTGATAAATAATTTATTGTCGGGCGTATTTTTACAATATCATTGTATGCCTACATCAGTTTACGTGTATTATCACTTTATTCAACATCCTATGATTACAATTTTATTTGAATCAGTAACGAATGACGCCGTATATTTGCCGCTTATTTATCTGTCAAATTGCCACAGACTAAATAAGCCGCACTGAAAATGAAATCTATATTGGTAAAGGTATATTGGATTTCAATGTGTATGCATCGTTTAGTTTATGGCCATTGGTACAGATTGCGCAAAATTAAGCGATTTTTATGTTTACATTTTTTACTAACAATGAATTTGAGAATGATTTTTATTTTATAAACGTCAAGCCATAACTTTATTCGAGAATTTCTTATATTTAAATACTATTTTAACAGAGATGTATGGCACGTCACATCAGATGCTGGATTGCATAATTGCAGTTGCAGTTTCATTATGTCATGATGATTTACGTTGCTATGTACAGTCGGGAACAAAAGTATTACGCCGTCTCTAAAATCGTATTAAATAACATCGTATTTTTAAATAATTATATTCCGAATGGAGCCTTTTGTAATTGTTTGAAAATATGTGTCATATAAATAAAATATTGTTATGAAGTTATTTTAATTTGTGATTAATACTTTTGTTATCGACTGCACGTAAATAATGATCACTTTTAAAGTACATAGATGCAAGATCAACATTACGATTCTTCGAGACTTATTCCAAAGTTACAGACAGACGAACACAAATGAATACACAAATTTATATGTAGGTAGGTAAATCTACGGAATAAGTCTTGTATTCACTTAATTCTATAACTATAATTAGTGAGATACCTATAAATGCAAATTACGATTAATCTAGCGATGCTTTGGCATAGACAAAACGTGGTATTTTGCGAATTAATGTCATTTAACTTTATACACACTTTTCAAACGGACTATTATATAATATTTTCCGTATTTTTTGAACAAGTAAATGAGAAATAAAACAATACAGTTTATGTTTTCTGTTAATTGAAAAAATATTAATTTATAAGGCGCTCTAGGAATATCCCAGAGATATTTTGTCAATTTTGAAATTTGGGCTCGGAAAGTCGTGACTGTTCTGCACACACATTTAATATCAAGACAGTTTTCGTCATGTGAAATCAATATATGATATCTTTGGAATACACCTTAATGCCAAAATGTTTCTATGGTATAAAGTGTGTATAATAAATCTTTTAGAAATTACAACCACAAGGGGAAGTGATTAAAATACACGTGTCAAAATCGCGATATTAATAAATGTGGAATATTCATAGTTTTATAAAATAAAACAAGACCGTATCACAATAAATTATAGACAACTGTTCCAAAAGCGACTTTTAGCTTTTAGCTTTGTAGAAATTTTAGAATATTTTATTAAAAAGCGGATTAGTGACCACTGGAAACTAAAAATTAGAACGGAATGAGCATTAATTGCTTTGCAAAGAATCGGTCCATAAAATTCACCTAAGAATAATCGTTAATATTAAACAAAATTAACAACAAAGAAAGAACAATCACTTAGAACAAATGGTAATAAAATTTAGTTACAATGCGATAATATCTTTACAAATATTTACAATTTGGTATCTTTAACGTATACTAATACAAAGACGAAAGACGTAACTTCACTAACTATATGAATTTACATAACAATTTTAACATTTGAGGCCTTGTATGTACACCGCCGAAGTTTCATTCGTTCTTCACCTCAATCATTCACTCGTTCACGTACGAAATAAATTTTGCATTTCGAAACATCAATTTGGCTTTGATATGCAATACAAGTCTTAAATCGAATAATTTTTATATATTCAATAGGTATTATTATTGCACATTATTGGAATATAAATCAAAAAGAGACTACATTCTTAAGTTTCTAAATTTAATTACAAGTATAAACGCTCGTGAAGCAATGAAAGCGTCTGTTGATATTTCGCGAGCTATAAAGGATAAGTTAATAATTCTGATTATTTGAGAAGGTTAACCGGACCCTGTCGGTGGTTTAAACTGCTAGATGTGCCCTCACACTGATTATTCATTTAACCGTTGCTTTAGAATATTCGCCTGTGGTGTACATGAAAACTTTAATTGGAGACAAGTAATGCCCGAGGAATACGACCTAGACACGTTTTGAATCGTTCTCCATCGGTAAAATAAGATTTATATTAAGTAATCTTCATTTACGATACGAATGCCGTTTTAGTAAGAAATCGTGGAGAAAAAGAGAATAAGGAGAGCATTATAATACAGTGAAGTTATAAAAAAATTGTTTTTTTTAAACGCTTGAAATTATTATAGATTTTTTGATTTAGTAAGTTGATCTCAATGATGTGTTCGGAGGTTTTTGAAATATGCTATTATTAAGGTTACATTCAATTTTTAAAGTCATCGAGATATTGGCATTTGACTTTTATTTCTGTATAAAGTGAGCTCACTCGCTCGCTGATTACAAATTATCAGGCAAGGGCGCATCTAACGGTTTAAATCTTTGGAGCCAACAGTTCATAGGACAGGCGCATCGACCCTCGGCGCTGGTACGTTGTTATTCGCGGCCGCGTCTTGGTTCGCGCCGCTGCAATAGTACTGTTTGTGGGCTTTGTACGTGTTCACGTATTGGAACGATATGTTGCACGACTTGCAGTAGTTGGGCGTTTCTTCCGCCTCGGCTTCCGGTTCTTTTTTAATGTCTACGGCAGGGATGGGGGAAGTCTGTTCCTCGGGTTCTGGGTTCTCTGTCGCGTGGACGAGCCGCGCGTGTCGGACCACGTTGCCGCGGTACGTGGAGGTGTAGGCGCAGCTGCCGCAGCGGTGGACTCGCTCGCCGCCCACCGCTGGGCTCGGGGATGTCGCCTCGCGATTGTCCTCCTCGAGAACGCAGGCTATGTAGCTCTCTTCCTGGAATTCCAAAATTGGGATTGTTAATTAAAATTAAGTATTATTGCAAGGTCGTAGAAAGAGTTCGGGGACTTTTGCTGGTTCACTTTTGTATGAGACGATCATCTTAATCCTTGGGAGTAGCAACGCATCTGAGATTTACTGCAGGCAGAACCTCTGTTCTATATGATATTACTTTTACGTGTCCATGGGCAGCAGTGACTGTTTATCATGCGGTGGAGGGCATGCTCGTTTGCTACTTCAATATAAAAAAAATAGAATTTACTGCTGTCTGTATGTGAATAAAGCAGCTTAATAATTTTATTATATTACCACATTGGAATCACACATTAACACAAATGTAACTTGGATAATAATCAATTAGTTACACAAACAATGGCTCCCGTCGGGAATCGAATTGAAAGCCCTCGGGGCAGTAGCAATATGCAATATGCATGGTTGATCAGGATCTTGTAATACTTTGATCAACTAATTATAAGTAGACTGCATGTCTTACTGTATGCGATTTTTATTTACTTATTGAACTAAAATACATATAAAAAGGAAATTAATAAATATAAATATTATTTATATTATACCTGTAAATCAGCAGGTTTTTCGCGGAAGTGCATGCGTATATGCGTGCGCATGCCACGCAGCGTGTTTCCTCGATACCGGCATATGGTGCAGCGGAAGGCTTTCACGCCGGCGTGCGCCTCCATGTGGCGCTGGGCGGCTGCGGCCGTCGGCGACACCACCTCGCAGCAAGGACACTTCCAGCCCCCTTCCGACCCTGATGACGGCCTCGGTATTTCAGGAATACTCCTTGGGGATCGCGTCTCTCGCTTCGTACAGTAGTAAGATTGGTGGGTGGTAAGGTTGTCTAGCGAGCTGAAGTGTATACCGCACGCCATGCAAATGAGCTGTCGGTATTGCGGCGGAGGACCAGGTTCTGGTGGAGCTGGACTCGCTCTCTCCTCCCCGCCCCCAGCTGAGCAGTAATACCGTTTGTGGATTCTATAGTTTTCGTACTTGCAGAAGACTATGTTGCATTCTTTGCATTTTGAAACGCCTTGCTTTACTAAAACTTGAGGTGATGAGGCTGTTACGGGCAGCTCCGAAGCCAGCCTCATTGCTAAGGCCGGAGGAAGTATCGGAGGAGCTACGATTGGGGTGAATTTTTCTTCCGGTGGTGATGGTACACTCGGAGGCTTTGGCGTGGGTCCCCTAGAATTGCGTCGTCGTCTTTTCGGTGAACTTTCTCCGCATGGTGACGAAGACCGTCTTGAAGGTGATGGTGATGTTCCCGGAGATCCAGGAAGCGACGGTGCGCAAACAATTTGTTCTGGCGTCGCCGACCGTATCCTGTTTTCCTTTTCATGTTCATCAGTTGTCACAGATTCTGGGGATCGGCGCACGCTTAAATCCAAAGGAGTAGCACCGTCACGCGATGGTTCGCGCGGTCGATTGGCCGACTTTAACACTTCTGGTTCTTTTCCTTCTGTATTAATATTGAGTAAGCCTCGAGTTATTGGTTGGAAAGTCCCATTTGGTAACAAAAAGCATGGCGTATCGGGGTCTGGCAATGTTGCGCCAGGAAGAGTACTAGCGCTCCGTAATATAGAATATGGGACTATGAGAATTGGGTTTGTAGGTAACGCGATAGCATATTGATTTTGAGCTGGTGGGGTAGCTTCCGGGGATGGCGGCGCCGAGCCTGATGTAGCGGAGCCTCCTCTGGCAGCCACTAGGGCTTGTTTCACTACTTGCCTTGTATTGCAGTAATTTGCTTTGTGAGCTCGGTACGTTTTTACAGAGCTAAAGGGTATATCGCATTCGACGCAATAGCGGTCCTGGGGTGGTGGACCTTCTGTGCTTTCACCGTTCGAGGTAGGCGCCGGTGCTGGAGTTCCGCTGCTGACCGGCGAGGATGAATGCATGCGCATATGTCGATTTAAGCTAACTTTTTTGTCTGCACTGTACGAACAGAAGTTGCAAGCATATTGTTTCCCAGGAGGCCTTGGCGTTTTGGCTTCACTACTTGAATCATCGGCTGCATCTGCTGGAACATCTGTAGAATCCGGTTTCGGCTTTCTTTTTGAACAGTAATGTTCTTGATGCGCTTGTAAAGTACTTAACGAGGAATAACGAATGCCGCAAGGTTTGCATGTGTACCCGGTAGGAGCAGTCGCTACTGGGAAGAGTAAAGGAAAAGTGGCCGCAGCGGATAATGTTGGGCATTCTCTCGTTTGAGGTGCGGGAGGTGGCGGGGGCGACGGAGAAGGCGGTTCATGTTTTAAAGAAGTTGCTTGCGGCGCAAGCGCTGGATCTGTAGCGAGGCTCGCGTTGAGACGTAATCTGGGCGGAGAAGCGGCGGGGGATCCTCCTGAAGCTGGTGACGCGCCCCCGCTGGACGCGGCTCTCTCGCCACCCGAGCTCGGCGTTCGTGGTTCTCCCGGCATCGCCTCGCTCTCGTTTCCCCATTCCTCGTCCTCACCTGAAAATAATATTACGATTTAAATGATTTGTTTTATTTAATCCTTTAACACAGGAATGGAATTCAAAGTGATCGAGCTAGTTAACAAAAAGAAGACTCCGCTGCAGTATCGGCTCCTATTAGTGTTGTTAATAGTGGAGCGATGCTAAGTTGGCAGCGGTTTTCTCGCGATAGTCGTCACTCGTCACGTTTCGCTCGCTATCTGTCGACGTCAGTCAGATCGGGGCTGCGCGAGTCGAGGCATACATTAGCGCTCCTAATTGAGACGTGCTCGCGGTATGTAAATTTTGCCGCGTGGGTGGGGTATAAGGGGTTTTAAGAAATGCGAGAAATGGTCTATAAGGATTTCCTTGTCGCGAAATCAGCGGAGCGATCCATCAATACCGGTCGAGACAATGCCCGTCCGTCAATAACGCGAGCGTGAGCCTGCCCTCGGCCAGCGGCCAAACAGAACAAAAACTTAACGGGCCCTCTTGTAATTGGATCTGATTTCCAGAAAACGCTCGCTCACCTTCCTTTTTGAGCGACAACGATCTCGCCCGAGCAAGGAATTAACCTATCTTTCGCGCAGCGATCTCAACTCAAAACGCCAATTAATGAGAGGCTCAACTTCATTCTCTTGCCCCTGTGAAGATCATTATATGGGCACGACAGCGAGATGGACGCGACGATTGGTTCGCGAGCCGACCGCCATCTCGCGGTAACGAATACGACTCGAATCGGATTGCGTTCGGGTCACGCTATCCTAGTCACCGGTTGCTTCGATTGGCCGTTTCGATTTCGCAGTGACGCGCGATTGGTCAGGCTAATGCTCGCTTTATCTGCCACCTTAATGTTGGCGTCATACTGAACGCGAGTTTATCGCGGTTCGTTAGTTGCGTTCGAGCTCCCGTTTTTCGCTAAGTAAGTTATAACTTGTGATTGTTGGGAAAGGTTGAATGTTCAATCAGATAGATGGCGTGACTCGGTGTCGTTTAAGCAACGCTCGCGAAACCGAACGTCGATTCGTTAAATGATATTCATCAGCGCCCTTTTGTCTTTATAAACATGTCAAATAACGCTGCCTCCGAGGGGCTTTATGTGAGAGGGCAGACATGCAACTCGCATAACTATTTTGTTTGAAACCTGAAGTACCCGCATAGTTTTAGAGGCGGCTAGACAGCGCGATTTCTCGTTTATGTGAGCTCTTTGAATGCAAAGGAACTTTCAAATCCTAGGTATTATAACGTTGCAAATATTACTGGTTGTTGTTTAAACTGTGTGATAACTTTGAGTTGGCATAAACAAGGTTGGCGCAGGCTGTTCGGGCGCGATAGGCTTTGCGTAGACATTATTCTGCTGTGTTGATAAAATTTGAATTTACGTGGAGGTAGAACGATTTAATGCTTTATGCAATATTTCAATTCAATATATCATGAAAATGTTTTAATTTCAGAATTCTACTAATCTACTCAGAATTTGTAGATTAGCGTCCCCGCCTGTGAACTACATCCATAAGTAACATAAGTTCATTGGTTTGTGGCGCCACCACTTACAATTTGAAAGGTAAAGCAATTCCACCCTCAGTTAGTTCTTGGTTGAAGTGAATGCTATATGATCACTGGCGACTGCCTTCTAGGAAATGATGTTACGCACAATGTCCAGTTCTTGCCGTTGGTGCATTATGAATCCGTTTCGATAATCATTTCTCGACAATCATTGTCATTAGTGCGTTGCCTATGTTTCAATTTAGGATAATTAAATAACTTTCTTTAGTAATTTACCAATATTTTAAGTGCTAGTTGGCTACTAAACGCTTCTGTCAATTTAGTAGCAAAATGATAAAAAATGTCCCCAGAGTACAAAGATAGTACATCCCTCGGAATGGTTTCATAAACAAGCTAAAGAAGTGATTGAAATTTAAAGTGATCAAGCATGCACTCACGGAAGTCAATTACAATAATCGTTGAACAACGGCGGACAATCTATTAATAATGCTATTGGGTGCCCGAACGCGTCGGACAAGCGTCGAACACGTGCTACGTCAATAAAAAACAAAAGCGGCCATCTTGTCCTCGGCTTATCTGATCGGAGATCAGGGCCCAATTAAAATAGTCGTGCATCGGTCGAGCCACAATCGGTCGATACGCATCTGTGGCTGCACTGTGACGCCGGTGACCGATCACCTAGTACCCGATGCCTGTGATTTTAGGTAGCTCCGTAGGTATGCGATCGCCAGATTAGATGCCGTTCAGGCCCGTGAATGGCCGGTTTTAATTATCACTCCAAGTGGCAGATGAGGATTTATCGTCTGTGCGCACTCCGAGTGATTATTATATTCGATGTACATATAAATGGTTTGCTTACCGAATTAATTACTTTAATGCGTTTTATTTTGGTTTTACCTTTAAACATGTTTTAGTACAGGTAGTGCCACGTAAGTAAATAAATAAACATAATGTCAGAAGAGCTTCAGATTAGCTCTGAATTTCTAGAAATAATAGTGATTTAAATATATTAATATTCATTAACTGTCTTACAAACTAAATCATTGGGATTGCACATAATTCGTGATAAAACTAGTGATGGTAAAGGAAAGAAAAAGAAACATATTTTTTTTAACAATATTACCTATACTCTACTTAATAAGCTTTCAAAAATCATGAAGAAGGAACCTTTAATAAGTCCAAAATTTGCCTTCAAAATAAACGTGGGTCAAGTCTGTTACTACAAAGATTAGATAGAACCATTACATTACTGGGTTGCAGTAAAATAATGTTTTAACAACACGTATTAGTTGTAAACCGATCCGGTTTAGATCTATCGGCCATCTACAGATCGCTAACGTGTAATATAAAACGATTTCGAATGCTTGCATAATTTTTAAAGGTGAATCGATACCGTAAATCGATAGTCGTCTTAAATGTCAGTTCCGATTCCGATCTTCGATTGCACGCTGAGCTCGAGATTGTGCTCACATTGCCACGAATAAATTATTAGTAATGCGATACGAATAATTTATTCATAATTCGTAATAACGTTACTAAACAATAGCACATAACTGTCCACCCACGTTGAGTTGTTCCGCATATTTTTTAATTGTAATAAATTAAGCCTGCCTGATACATACATTTCGATTGCGCGCGAATATTTTATTGTTTGAATTGCAATAAAATCTTCTATTCCATAGAATATAACAATGATCATAAATAATATACGAATATGCATATATATTTGTATATTATTTATGATCCTTGTGTAATACAATATCTAAGTCAATATTTCCGTGTAAACTTTACATACCTGCCTAATAACAGCCATGAAGAAAATATTGGATGATTTTTTGAGAAAGTAGTTACTAAATCGTTTGATATAAACAATTGATATACCATAGACAAATGTAAGCACTGTCAACTTAATGTCAATACAGACGTTGCGCCATTAGCGCAGTGTTACCAACTGAAAAAATAAAATCAAACGGACATATAAACAAAGGGTTGAGTGACAAAGTCGACATCGATTATCGTACGATCTTGATTTATTTAAGCTTGTTGTGTAACGTGGCTCTGTTCATCTATCATAAGCGTCGGGACGCGTTATCCGCGCCAATATCATAAGGTGTTTAATAGGAGTGGAATGTTGATTCGAATTGTCATACGAGTCCTGTGAATGCGTGGGACAGATTAAATAACAACGAATAGACAATGCAACGTATGTTACGATTTTTTTCTTTTTTATTCTAGTGCTGTGGTGATAAGTAAAATAAAGTCACTTTATTTAACTTATGTAGATCGAATAGGATGTCATCAACACCCCATCTATTAAATTTATTAATATTTTATGTGTTAATTGCAGTGAATAGCTTTAACGTAACATATACACCAAATTGGTACACTACTGTTAACCACAGAAGAAGCGTTGTCCTCATACCAGATTTAGAGCAAGTCGTGGTTGATGTCTCAGAGAATGCATTTAAAATAATGTTGTCTACAAAGGGACCACACATCCGAAGCGAAATTACCATACTAGGAGCGATAATCTGGGCAGCTGCAATGTTGCCAGCATTAGCGTCATGGCATGCCCGGGCCAGATGTTAACGTTTAAAAAATCCAGCCAAGTGCGAGTGGGTCTCGCGTACGTAGGGTTCCGTACCATCTATACTATTATGATGATATATAAAAATGAGATGATGTGTGTCTGTTTGTTACTCAATCACGCAAGAACCAATGTCCGAGTTACGTGAAATTTTGAATGGACGTAGCTTATTTACCTGGTCAACTTATGATTTCGATATTTTACACTATTTAAAGATGGCGACTATTTTTACGACCCGTAGCGAAGCACGAGTACTTCAGTTAACTACAAAAGCGGCAAGTTAGCTAAAAAATCACGTTTGTCGTATGGGAGCCCCCCTTAAACATTTTATTCTGTTTTTAGTTTTTGTTGTTACAGCGCAAACAGATCTATCATCATCTGTAAAAATTTCAACTGTCTAGCTATCGCGGTTCATGAGATACAACCTGGTGATAGACAGACAGAAAGTTAGACAGCGGAGTCTTAGTAATAGTGTCTCGTTTTTACCCTTTGTGTACGGAACCCTGAAAAGAATATCATACTCGGTAATCTCCTGCAAGTGTCCGCGACAGGACGTGCGTCGTGCGTCACGATCGGACGTGCATTAACATATCGCGGGTTCGATTCCGCTATCGGGTTACGCCCTGACTGTTGCGCCGTGTCCATTTGCTGAGGTGTGGATTTATCTAGCGTCCGCTGGTTTATGGGCGTCCTTAAATCTTGTATCGTGGTTTATGCGGCGATACTCCGGCCAATATGTAAAGTTTAAGTGGCTGATCTTTGACTGAATATTAAAGAAGCACTGAAGAATTTCACCGTGAACTAATAGCTATACATCTGTTAGTTGACAGTGAAATTAAGAAGTGATAAAAATGAATAAAATTGTAAGGAAATTAAAAAATATCTAATATAATATTATTATTTTTAAACATACATTAGGAGTTGTATGTCAGATTTTAGAATAAATCTAGATATTAAGTAGATGCACCTGCTGGAATACTAATACACTAGTCACAATATTCGGAAGAGAAGCAGCCGATGTATTGTCTGCTGTGGACAAGATCACTTTCGAAACTTTTTAAAACGGGATAGTTAATGGCGTTCATATAGAGTGTTATCAGATAAGTGTTCTTAATATCGACAGTAACACGAAGACCACGAAACATTCGCTTCAAGCGTTAATCGGCAAGGGTCAGTGTAGAGCGCTATAAACAGGAATGCGTCTGATCTTATAAGTCTACGAACTTTTGCTGCAAAAAAAATCGCTTAACGCTGACGTTTGCAGCGCCATGCAAATGTGTGGTGGCTGAAGTCTATGGACCGTCCGAAATCTTAAAATATTTACAACTTACAAAGCACTTAACATCTGAACTTTTACAAGTTTTTGCAAACTATCTAGGCTTCCATATAATAAGAATACAAAAAGCCCCCTATCACACGTGAAGTCCAACAAGTTAACGTTAAGTATGGCATGCAATTCCACATTTCAGTCATTTACTTCTACTCTGGTATCAGATGCCATGCATTGTGTGCACAAAACATATGCTGACGTATCGCGAGCGGCCGTGGACACAAAAACATCGGCACCGAGCTTGATAAACATTTCCACGGAAACAACTTCCGTCTGTACTTTATATAGTAGCTAACTATAAAGTTGTACTTCCTATAGTTGTACTTCCTAAGGAAACCTGAATCGAGTTGCTATAATAGCAACGACTACGACATAATTATGTGTGTATTAAGTCGTTGCATACTTTGCGTACGCAGCTCCACTCAATGCTCATCCTTCACTTTTCACATTCAAAATTACAAAGATTGATGTTACAGCAGGTAACAACAGACTTGCAATAAAATGACTTTTATAGTCCTACGGAGAACTTTACGCATTGTCGGTTACAATATTTTTATAATACCTACCGGAGTACCTACGTCCTAAGTAAGAAGATCTGGCAAGAAAGTTGTATAGAATATGAGTTATGTCTGTCTGTCTGTCTGTCTGAAGTCATTTACAGATGCGTAGCAACTCCCAAGGACTGTGATGGTCGCCTCATATGTAATTGAGCTGGCAATGAAAGGATGTAGCTTATAGCAAAACGCAGAATTGCTACAGCTAGAAATAAGTTTCGTAGAGATCCTTCCTCTGTCAAACCATCCTCATTCTACCACTTCGAAAAATAACCCATCATTACGCTCGGTTGGTGTCACACATTTTCTTATGACTATTGAAATAAGAAAGATATACTAAATATATAAGATACACCATCCGATATACTTTAATATGACCGTTTCTTATTTTATATAAAATGTATCGTTAATTCATTTATATAAGATAACTCTTGTCCAGCGATCCTAAGAATCTTTACAGTCTTAACGTTTATTACCGTATCGTATGTCACAGCGGGCACAGACCAACAACGATAAACATTTCCACGGGCACCGCTTCCTGTCTCCTGCGCGGTAAATCCTATGCCATCTTGATTGAATTGTGAATTGGAGAAACATTTTATGTCATAAATACCTTTTAATAAAATGTTAAAGCAATCATATCATAAATACATATCACAGTCCGGGAAGATTTGATGTTCGATCTGAGTTTTTTTTATTATACCTGAACAAATAGAGTATTGTGAGTATGCTTTGTAAAGCATGTTCCTTACTTTTCAAACTAGAACCTTAGCAGAGGTTGACAATGCTGTTATTATTTAGAAAGAGGTGTGGTGGTGGTGTCCTGGGTGACGAATCACTAAGGTTTTCACCATTCGGGTTTCACTATCTTCAACTGGAAGGCTTCAAATAGCACCCAGATTTAAATTCCTGTGCGGTCACACATTGAGTGTCACATACAGTGGTCAAGGGGTTAGGGACAGGGGTGGACTGAGCGGCTTGAAAGGATATACATACGTATATCCTTTCAAGTCTGTAGTTTTATATTTATTAATAATATAGGTAGTTATCTTTTGCCGGATAGTTTCGCATATCCGAAGGAACTCATAAATTTCTAGAAGGTTAAACTGATATGCGGTCAAGACGGAGCGATCGACCCATTTGACTATAAAGGTCTCTATAAAATACTCATAAAACCTCCAAAACTCTACACAATTGAATAAAATTCAAATCTCTATTGGTTTCAAAGTTACTTGCTAAGGTCATAAACTTTACATCCCAAAATCCCTTTAAATTTGTTTTGGATGTTAAACTAATCCCCGCAAAGGGTGCCATGGAAGGGAAAGCATCTCATGAAAAATTGAAGGATCTCAAAAAAAAACTATATTTGCATTTCCCATTGCTGGGTGGGATGGGTACCCGTCTGTCCTTGCAAGTGGGGCAGGTCTCTACCATGGAGTTTTTAAACGGGGACGATTTGTAGCCCCCCTCCCCCTGATCCCCTTATATACTAGAAAAGGAAATAATCTTCAAACAAAACAGGATGAGCTTTTTCGTTTTTTTGTCGACATATATTGGTGTCTTCTCTGGACAGCGCTTAGTGTGACAAAAATCGAAAAATAACTGACAATTTTATCGCAGACCCCACTTTGGAACTTCCACCTTAACAAAACTATAGTTATGCCCCTGACCTCTACCAAACTTTTTTAATGCAGGTTACAGGAAGATCAGGTTAGTCAAACCCAGGTTAGCAAAACGTCAACTTACGTCTAATGTTTTCCAACCCATAGGCTTCTGAGAAGGTTTAAAGACAACTCAATGAAAATAAATGAGTCGTACGGCTTAATGAAACGTGCTGTGGTTCGAATCGCATACAGAACTACTAGCGGTCACCAATCCAACTTTCGGCCTTAGGCACAATACGCTTAATTTTTCCGCATTTCCCGTAAATAACACCTAAAATTGAATCAAATTCTTTACAATCAGTTCTGAGCTACATAACTAACCCAGTTTCCCGTAGCGTCAACTAAAACTGAAAAGCAACCCTTTAACAAACGAGTTACAATCGCGCACTACATCTCGCCTACAAGTATGATTGATGTAGAATGCAAGTTAATATTCATAAGGCTTACCACATGTAACTTGTGTTGTGGAGTGTGAAGTAGTCTGCCCTTAGGATGCGGTATTTGGTAATGTTTTACAAACTGCCGGTATATTGAAACTAGATGGTATTAATAAAAATAAAGAAAAATAAGATTATAAATTAAAAAAAAGGGTGCGTGTACTTATGTACGCGCGTGTGAAGTTATACTTCTTTGGCATCTTTAAATAACCAATAATACATATTTAACATTAATAATTTAATAATTTATGCATTAATTATGTTAAATAATAATAATACATACGGATAGATAACCTCAATAATATTGGAGCACTTGAAAAAGTATATAAACACATTTTTTTATTAAATATATTAATCAAAATATTGAATTTAAATCACTACTGATATTCAGTAGTGATTTAAATTTATCAGCACATTTATAAATCGCACTTATATGAAACTGAAACACGTGTGTGAATGTAGACACTAGAAACATGTGGATAAATACTATGAATATGAAAACAGTGAACAGAGGCGACGAT